>CM034542.1:59256732-59304096 GCA_020002185.1 Paraescarpia echinospica
ACTCTAAGCCTGTTGTGCTACTTACACTACTCTACGCCTGTTGTGCTACCTACACTACTCTACGCCTGTTGTGCTACCTACACTACTCTACGTCTGTTGTGCTACTTACACTACACTACGCCTGTTGTGCTACTTACACTACACTACGCCTGTTGTGCTACCTACAATACTCTACGTCTGATGTGCTATACCTACACTACTCTATGCATGTTGTGCTACCTACACTTCTGTAGGCCTGTTGTGCTACCTACACTACTCTACGCCTGTTGTGCTACCTACACTACTCTACCCCTGTTGTGCTACATACACTACTCTACGTCTGTTGAGCTACCTACACCACTCTACGCCTGTTGTGCAACCAACCATACTCTACGCCTATTGTGCTACCTACATTACTCTACGTCTGTTGTGCTACCTACACTACTCTACGCCTGTTGTGCTACATACACTGCTCTACGTCTGTTGTGCAACCTACCATACTCTACGCCTGTTGTGCTACCTAAACTACTCTACGTCTGTTGTGCTACCTACACTACTCTACGCCTGTTGTGCTACATACACTGCTCTACGTCTGTTGTGCTACCTACACTACACTACGCCTGTTGTGCTACATACACTACTCTAAGCCTGTTGTGCTACTTACACTTCTCTACGCCTGTTGTGCTACCTACACTACTCCACGCCTGTTGTGCTACCTACACTACTCTACGTCTGTTGTGCTACCTACACTACTCTACGCCTGTTGTGCTACTTACACTACACTACGCCTGTTGTGCTATCTACACTACTCTACGCCTGTTGTGCTACGTACACTACTCTACGCCTGTTGTGCTACTTACACTACTCTACGCCTGTTGTGCTACCTACACTACACTACGCCTGATGTGCTATACCTACACTACTCTATGCATGTTGTGCTACCTACACTACTCTAGGCCTGTTGTGCTACCTACACTACTCTACGCCTGTTGTGCTACCTAAACTACTCTACGCCTGTTGTGCTACTTACACTACTCTACGTCTGTTGTGCTACATACTCTACACTACGCCTGATGTGCTATACCTACACTACTCTATGCATGTTGTGCTATCTACACTACTCTAGGCCTGTTGTGTTACCTACACTACTCTACCCCTGTTGTGCTACCTACAATACTCTACGTCTGTTGTGCTACCTACACTAATCTACGCCTCTTGTCCTACCTACCCTACTCTACGCCTGTTGTGCTACATACACTACTCTACGTCTGTTGTGATACCTACACCACTCTACGCCTGTTGTGCTACCTACCATACTCTGAGCCTGTTGTGCTACTTACACTACTTTACGCCTGTTGTGCTACCTACACTACTCTACGCCTGTTGTGCTACCTACACTACTCTACGCCTGTTGTGCTACTTACACTACACTACGCCTGTTGTGCTATCTACACTTCTCTACGCCTGTTGTGCTACCTACACTACTCTACGCCTGTTGTGCTATTTACAATACTCTACGCCTGTTGTGCTACCTACACTACTCTACGCCTGATGTGCTGTACCTATACTACTCTATGCATGTTGTGCTACCTACACTACTCTAGGCCTGTTGTGCTACCTACACTACTCTACCCCTGTTATGCTACCTACACTACTCTACGTCTGTTGTGCTACCTACACTACTCTACGCTTGTTGTCCTACCTACCCTACTCTACGCCTGTTGTGCTACCTACCATACTCTACGCCTGTTGTGCTACCTACACTACTCTACGTATGTTGTGCTACCTACACTACTCTACGCCTGTTGTGCTACCTACACTATTCTAAGCCTGTTGATCTACTTACTCTACTCTACGCCTGTTGTGCTACCTACCCTAATCTACGCCTATTGTGCTACATACACTACTCTAAGCCTGTTGTGCTACCTACACTACTCTACGCCTGTTGAGCTACATACACTACTCTAAGCCTGTTGTGCTACTTACACTACTCTACGCCTGTTGTGCTACCTACACTACTCTACGCCTGTTGTTCTACCTACACTACTCTACGCCTGTTGTGCTACTTACACTACACTACTCCTGTTGTGCTACTTACACTACACTACGCCTGTTGTGCTAACTACAATACTCTACGTCTGATGTGCTATACCTACACTACTCTATGCATGTTGTGCTACTTACACTACTGTAGGCCTGTTGTGCTACATACACTACTCTACGCCTGTTGTGCTACCTACACTACTCTACCCCTGTTGTGCTACATACACTACTCTACGTCTGTTGTGCTACCTACACTACTCTACGTCTGTTGAGCTACCTACACCACTCTACGCCTGTTGTGCAACCAACCATACTCTACGCCTATTGTGCTACCTACATTACTCTACGTCTGTTGTGCTACCTACACTACTCTACGCCTGTTGTGCTACATACACTGCTCTACGCCTGTTGTGCAACCTACCATACTCTACGCCTGTTGTGCTACCTAAACTACTCTACGTCTGTTGTGCTACCTACACTACTCTACGCCTGTTGTGCTACATACACTGTTCTACGTCTGTTGTGCTACCTACACTACTCTACGCCTGTTGTGCTACATACACTACTCTAAGCCTGTTGTGCTACTTACACTTCTCTACGCCTGTTGTGCTACCTACACTACTCTACGCCTGTTGTGCTACCTACACTACTCTACGTCTGTTGTGCTACCTACACTACTCTACGCCTGTTGTGCTACTTACACTACACTACGCCTGTTGTGCTATCTACACTACTCTACGCCTGTTGTGCTACGTACACTACTCTACGCCTGTTGTGCTACTTACACTACTCTACGCCTGTTGTGCTACCTACACTACACTACGCCTGTTGTGCTATACCTACACAACTCTATGCATGTTGTGCTACCTATAATACTATAGGCCTGTTGTGCTACCTACACTACTCTACCCCTGTTGTGCTACCTACACTACTCTACGTCTGTTGTGCTACCTACACTACTCTACGCCTGTTGTCCTACCTACACTACTCTACGCCTGTTGTGCTACATACACTACTCTACGTCTGTTGTGCTACCTACACCACTCTACGCCTGTTGTGCTACCTACCATACTCTAAGCCTGTTGTGCTACTTACATTACTCTACGCCTGTTGTGCTACCTACACTACACTACGCCTGTTGTGCTATCTACACTACTCTACGCCTGTTATGCTACCTACACTACTCTACGCCTGTTGTGCTACTTACAATACTCTACGCCTGTTGTGCTACCTACACTACTCTACGTCTGTTGTGCTACATACACTACTCTACGCCGGTTGTGCTACTTACACTACACTACGCCTGTTGTGCTATCTACACTACTCTACGCCTGTTGTGCTAGTTACAATACTCTACGCCTGTTGTGCCACCTACACTACTCTACGCCTGATGTGCTGTACCTACACTACTCTATGCATGTTGTGCTACCTACACTACTCTAGGCCTGTTGTGCTACCTACACTACTCTACCCCTGTTATGCTACCTACACTACTCTACGTCTGTTGTGCTACCTACACTACTCTACGCTTGTTGTCCTACCTACCCTACTCTACGCCTGTTGTGCTACCTACCATACTCTACGCCTGTTGTGCTACCTACACTACTCTACGTATGTTGTGCTACCTACACTACTCTACGCCTGTTGTGCTACCTACACTATTCTAAGCCTGCTGTTCTACTTACTCTACTCTACGCCTGTTGTGCTACCTACCCTAATATACGCCTATTGTGCTACATACACTACTCTAAGCCTGTTGTGCTACCTACACTACTCTACGCCTGTTGAGCTACATACACTACTCTAAGCCTGATGTGCTACTTACACTACTCTACGCCTGTTGTGCTACCTAAACTACTCTACGCCTGTTGTGCTACCTACACTACTCCACGCCTGTTGTGCAACTTACATTACACTACGCCTGTTGTGCTACCTACACTACTGTAGGCCTGTTGTGCTACCTACACTACTCTACGCCTGTTGTGCTACCTACACTACTGTACGTCTGTTGTGCTACCTACACTACTCTACGCCTGTTGTGCTACCTACACTGCCCGCAAACTCAACCACTTCCACATTACTTGTCTCCGCCGTTTGCTGGCAGGATTGAGTCCCAGACCCAGAGGTCCTTGAACAAGCCAGTCTGCCAAGAATCCGCACATCCTCACGAAGGCTCAACTGAGATAGGCTGGACATCTGGCTCATGTGCCTGATGAGCGCCTACTTCCAGACTCTTCTTCGGCGAACTGGCGGAATGTCGACGCGAGCGGGACCGGCCAAAGCTGCGATTCAGAGATAAGCCTACTCTTAAGGACTGCCTAAAGAGCTTCGGAATTGACCCGGTCTCATGGGGAAATCATGCGGCAAACCGTTCTGTCTGGATATGTCTGGTCTGGAAAGATGCAACCTCATGTGAGAGTCGGCGTGTCGAAGCAGCCAGGGCCAAGCGCGAGGGTCGAAAGGCGCGAGCTGCAAATACATCAACAGTGCCAGCACCATGCGGGTGCGAAACCTGTAGAAAGACGTTTTATATATATATATATATATATATATATATATATATATATATATATGTATATATATATATGTATACATATATGTGTGTGTGTGTCTGAGTGTGTGTGTGTGCGTGTGCGTGTGCGTGTGCGTGTGCGTGTGCGTGTGCGTGTGCGTGTGCGTGTGCGTGTGTGTGTGTTTGTGTGTGTGTGTGTCTGTGTGTGCGAGTACGCGTGCGCGTGTGCGTGTGCGTGTGTGTGTGTGTGTGTGTGTGTGTGTGTGTGTGTGTGTGTGTGTGTGTGTGTGTGTGTGTGTGTGTGTGTGTGTGTGTGTGTGTGTGTGTATCGAGCATGTTGATTCACTGAAAATATGTATTTAAAAGATTTACGATCTCAGAATAAAACTTGAAATATAATCGCAAAAGATAACGTTTAGGTCACATGCTGGTTCTCATGTCCCACAATAGTCTACTTTTCCGAACAATTTTATTGTTGGTACCTTTTATTTATTAGAAATGTAACTGCATTATCTAAACACATGTCATATTATCGCATAAAGTGTATTTTAACCGTAAATAGGGCCTACCCGTAAATATTTAAGGACAGTTGCCAAAATGAAGTAATTTGAGGGTGAAGGTCTATGGGGAGGGACCTATATCTATGTCACAAACTGTTTTCCGGGCGATAGTCGGTTAAGCGAAACTATATCTTCAATGAGCTGTGACGACGCGCAGCGGACAATATACCGGAAACCCGCTATAACCACGGAAATGACGTCACTGTCGCTAACGGCTTTTTTGTAGTGCAAATGCACTTTTTTGTGGATTAACCTGGAATACGATTACACGAAGCAGCGGGCAGCAAAGACAAGTATTCAGGTAAGCTACTTAGAACAACGTTGTAAATTAACACGTTATGTAGGTCTGCTCCAGTACAGCATTTGGGAGCAGACTAGAGGCGCAGCCTTGAGCGCTTTGCCGCTCTTCTTCCACGTATTGTAACTGTTGGGAATATGCGGATTTTCATACAAAACAAAGATTAGAATAACAGCAAGGACCCTAACCTCCCACTTAGGCCGCGCGTGCGTGTATGTTCGTGCGTGTGTTCGTGCATACAGTTTATTTCACACATGCGTGTGAAATAAACTGGTGCAAGGGCTCAAGTAAGCTTGCATATACCACGGAAAGTTTGGGTAGGTCAAATGAAACTTTGATCAGGAATCAGATCGAAGAGGCGCGGTGGCACGCAGCACGGTGGCACGCAGCACGGTGGCACGCAGCACGGTGTTGCTTAAAAACTATTTTAGGAAGCCTTCACGCGAGGTATTCCAGACCCAGGACGACGTTACTCTAGTAAATGACATTAATTTTAATTGACTTCAGATCAGACGCAGATATTGAACATTTTGGGATATGCAGGATGCCGCTGTTCGCAGAGTCAAAGCCTAGGAAAACAGAAGATAACGTATACATCCGGTAAACGTTATTATTTCATCGTACTCTGAGCTCCACTGCCCGAATTCATTCGGAGGAACTTTCCAGTACTTCTGCTCCGACTGCATGACCTCATCGAGATCGACAGGTTTGGAAAACATACGTCTTCGTTGTGCTGTTCTTTAGCATCGCCCACGGCGAGTCGGTGGCTATTCTCCCTAAGGTCTTTGTCATTAGGGTTCATGATCAGGATCCGATGTATGCATCTGGCCTTGAAATACGTTCACTAATTTCTGTCTCTCCGATGTGCTTGGCATTGATTTCATTGTCACACGCCGAGCGCTTCTGTTCCCCTCTCTTCTCTTGAAAGCACTCTAGAGTATGTTGAACATAGATTCAAAACACTACCGTACTGTGATCGAGGCTGAGAATTTTGAACTTACTACACCAGACACGGGGTAACTGGATAGGCCCTATGGGCTACCAGACGTAAATATCGAATCCGGGTTGATACGACGCACATGAACTCCCTGAGCCTGTGTAGGTATGATCAATATTACTCGCCAGCATTGAGACAGTAACGCGTCACAGTTGCATGACATCATTCTATTTTTAGCATGCGCGCCTCAACGCCGAATGCAGGGGCAAACAAACGCTTCGTACAACAGTAAGCATAGCGGGTCAGCGCCTTTTCCAACAAATAAATTATTAGAAAATGACATCCCTGTAGCGAAACTGTATTCTGCAAAAGTAGAAAGATACTCAAATACGTAGTTAATACGATAGCTGCAATGTCGCGGTCTTCCTTCGGGCGAAATTCGTGTGAAACTGGCAAAAACGTGGTCGTCTAGTTTGGTTATGCTTGCAACATATGATATGTCCAGCAACCTGTATTTCTGTAATTCTGATAATTATGCCAGATACCCATAATACATACTGTCACTGACCTAACTTTGTTTGCATTTTAATTATGTATTTGTATTACTTGATTTATTTTAAAGCAGCGACTATTTGTGTTTGTTATCTATTAGTTTTATGTACAGCACTACGAACATTTATGGTTACGGCGCTGTATAAAGTAAATATTAATATTATACTGGTTAAATACCTACTTTAGTCAGTACATATACTTTTTTATCCGATACTTTATTTCACGTAACATAATTTATTTATTTACAAATGTATATTTTCAATTATGATATTATATTATTTCTTAAATTGTTATGATAGTGAGTATGTTTAATCAATGATGTATTTTTAAAGTGCTTACCTGAACAGGCTTTATATCTGGATACAATGCACTATACAATTAGCAGTTAATTAATATTAGCAAAAATAGATAAGCGAGCGAAAAATGAACAACTCTCAAACACGTTCCAAAAACGCCTTTTGAACGACTGCTTGTACCATTACGGTTGGTCGGATCCCAACAATATTGATGTCGTTTGAAAGTTTAAACTTTCTGCTATTCAAACATATATAAATGGTTTCTTGATAATCATTCCTAAAAATAACTAAAAACGGACCTACAACAGGGCCCGTTCCGGTGTCTTAGACACTGCGAACGATGTTGTTTCGTCGACACAGTTCACCAAACTACCGATTGAGGCACCACTATCTGATTTCATGGTATAAGCTCCACCCACTTTCAAACGGCTGCTAAAATGACATACGCGAAGTAGGCGTGACGTCACATTCACGTATATCAACCAACCAACGCGAATTTAGACCCGTTGGGTGGCGTACGTTATTGTGACGTCACGCCGATGTAGAGATATATCGGTTTCGCTGCGATCAAAGCACATCAATTTCGCCGCGGTTTAAAAGTGGGTGGAGCTTATAACATGAAATCAAGAAATGGTTAAGTACGCATGTCTGAACCTATGCAAATGAGGAAAACAGCGCCGCAATCGGAAGATTAGTGTACTTAGTACCCGCCGCCAACATCGTTCGGAACAGTACAGAACACCGAAAACGGCGTGATTGTAGATCCGTTTATCGGTGTTCTTTAAACGGTTACCGTGAAAAATCTAGACGACGCTAGAATAACAAAAGTGCATCCTTTCAAATGATACCAAGACCGTCGGGACAGGACGAGCCGTGAGGGTACTAGCGACCGTAGAATTTCATGTTTTGGACGTGTTCTGAGTTGTTCATTTTTCGCTCGCTTATCTATTTTTGGTATTAGTATTAGTATTGTGTGTGTGTGTGTGTGTGTGTGTGTGTGTGTGTGTGTGTGTGTGTGTGTGTGTGTGTGTGTGTGTGTGTGTGTGTGTGTGTGTGTGTGTGTGTGTGTGTGTGTGTGTGTGTGTGTGTGTGTGTGTGTGTGTGTGTGTGTGTGTGTGTGTGTGTGTGTGTGTGTGTGTGTGTGTGTGTGTGCGTGTGTGTGTGTGTGTGTGTGTGTGTGTGTGTGTGTGTGTGTGTGTGTGTGTGTGTGTGTGTGTGTGTGTGTGTGTGCCTGTGTGTGTGTGTCAGTGTGTCTGTGTCTGTGTCTGTGTGTGTGTTCCTGTGTGCCTGTGACTGTGCGTGTGCGTGTGCGTGTGCGTGTGCGTGTGCGTGTGCGTGTGTGTGTGTGTCTGTGTCTGCTTGTTTGTTTGTTTGTTTGTTTGTTTGTTTGTTTGTTTGTTTGTTTGTTTGTATGTTTGTATAAGTATTGTCAATAAATTGTCCCTAGGCTTCAGGAGCCCGGCACTGTTTGTAAGTGTGTGAAGCCTTCCCTCGGATACAAACCCGGGGTTACACCTTGTAAGGTGTGCGTGATTTTGGGAAAGGGAAAACATAAACACCCTGCATGTGGTGTCAATAAGCGTATATCGAATCAATGTTGCAAGTCCCATAACTGCAATGCTTGTTGACCATGCTGGACAATCAGTGTTATACTGGCGACCTAGAATACACCAATACGATAGCGTTTATCGCCAACGATCTAACATGAATGTCTTACACACGGTTACCCTTTTTAAGTTGTTTCGAAGTTTGAGTAGTTTAGCTGCATGTTTAGTTGTGTCCGTTCTCTCGGCTGTGTAAATGAGCATCTGGCTAATGAGAGTGGTGGTCTATCGGCAGATCGTCAGCTTGTAGCATATTCCGGAGAATGGTCCTTATTCTCCTCTCCCTTCTAATTATGTCCACAACTTCGATGAACAATTGTGAACTTCGGTGGCACTCCTCGGTAAGTCAGGCCGATGTTATCTGCCTTAAAATGATACTTTCTTATAGCAAACATGGGTGAAACATAACGTAGGCAGTTACAGATGTTGCGTAAAAAACTGAGACATTTGTTCAGCACTTGTCATCGCCAAGCAAAGAAAATAGGTGCGCTTTGATACAGGAATAGACTCAGAGGGAAGAGAGGAACGCACCACACCACCTGCACCCGACAGCCGGGCCAGTGATCCCAGGGCCTCACGACCGCACCATTATCAATCAGAACGACTTCTGTGAATGAACATAGCTGAAGCGTATGCCTCTGTGAATACATGACAGGTCGCCATGACAAATCGCCCCGCTGACGGTTCAAAGAATTACCGATAGCGGCAACTGTTCAGAGACATGTACGTATTATTCTAAGCGCTTCCGGCCATATTTTGACTTCTTTGTACCACTCACTAATGTGACACCACGTCTATATAATACAGTGTACGATAAAGAAACTATCATTGCTGATTCCATTGCTAAAAGTTATGTCAAAAAGATCATTGACAGTTCTGGAATGAAATTAGGAATTGCTGTTGATGCAGTTGAAATGATGAGTATTATTAATGAATTATTATGCAATAAGTCACCATGTCTGGATGATATTACTGCAGAACACATAAAGTTCGCCGATGCTTAAATTGTGGTGCTATTATCTACCCTTGTGACCTTATGGTGCATGGTTATGTTCCGAAATAAATTTCAGGGTCTGCTATTGTATCGGTTATTAAGGATAAACATAGACGGATAAATAACAGACCAATATGCCTTTCTAACATATGTTCCAAGATAATAGATACTGTGTTATTCAACAGAATGGAAACATACTTGCAAACTACGCTTCATCAGTTTCAGGATTTAAACCAAAACACGGAACGGAGCTGTGTGTGTTTACATTTAAGGAATTACTCAGATTTTACACTAAACATGGTTCAGCTCTGCATGTTGCGTTTCTGGATGCTTCAAAAGCATTTGATCGAGTCAATCGACATAAGCTGTTAACGAAATTAGAACAACGCGATGTACCGAAATATATTCTAAGAATACTCAGCCAATGTGTCCTATAACCAATTTGTATGTATCCGATAGGGATCTACCTACTCGGGTTTCTTCTCAGTGGGTGTTAAGCAAGGTGGAAAGTTATCTCCTTTACTGTTTAACCTTTACATTGACAATTTGAGTGTACAACTAAACAAACAACATATCGGTTGTAGTCTGGGTACTATGGTTGTTAATCACCTGATATACGGTGATGACCTACTTTTATTCGCTCCTTCCGCCAAGGGACTACAAGCTTTATTTGACATATGTTACTCTTGTGGGTGTGAGCACGATGTTCAATATAATACGGGTAAATCCCTGATCATGTACTTTGATTCTAGAAACTCAAATCTCGCCAGGGAAATGACTTAAACTTCTAATTAAGTTAAACTTCGCCACTTCTTGTAAATACCTGGGCGTGTCATTTATAACGACTTATTGGATGAGGCTGACATTCAAGCCAAAGTGAGATTTCCTTATGCCCAAAGTAACATGTTACGGCAGTAATATTTATATGTGTGCAATATGGGTTAATTGTAGAAAAGTTATTTTTCAGCAATTTATTGTTGCCTATAACAGTTCATGCAGGATATTGAACAGTCTGCCTATGAGATGTAGAGCTAGCCACATGTTTGCTACAGCTAATGTAAAATCATGTAAATGTATTATCGGAACAGCTATTCTTAGTTTAATCACGAGGATTTACAGGTCTGTTAATACAATTATTCAGAGTATTATTACTAGCGACATCTACCGTACGTTGCAGTTGCAGCATCAGTGGGTCAAGGCTTTGTATAATGTTGAAATATCCTGTTTTTAAATATCCAAAAGCCGCATACATTATCGGTTGTGTGACTAACATATTATATTGTACTTGTCTTTTAATGTGTCTTAATATAGTACAATGGAAATGTTCAAGATTTGAAGAAAAACACGGGACACCTTAATATGGCTAGTTCTTCCAGAGAGAGGGGTTTGAAGTTGCATTTCTGAATCTTGTTATACCGCGAAACACATGCATAATACACATAAAGACTGGCTTAGTACTGTGTTTCGCAGGTATCGCTTATATTTGAAATAATGGTGTACCCATTGAACCGCTAGTAATGTATCTAGTTTGACTGCATCACTTTGTTGGGGGACGTTTCATATCTATTTTGACAGGAAACATACAGTAAACATATTTAACAGCATATTTTCACAGGCGTCGTAACCGGAGGGTTTGGGGGACGCAACACCAAATAACGTAGGTGAGGGATGGAGAAAGGATTAGTCCCCAGTATTTCGGGACGGTGGGTGAATCTTGAGGTGCGATTTGAGATTTTTGGTCAAGGTGCATGTTTACGCAGAGCCTGGAGTGGGTTTTTGGCGACCTTCAAGGGGGTGCAATTAGAGGTAATTGGAGAGCGTCAAGGCGGTGGTTTTATGGTGCTAACCGTGGTTTATAGAGAGCTTAAGATGTTTTGGCGAGCTTCAAGGGGGTGCAAACCGAAGTGTTTTGGAGAGCATTTGTCACCCACAATATTCACCACTTTCCGACGCCAATGAATGGTCTTTCAATTAATACAAAAGGCAAAACATATTGACAAACAGCAAACTGACACAGCAACCTATTATGATTAACAATCATGCACTCGAATGCGCGAACAAGTTCACCTACCTGGGCATCATCATTAGCCTCCAACGAGGTGCAGGAGAAGGCACGATTGGGAAAAAACAGGTCAGCATTTGCAAATCTACAACTGCTGTGGAGATCCTCAGTATACTTCCTGAAAAAAGCTAAATTCAGAATCTACAAGAGCAATGTCCTGTCTGTGTGTATGGCTCGGAGTGCTGGCATATGACACAGCAAGACACCAATAGTCTATCTAGCTTCCACAACACCTGCCTAAAGATGATAATGAAAGTATAAGGACCGAGACCATTTCCAACACAAGACTCCAACAAGCAACAAATCAACAACATATCTGCCTTCCCCTGAAAAAGAGGAGGCGGACATGGCTCGGCCATGTCTACAGGACGAGCAACGACATTCCAGCATAAACAGCACTGACCTGGACGCCAGAAGGAAATAGAAAAAGAGGCAGACGAAAAAACAACTTGGCGACGAACCATTGATGAAGAACCGAAGACTGTTGGGCTGACCTGGGGCACAGCAGCAAGGAAGGCCAAGACAGAGGGGTCTGGCGAGATATTGTGCGAGCCTTATGTGCCACACGGCATGAAGAGGATAAGTAAGTAAGTAAGTAAGTTGACAATGGCGGACTTCAAAAATCGTCAGTGATTCGATATAGCGTGTTGTTATTTACATATAGAGAGCAGAGCGGAGAAGTTTGTGACTGCCACAGAAGACTTACGTAAAGACACAGCATATGTATTTCATCAGATGAAGAAACTGTTCTATGATATCATGACCTGTGCTTTGCGTGTGACATAGTCAGCCCAGTGTGTATTTAGTGTAATATTGGACTCATACATAAATAAATTAACATAAGACTATGGCCTGGGTTTAGCCATCAGAAAACGACGAGGTGAACGTTTTCCGAAGGTAAACAATCATAGATCTAGCGTTTCTAGATGATATGGTCCTGATTAAAGAAAACATCAAGTCCTTGATCGGCACAGAGATTACCGGAAGATGTTGTGAACGAAACAGGACTGTTGAACTATTTGGCAATGAATTTATTAATCATAAAAAAACCATGGTTATCATCATCAATACAAAACATGTAATATTATAATAATAGCAATTACTATTGCTGAAGTACTTGAGGAAATAGAGGACTTCCGGTCAATGACAATTATACCAGCAAGTACATCACTGTTCACTTGAACAACAGGTTGACAAACAGGAACTCTGTATGGGAGTGTAGACAACTCTCAAACAAGAATCGAAGGAGACGCCTCCGACTATTTGGTAGGTGCTACCGTCACACAGAAGAAACTGTATCAATATACGTAGAGAGAACGCCCACTCATGATTGGAAATACAGATTGAAAGAGAGATAAATATACATTAAGCTGATCTGTGAACACCTCGATGTTGAAGCGCCTGGTCTTCCATCTTTTGTGGGAAATCGACTCATATGGAAACGGTTCGTCAATACTCCGGTCCCGACCATCTGTTGGTGGTGATGATGGCGGATTAAGTTAGGAGGTTTGATGAGAAGGCAACGGTGTTAACACCTTACAGGCGCTAAACCCCTTTACTTACTTAGTGACCGTGCTCGCAGACGATTCACACTTCTCAAGAGCGCGCACACTGACAACATCCATCTATCACAACGATATGTACGTCTGCGGCGAGGTTGTCCTGATTACAAGAGGGGGTCCCCGAAGATCCACACTCTGTTGTCACAACATGAACGGGACGCTCAACTGTCACAACAACACACGCGACGACCCACGTACTCTACCGTCACAACACACACGTGACAACCCATGCGCTCTACCGTCACAACAAACACGTGACGACCCACGCACTCTACCGTCACAACACACACGTGACGACCCATGCGCTCTACCGTCACAACAAACACGTGACGACCCACGCGCTCTGCCGTCACAACACACACGTGACGACCCATGCGCTCTACTGGCATAATAAGCACATGACGACCCACGCACTCTACCGTCACAACAAGAACGTGACGACCCATGCGCTCTACCGGCATAATAAGCACACGACGACCCATACGCGCTACCGTCACAACAAGCACGTGACGACCCACGCACTCTACCGTCACAACAAACAAGTGACGGCCCACGCGTTCTACCGTCACAACAAACACGTGACGACCCACGCACTCTACCGTCACAACAAGAACGTGACGACCCACGCGCTCTACCGTCACAACAAACACGTAACGACCCATTCGCTTGTATTCCGGTCCGATTTGGGTCATTTGTATGCGACGGAGGAGACCAGTGGCACGCCGCTCAGGTTATATTAGGCTCGTTGGACTGAGTGAGACAAAGAGATAACTTGGCTTTATCTCGTCTACCTGACATTTAAATGCCAGTCATTGCGTTGATACCGTCGTTTGAGTTAGTTTCAGCAATGTGCGCTTTGTTTTATGTAAACATATTTACGCAATTCCAGTTTGCGAACATTCGGAGGGGACAACTGTAAACACGTTTGTGTGCAAAGCTTCTGAAAAATAATTGATGATACTATATATGTGTTACTGCTGCAGTGGCTTGACTCCAACTAGGAGAGTTATAACATTCATATATGCAATTGTTTTTTGTTTTAAAAGTGTAACAATTAAATATACCTGTTGTTTACAGCTATATTTTGATCTGTCCTAACAATAACAAGATTGGTGTTTGTGTTCCTAGGTATCCCATCAGCCGGACGTGACGTCATCGAATGAGGTGCAAAATTGTCAAAAATAGCAGACGATAGCATTATCGACAAAACCTTTATTTAAATGCGCAATCTAACATTATTGAATTTTGGTCCGAAAAATCGTCACTAGCGCCATTAATTTCGTTGCTGTTATCCAAATACTCAAATCGAAAATGAGCTTTAGTGTTGGAACGGTGCGTCTTAATCTAATCGTACGAAAGGACCGGAGCGACGCGCGGCCTGTAGATGGGGGAATTAAACGAGTATGTCTTTGCAGTCTGCAGAAATCCGGTTAATCATTGCCGCAAACAAACCCGAGTAGTCAAGTGTCGGCGGTAAATGCTTCACTATATCAAGTTTACAGCGGCTTCGCAAATTACGCTTTGCTTATTTTACTTATTATGGTTATTTTATTGCGCCGCGCGGAATTAGGATCAATCAGAGCGGATTTATACCCGCCACAAGTGGTGAGGCGCACCGGAAGACGACGTTAAGCGGCTGTCGACGACGGCGCGGGACAAAAGAGTGCGAAGAAGATCAGACGTTAATAAGTCAAGTGAACAATGCCGACGATGGTTCAGCTCGTCCGTGGTTCTCGACTTATCTTTTAAACACGGCTATTTGCAGGAAGTAGAATTTGCAATCAGTGTTATTCAAAGTCCGTTGCATCTCTGCGTTGGGTCCAAACAGTCGGTCGTGGCACAACTTTTGTGTGATATGTTATTTTATGTTTGAAATAAATGTTTAATTGAAGCCGGATCTACGATTGCATGATTCCATCCATGTTCGTTGTTCTTTGTTCGTACGTGTACGTGCTTACGAAATATCATGCAATCATATAGATCCAGCCTGATTTCATAAATTGTACAGGCCACGAAATAGGTATTATATAAAATGAGTATAGGCTATAGGCGCGGGAACGGGGGGGGGCAGCTGCCCCTGGAATTTCTCCGAGGGGGCAGACATATGATTCTGCCCCCTCCCCCGTTAAATGTGAGCGTGAATGTTTTTATTTTGCTGGTGGAAATGTAAATTTTATGAGACGATTAATGTGTATTTTGAAGACTGTGAAAGGTGCGTGCAACTGGAGGGCAGACACACGGTAATAGGCGGCGAAAAATTTCCAGTAAAGTATTAAGGTTGTGGAAATGCAAATCATTATATTACGATTATTACTATTTCCATTCTCGGCTGTTTCCACACCCACAAAACACACGTTTTGGAAATATTGAACTATCCATATTCCCTACTCGACACCAAAGCAATATAACTGATAACCACTGTTGGCGAGTTTTTGTAGATTTAGGTCAATTGTTCTTAATAACCCCAGGGTTACGACCCAAAATGTGGTGCCAGTCCATTTTACGCATGCTCGTCTGTCATGCATCTTGTAAGACATAAGTCATATTCTATTTGATGCCGCCAAAATGCTTCATGCACGCACTGAACGACAATTGGTGTTGTTTTCGATTCTCTCTCTATATTCACGCTATTAAAATACAGTTTGATACACCAATATCGCTTTAATGAGAATGCCCAGGTACATTGTATTGTCTATCCTATTGTCTGCCTTTTTATTCTTATTGGCATAATATCCTCCAAACATTGTCGAATTGTCAGATCGTCCCGTCCTATCTTCCTTGTTCAGAGGGAATGGTTAATATGTAAGATCGTCCCGTTCTATCTTCCAAGTTCAGAGGGAATGGTTAATACGTAAGATCGTCTCGTCCTATCTTCCTTGTTCAGAGGGAATGGTTAATACATGTTTTCATTTATCATTTATGCACTGTTAACCTTTATTACTAGTTAATTGTTTGAATGCATGAGTCGTCAAGCATGCTCCGCGACCAGAATTTATTAACAATTTTTAGATGCATATGTCCAAAAGATGCCTTTTGTTTCCCTTTAAAGTTACTAATTTTATCCTAAAGGAAACGTTTGTTGATACGATCATGTATTTTACTAAAATCTACAAAGCAAGCAAAGGTTTGCTGTCAGCATTTCATTATAGGTAGGTCAGTTGCGTAATTGTATAGATAGGTGGCCGAGACAACTGCGACCTGTTCTAAAACCATTTTGCTCATCACATAAAAAAGTTGTTGCCCTCGACCCACGACATAAGGCGGTCATTCACAATATAGCAATAACAATTATAGTTTATAGACACAATAACTAAGCGTAATTTCCATACAATTCAATGTTTCTCGCGGATCAGATGTAACATTTGTGTACCGGGGTTACGATGCCCCTGCGCCATGCTTCAGCAATCGTGCTATTGTCAAAACGTTTATTAAATAGTTCGCAACGGATGTATATATAGCACAGTCACAGAAAAAGGTTTCGATTGGAAAGTTATCATCGCCCAACGCTTTGTGCTTCTTGGTCTTGTTTAAGACCAACCGAATCTCTTAAGAAATAAGTCCATTACGATGGTCATTGTGAACCAGCAACTGAGTCTCGGCCGCCGAGTGAGTGATGCTCAACTGTTTGTTCAATGTTGACATGCACAGTCTAGCAGAGAATGTAAGTCCTCCATTTACGCAATACATCGACTTGATTAGTGGCCGTGGCGCCATCCTCCAGTATCACTTCCATGGATGTATCACGTTTGATCAGCGGACATGGTCTGCAGTGTGCACACAAGACAAAGACATCAAAACCAGGAAGGTATTGGCGTGGAGAGCATGGACAATGACGAAAAAATAATAAACAACTAGACGGGTGTTATGCAAGAATGCTACGAGCCTCATTAATCATTCACTGCCAGCAACATATAACAAACGTAGAACTATACAATGGAATGTGTAAAGTCACTGATAAAATAAGAAGAAGACGATTGAGATTTGCCGGACACAGCTACAGACATAAGGATGAAATGGCATCTAAGACCATCTTGTGGCAACCGACACATGGAAGAACCAAGGCAGGAAGACCAGCAGCAACTTACATCGACTGCTTAAAGGAAGATTTAAATCTAAAGCCAGTGGAGCTGAAAACGGCAATAGTAGACAGAGATTTAACAAGATTGCCACCCAGAGAATTAACTCTAGGTGGCAGGTGGACAAGGAAGCCCTTTAGCTTATCGAGAGTCCGACCCTTTTATCTATGTGTATCCCGCCCGTCTGAGGTATGTGTCGATTTTATTTTTAAACATTCACGCTACTAGCACCCACACAATCAGCAGATAATCTGTTCCATTCATTTACAGTCCTTTGTGAAAATGAAAACTTTCTTATATCTAATCTACTCTGCTCCTTTGCTAATGTAATTTCATGTCCTCTAGTCCTTCTATCTTTCTTAACTAAAAAAAAAATATTTCTATCAATATTTTCATAACCATTCAATATTTTAAACACCTATCTGATCTCCTCTCAATCTCCAGGTCTCTAGTGTTGTTAAACCACATTCTTTTAGGCGAATTTCATAACTAAGACCCTCAGTTTTGGTATCATTTTAGTTGCTCTCCTCTGCACTCTTTCTAGCATATCTATGTCCTTCCTGCGATATGGCCTCCACGCTTGAATACAATATTCTAAATGAGGCCTAACTATTGTTTTGTACAGCGGTATTATTAGCTCTTTTTCCTTATACGTTATGTTTCGCCTAATTAATCCAAGGATTTGATTTCCCTTTGAAGCTGCAATTCCGCACTGCTCTGAAACCTTCATATCAGCACTCATGGTTAACCCTAAGTCCTTTTCTTTTACAGTAGTACTTAGTACAGTACCCCCCATTGTATATTCTACCTCTTCGTTCCCATGTCCTGTGTGGAGGCATTTACATTTCCCAAAATTGAACAGCATTTGCCACTTTTCAGACCATTTGATCAACCTGTCAAGATCATCTTATAAATGATGTCTATCTCCATCATTTTTAATCCTTCTAAACACTTTTGTATCATCCGCAAATTTCAACACCTTGCTTGCTATTTCATCATCCAAATTGTTGATATATATTATGAATAATATAGGTCCTAATACTGATCCCCACTCAATACCGATTTCCATTTTGAAGCCTCCCCATCAACTACTACACGTTGTCTTCTGTCAATCAGCTATTGTTCTATCCAGTTTATTATACCATTTCCTATGCCATGGGCCTTTAGTTTCAGCAGTAATCTTTGAAGCGGTACTTTGTCGAAAGCTTTTTGAAAATCTACGTAGACGATATCTACCGGTGATCCCTCATCTACCCACTTAGTGATGTCTTCCAAAAAACATAACATATTTGTTAAGCATGACATCGCTTTAAAAAACCATGTTGAGATGGGTTTATCAAGTTTTGTTTAACAAGAAAATCCACCATGTGATCTTTAATTAGTCTTTCTAATAATTTGCAAATCACTGATGTTAAACTCACTGGTCTATAGTTCTCTGACTTGTTTCTCGAACCTTTTTTTAAATAACGGTATAATGTTTGCCTCTTTCCATTCTAAAGGAACCACTCCCACTTTTAATGACAAATTGAAAACTGTTGCAAGCGGTACGCTAATTTGTTCTACAATTTCCAATAGTAGTTTGGGCGGAATCCCATCCACTCCAGGTGATTTATTATCCTTTATAGCCCTTATTTTCTTAGCTACCATTTCCGGGGTTACAACTAATTATCCTAAATAGTCTGAATCTGCGCCCTTAAACTTAGCCTCTGGTACTGGCAGTGAACTAATATCTTCTCTGGTAAACACTGAACTAAAGTACTCATTCAGGTCTTCTGCCATTAAGAATATGATATTATATTTCAAGCACTATCTTCTAGAGGACCGACCTTATCTTGAACTTACTGTTTGCTTCGAACATACGCATAAAAACTCTTGCTGTCATGTTTTATATTACTAGCTAATTGTTGTTCATAGCTTCTCTTATTTTCTAATTTAAGCTGTAGCTTGGTTAAGTGCTTCTTTATAACTGTTGTAGTCTTCTTCATTTCCAGTACATATATATGACTTCCACGTCATTTGTTTATACTTAATTTTTCTAATGGCTTCTTTCGATAAGTGTTTCTTTTTGGACCGTTTCCCTTGTTTTTTGAAGGTTACAAATTTATCGACTATGCATTTAATTTCAGTCTTTAATATATTCCAGCATTCGGTTGCTGTCTTATTCTTCAGTGTGTTATTCCAGTCTATCTTTGCTAAATATTTCCTCATGTCCCTATATCTTCCTTTGTGGAAATTTCTCCTATACTGCTTTTTACTATTCCTTTCTGATTTTACTTTGATGGTAAAATGTATCTGGTTGTGATCGCTACTCCCCAGTGGCTCACATATCTTGACATTGTCAACTAATTCATTCTGTGAGGACAAAACTAGTCTAACACATTCTCACCCCTGGTTGGTTCTAGCACATGTTGAGAAAGGAAAGTATCTTGAACTAAAACTAAAAACTTGTGGTCCTCACTCCCCATACTCTGAAGAGATTGCCATTGTATATGCCCGTGGTTAAAATCCCCCATAATAATACAGTCTCGTTTGCTTACTTCCCTTATAGCGTTTTGTATTTTTTCATTCTCTTCAATGTTATGTTTGGACTTCGATAAACTAACCCAACTGTTAACGTTGAGTTTCCTGTAACAATGTTACACCAAACAGCTTCTTCGCAATCTGCTTCTCTTTCTAATTTCATAAGCCTGGATAGATTCTTTAATATATAAAATAACTCCACCTCCCTTTCTTCCTATTCTATCTTTTCTAAACATTACATATCCTGTCAGTCCCAATTCAGCATCTGATATATCGGTGGTGGTCCAGGATTCGGTTATACCTATTATATGAGTGTCAATATCTTCTACCATAATGTATAGTTCATTTCTTTTGTTTACTATACTCCTTGCATTTAAACAAACACATTTATATCCAGCTTCAGAAGAGTTTTCTATTTATTTGTGCTGTCTTTATCTATGCCTCCATTTTCAGGATTTTCTGTGAGTCCCCCTGAGAATCTAGTTTAAATAGATGCAACCTGTCCCACTGTCAACAGATCGCAGCAGGTTCTCTGAGAATACTGCTGCCCCTTTCCACTAAGATGGAGGCCATCTTTCATGTACATATCTTCCCTCCCAACAAAGTATCCCCATAAATCTATGAATCCCACACCCTCTTCCTCACACATCTGCTCAACTAGTGCGTTGATCACCATCCTCTTACAGTTTCTGTATGTTGCCCCCCTTCCTCCTATTACTGGCAAAATTCCTGAGAGAACAACCTGTTCCACTCTTGTCTTCTTTAGCTTCCTTACTAGATGTCTGTACTTCTGAACTATCCCAGTTGTTCCCTCCTTGTCTGCATTGTTTGTCCCTACGTGTACTTGTATAGACCTTCCCTTGCCATGCCCCAATACCTTCTCTATCCTTTCGGTCACATGCTCTAGTCCTAGCCCCCGGTAAACATACAACAACGTCCTTCCCCTCGCATATAGTCTTGTCTGTTTTTTCAGAATTGAACCGCCCATAAACACTCTCTCTTTTCTCCTTGCCCCCTCAATCACTGCCTCGGAGTAGTTCCTCCGGTTTGCATATGTCTGGTTGTTGTCTTTCCCACCTGTCGTCTTCTCTCCTGTCGCATTCTCTTCCGATCCATTCTTTCCTGTCGCTTTTTCTCTTGTCACCTTTCCTCCTGTCAGCGTCCCTTTTATCGACTTCTCTTCTATCACATTTGCTCTCACTTCCTTTCGTCCCTTCATCTTTCGTCCCATCTCATTTTCTTCTCTCCTCTCCCGTCCTATCTTCCCTCCCTCCTTCTCTACGGTCACTTTCTTCCCTGTCAGAGGAACCTGGAGACGGATGGTTGAAGCCAGTAATGTTCGACCCTAGTGGCCGACATGAGTGAGTGAGTGATCCTCCTATGTCACTTCCATTGGTGTATCATGTTCGACCCCAGTGGCCGACATGAGTGAGTGAGTGATCCTCCAATGTCACTTCCATTGGTGTATCATGTTCGACCCCAGTGGCCGACATGAGTGAGTGAGTGGTCCTCCAATGTCACTTCCATTGGTGTATCATGTTCGACCCCAGTGGCCGACATGAGTGAGTGAGTGATCCTCCTATGTCACTTCCATTGGTGTATCATGTTCGACCCCAGTGGCCGACATGAGTGAGTGAGTGATCCTCCAATGTCACTTCCATTGGTGTATCATGTTCGACCCCAGTGGCCGACAAGAGTGAGTGAGTGGTCCTCCAATGTCACTTCCATTGGTGTATCATGTTCGACCCCAGTGGCCGACAAGAGTGAGTGAGTGGTCCTCCAATGTCACTTCCATTGGTGTATCATGTTCGACCCCAGTGGCCGACAAGAGTGAGTGAGTGGTCCTCCAATGTCACTTCCATTGGTGTATCATGTTCGACCCCAGTGGCCGACAAGAGTGAGTGAGTGGTCCTCCAATGTCACTTCCATTGGTGTATCATGTTCGACCCCAGTGGCCGACAAGAGTGAGTGAGTGGTCCTCCAATGTCACTTCCATTGGTGTATCATGTTCGACCCCAGTGGCCGACAAGAGTGAGTGAGTGGTCCTCCAATGTCACTTCCATTGGTGTATCATGTTCGACCCCAGTGGCCGACAAGAGTGAGTGAGTGGTCCTCCAATGTCACTTCCATTGGTGTATCATGTTCGACCCCAGTGGCCGACAAGAGTGAGTGAGTGGTCCTCCAATGTCACTTCCATTGGTGTATCATGTTCGGTGTCTTGTTTTATTCCTAAATGGCCAATATGTTTCCTGAAAGCTTTTTAATCACATGACGGCACGGCAACTAGATGTTTTTGTTGTTTAACAAGATTTAACAAGATTGCCATCCAGAGAATTAACTCTAGATGGCAGGTGGACAAGGAAGCCCTTTGGCTTATCGAGAGTCCAACCCTTTTATCTACATATATCCAGCCCTTCTGAGGTATGTGTCGATTTTATTTTGAAACATATTCACACTAGTAGCACCCACACAATCATCAGATAATCTGTTCCATTCATTCACAGTCCTTTGTGAAAATGAGAACTTTCTCACGTCTAATCTACACTGCTCCTTTACTAATGTAACTTCATGTCCTCTAGTCTTTCTATCTTTCTTAACTGAAAAAAACATATTTCTATCAATATTTTCATAACCATTCAATATTTTAAACACTTCTATCTGATCTCCTCTCAATCTCCTGGTCTCTAGTGTTGTTAAATCACATTCTTTTAGGCGTTTTTTCATAACTAAGATCCCTCAGTTTTGGTATCATTTTAGTCGCTCTCATCTGTACTCTTTCTAGCATATCTATGTCCTTCTTGCGGTTGTTGACACCAGTACTTGCAATTGGCAGCTTGTACCTTTTTTACTAACCAAGCAGTATTTGGGCAACCTTCCTGTCAGCTTTCAGGCTCGACTAATTTGGTTCGCTGCTCCTAATTCACAATTGCTCACTCACTGTGAGGTTATTCTATATCTGAGTTCCCGTGTCCACCATTTCATCTCGATTAGTCAGCGTCTATTAGGTATACTGAACACTGAGTGGTTTACGTGGCCCATTTTCTGGAATTTATTTTCAAGATTGGTAATCTGCTATTCCTTGATGGTTGACATTCATGTATTTTACATAGCGATGTTCGTCATTAATTTTCTCCTGACCTTTAGCTTGGATACGATAGTGTGTATTTTTATTGATGGTCGGCGTGTAGAGCTCGGCGGACGAACATCATAAGTCAAGACACTTCCTAGAATATCACATCCATGTGACATTCCTGTCAAGTCATCTCTGCACGAACAACGCAACAGGGATACATGACCTTTCTGTACGCAATGTGTCAATTCCTAGCGATCTCGCAGCCGATTCGTCTAAACCGGTCGCGTCATTTTGTGACGTCGCGGGTGCTTGTTTCACTGGATGCACGGTTTTACGGACATTTTACGAAGATGAAGTAACAACGAACAAAGAAGAAGCAGTTGTTTGTTGTTGTGAACAGCTGTACATCATTATATACTGTCAACTGCTGACGACACTTCTGGTTCCTCTACAGAAAACTCTCATTTCGTGGCGTTAATAGTGTATACACCACGCGAGTAATTGCCATTGGAAATTATATTCACAAATGTTTTTATGCAATAAAAACCAAGGGCAAAGTTATTTCAAGAAAGAGAACGAGATTAGTTAAAACAAGCGGGAAAGGTTGATACGCCAAATACCACACCAGTAATGCATGACATAATGTAAACAGTGCTGCCGGGGCAAACCTTTACGGAGGTCAGTTGCGTAATTTTATTTCTGTCAGTTTTCTGATCCATCAATTGTTGGATCTGCAACGTTGCGGTTTGCTTACATCACAATGTTATCGCGTGACTTCCGTCACAATCAACGTTACTCGTGTGACCTCCGTCACAATCAACGTTACTCGTGTGACCATCGTCATAATAAACGTTACTCTTGTGACCTCCGTCACAATCAACGTTACTCGTGTGACCTCCGTTACAATTAACGTTACTCATGTGACCTCCGTCATAATCAACGTGACTCGTGTGACCTCCGTCACAATCAACGTTATTCATGTGACCTCCGTCAAGCCTCGTCTTGCTGACAATGTTGATGACAGTAATATAAGTGCACTGCATCACTCGTGCAGCTGACATCGGCTAGATCAAACATTCCCTCATTCAGTTGTTGTTTTCAAACTTTGCCTTGTGTTTTCGTCATAAAGAAAAATGGTTGGGACAATATTTTAAACAAAATACTTGACGGAATATTTAAATGTGGCGCGTCTTCGGCATCCATTTGTGATGACCTGATGGACATAATGCTAGGCAACAGGTCAGTTTGATGGTCAGAGCACTTGACCTAGTCAGATTTCACGCTGCTCTAGTAAAGTAATACACATATATTATAACTAGTATCAACAGTGTTGTCGTGGCAAAGTATGGAGGAGGTTCGTTTTGATTAAGGCACAGACCAACTGCTATTTACTGGACCAATCAGCTGTAACATTTTGTTAAAAATATCTATTTGCCAAACATAAACACATCAATTAGTTTTAAATTGTTTATTTTCAATACGAGCAAAGACAACAGAAACCGTGAATCCGCCGCTCTAACCATACACCACCGCGCTCCATTGTATAATATCGACGCTCTAACACTACACCACCGCGCTCCATTGTATAGTATCGACGCTCTAACACTACACCACCGCGCTCCATTGTATAATATCGACGCTCTAACCCTACACCACCGCGCTCCATTGTATAATATCGACGCTCTAACACTACACCACCGTGCTCCATTGTATAATATCGACGCTCTAACCCTACACCACCGTGCTCCATTGTATAATATCGACGCTCTAACACTACACCACCGTGCTCCATTGTATAATATCGACGCTCTAACCCTACACCACCGTGCTCCATTGTATAATATCGACGATCTAACCCTACACCACCGCGCTCCATTGTATAGTATCGATTGGCATTTTCGAAGGGTTGTCATAAATTTAAATGTTTCGTTTTTTCTGAGCATAATTCTCATGTTGACAATGCCAATTTGGCTGTAATAAATATTTTACAAACAATATATATGTCGTTTAAATCTAATCTTATTCACATGTTTCTTTAGGGGTATTAATTACCATCGGTCCGTTGAAGAAAACCCGATCAGGAACAAGATTTAGCTTGCCCGATCTTTCGATTAGCTTGGACAACGGCGCAAAACACAGACGTCAGACTGAAGAAAAACCAATTCGCTTGGACAAACACGGATGAGCAGCTTGAATAATACACGGTTGAACCCGACAGACGCCGGTCGTCCATCCCTCTTGTGCGTCCATCACTCGGTTGCTATTGAGCGTCCTCTCGCGTCAGTCTCCGAATGCTCTACAGCCGACAGTTTGATTCGATTTATATCCAGTCTTCAAGAATGCGTTATATATGGGTGGTCCCACAACTAAACTTTGTGTATATCACGAAATTGTCGAAACAGTTTACGTACACGATGTTTTTGCAGCAATAAATTGCATATATCTCGCCACGTCGTGTGCAATACTTGGGCGTTTTTGTCTGCTATATCCACGTAGTGCCTATATTTATTCCAGATCACGTACGAAATGTGCAGTTTGCTGTTATCACTGTGTTTAAAGTAGTTTTGTTTTTTATGGATGGTAACCGCAACATTTGTAGTTTCAGTGCGGCAAATCATAATTATTGAATCATCATTTTGGAACTGTTCAGCGTGAAGAAGATAACATTTTAAATGTTTCCGCTTTGAAATGGCTATGCACTGGTACAAGACAACTGGTGCCGGTTTCATGAAGCGTACTTAATGTCAAGGAGCCTGTATTTGGACAGGAGGCGTGACTGGGCGAGAAAATGGCTACACTGAAGGTTTTTGTCCGCCATTCGGGAGGCAGGCGCATGCGCCTACGTGACCGGCAGCGCGCGATGTTAGCGGATTTATTCAGTTACCTCATTTCATCAGAATAATCAACAAGCTGTGATGCGTCATATAAAATTAAAGATATTAAAGTAATTCTTGAAGTGTTTTATCTATTACAATTCAAAATAATGAAATTTGCAAACAAATCACGTAGAAACATTGCAATTATTTATTGAACCAACTAAGCCTCGTCGTGTTTCATCAGAATAATGATCAGGCTGCACCACTTGTTATATAATTAAAATATTGAGGTTATCGTTGAAAACGTTGAGCAATGATAATGCAAAGAACTGCATATTCTGCACGTGTATGGTCTGGCTTGGCGCAACTCCATAATGGCGGACGAACTGCTTACGTACTTTCCTCGAACAATGTAGATAGCGAGCGCTGCACCGTCTTGTGTTGAACATTTTCCGAGCGCAACATTCAAATTTCGAATGTTGTCTTGGGTTTATTAAAGGGCATTTGGCGGGCAATTTACCTTCAACATATTTTTTCTAGGTTTAAGGATATTACATAAAAAGAGGCACAGACAGTTTAATCGCAAGATGGCGCATGAATATAACGACGTAATAGACACCATTAGCTAACCGCACAACGTGACGCCAGTTTCGAACCTGACCGCAAAGGTTATTGAGTGCTGTGTGACAGCTTTTGCGGTGCCATCAAAGGTCAACCGCAGATCCGCGAGAAATGGATATTTGGCGTATGCACAAACGCCGCATTATTTTGTACGTAAATAGTTATATTCATTAAAAAATAACTATGCAATGTAACAGTTCGACCACTTAAGAACACACACGTTTACAGAAAGTTGAGCTTGAAATACCAGTCAGCAAGCTTTTATAAGACCTTCGAGTCGCTTGATGACAATCGCAGTGATGCTGTCAGGCTCTGTGCCAAGTCTGTGGTAATGAAATATGATGTGCTTGTTTGACTATTTTGGCTTAGACTTAGGTATATGTATTTTCTTTGTGAATATCCTATATGGCTATGCACGTCAATTGTCAACTATCAGTGACGTTCATTTATTTTTTATTGGGGTCGAATGAAGAACCGCTTACAGAGCGGTTAGCTGATGGTGTTTTGCTAGACGCCACGCGAAAAATGGAGTAGACTTCAAATCTAGCGTCGTGTTCGGATTTTGCGTACGGCGCTTAATTGCGTTAGGTAGTAGGTTAAGTGCACACTGCATTATAAAAATATTCTTTTGTGTAACTTCAATTGAGTTTGCAAGTTAGCTGCATTTAGTGAGCCCCTACTGTTGCTCGCAGAGAAACCGTCGACTTGTATAATTGACGACGACCGTACACCTATATACGCATCATACGCGCCAGAATGTTCTTTTTGGGAGATTAGGCCTACTACACACGATCTGAGACACAAAAACAAATATATTAGGGTTCGTCCATAAACTACATCACGTTTGGGGGTAGGGGTCTCTAGACAGGTGTGATGACGCGTTGCTTTGGAGAGGGGGTGGTCTTGCTGATCGTTATGTAACAATTACAAAAGACGAACATGTCTTAGCTCGTCTACCTGTCGAATTACAACTCTTATAGCATAAATAGTGATGTCAGTTGCCAACAGAAAAGTATGTATTTTACTGTCACGAAAACACCGATGTAAATAGGTCCCAAGATATACCTATCATATAAATATAAATGATATGTCTAATATAGAGCCAATGTTTGTCTAATCTCGCCTGCTGTGATACTCGCTCTATTACCAGAACAGCTGGTTTGGCCCCAACTAATGGAACGTCCGTATCGGTTTTATGTGTAAATCGAAACAATTGTCTCTGTGAGTTCAGTCAGTTTGTCTCGTTTCCTTGGGAAGGAGACTTTACTTACTTTGCATAGAACCATGGTTTAGTGACTCTGCGAAAATACAAGTAATGTATGGTGAATGAAATTGCCAAGCTTCGAAACCACAATAGATGAAGTGAAACAGTGTTTGGGAAAGAGACGGTATCCAGCGGAAGGCCGATGCTTCCATCTTGTATTTTGGATACTTGTACAATTTTAGCGTATGCCTGAAAATACGCGAATTTGTCAAAGTTCTATGCATAATGATTTAAGTATTTTGTTTCAATAATATTCTCAAGTATGCACGTTTTATTAACAAGAATATGGGATATCTGTATATATCTAACTAGCACAGGTTTCGCATCACTACCGGAAATAGTGACGGAGTATAATTGTGTTTGTAAACATATAATTTGGTTACAATCTGCTAGTAATTACGTCAACATGCGAATCGAAGTTCAGTATTTCCAATTCATTAGTCCAACATTCAAGTACTCTTTAGATGGCAAAACTCAATAGAGTTCAACGACGTCACGCGTTGCTTAACATCAACTTGACCGTGCTCTGTGGTGATGTGATGGCACGGACAATAGACGTCTCCACTTCGTCTCAACATCTCGCACCGTAGATCTGATATAGTCTCGGGGATGAGAGTATGTGAACATAACAGCATCACATCTTTGCATAGGTTCTACGGAGGTTGTTTCCCGTTACCCGGAGTCAATCAGGAGTGGTAATACGTTATACCGATGTTGTTTCCCGTTACCCGGAATCAATCAGGCGTGGTCATAGGTTATACCGAGCTTGTTTCCCGTTACCCGGAATCAATCAGGAGTGGTCATAGATTATACCGAGGTTGTCTCCAGTTACCTGGAATCAATCAGGCGTGGTCATAGGTTATACCGAGCTTGTTTCCCGTTACCCGGAATCAATCAGGAGTGGTCATAGGTGATACAGAGGTTGTTTCCAGTTACCTGGAATCAATCAGGAGTGGTCATAGGTTATACCGAGGTTGTTTCGAGTTACCTGGAATCAACCAGGAGTGGTCATAGGTTATACCGAGGTTGTTTCCAGTTACCAGGAATCAATCAGGAGTGGTTATAGGTTATACCGAGGTTGTTTCCCGTTACCCGGAATCAATCAGGAGTGGTCATAGGTTACACCGAGGTTGTTTCCCGTTACCCGGAATCAATCAGGAGTGGTCCTAGGTTATACCGAGGTTGATTCCAGTTACCAGGAATCAAACAGGAGTGGTCATAGGTTATACCGAGGGTGATTCCAGTTACCAGGAATCAATCAGGAGTGATAATAGGTTATACCGAGGTTGATTCCAGTTACCAGGAATCAAACAGGAGTGGTCATAGGTTATACCGAGGTTGATTCCAGTTACCAGGAATCAATCAGGAGTGGTTATAGGTTATACCGAGGTTGTTTCGAGTTACCAGGAATCAATCAGGAGTGGTCATAGGTTATACCGAGGTTGATTCCAGTTACCAGGAATCAATCAGGAGTGGTCCTAGGTTATACCGAGGTTGTTTCCCGTTACCCGGAATCAATCAGGAGTGGTCATAGGTTATACCGAGGTTGTTTCCCGTTACCCGGAATCAATCAGGAGTGGTCCTAGGTTATACCGAGGTTGATTCCAGTTACCAGGAATCAAACAGGAGTGGTCATAGGTTATACCGAGGGTGATTCCAGTTACCAGGAATCAATCAGGAGTGATCATAGGTTATACCGAGGTTGATTCCAGTTACCAGGAATCAAACAGGAGTGGTCATAGGTTATACCGAGGGTGATTCCAGTTACCAGGAATCAATCAGGAGTGATCATAGGTTATACCGAGGTTGATTCCAGTTACCAGGAATCAAACAGGAGTGGTCATAGGTTATACCGAGGGTGATTCCAGTTACCCGGAATCAATCAGGAGTGATCATAGGTTATACCGAGGTTGATTCCAGTTACCAGGAATCAAACAGGAGTGGTCATTTCCAGTTACCAGGAATCAAACAGGAGTGGTCATAGGTTATACCGAGGGTGATTCCAGTTACCAGGAATCAATCAGGAGTGATCATAGGTTATACCGAGGTTGATTCCAGTTACCAGGAATCAAACAGGAGTGGTCATAGGTTATACCGAGGGTGATTCCAGTTACCAGGAATCAATCAGGAGTGATCATAGGTTATACCGAGGTTGATTCCAGTTACCAGGAATCAAACAGGAGTGGTCATAGGTTACACCGAGGTTGATTCCAGTTACCCGGAATCAATCAGGAGTGGTCATAGGTTATACCGATGTTGATTCCAGTTACCAGGAATCAATCAGGAGTGGTCATTATCAGCAGGACGTTCTCGGAATCACTTGGTTCTAATTTGAGGTCAGGAGCGTATGAACCAATCAACTTCAAAGTAGTAAATGCTGGTAACTGCAGTTTACTAATTTAATGTGTTCTTCATAGTTTATACAATAACAAACGTGAAAAATTAAAAACATACATCACGTATATAATACAAACATATAGCCTCACTTTAAACTTTGGGAGGGGAATACATGGAAACAGATTCCGTTCGATACAACCGTGCCCCTGTGCATAATAACAAGATGACAGGGTTGTGTAAGATTTTGTTTGGATCTAACGCGGCACAGTGACATGTGTGCATGGTTGGTTGTCTAATGCAAATGGCGATTCTGCTCAAAACACACCCGATACGACATCCAGCGAGTGCAACGAATCAACCTCCCACGATGTGTGTTATTTCGGTTGATGAAATCACGCGGCTATTTGCATGCATGTTTATATTGCTTCGGAAGGAACCGTCCAGGTTATATACATAACACTGTCGATTTATTAGTAATGTACATTATCATTTTTATTTCTAGAATAATTTAGACACTTTGTGAATGACAGTAATTATTATTATTACTATATGTCATAAATGACATACATAACTGACATACATACTCAAGATGACGAGAATACACACACACACGCACACACACCACACACACACGCCCGTACGCACGCACACACACACACACACATACACACACCACACATTCACACACACGCACACACACACACATACACACGCTCACACACACGCACACACTCACACACACACACCACACACACACACGCACGCACACACACACACATTCACACACACGCACACACACACACACACACACACACACACAATAATACACACACACACACACGCCCACACACATCAATAACAATAATAACACACACACAAATACAATACACGCACACACACATCCACACATTAATAATAATAATAATAATACCACCAATAATACACACATACACACACACAAACGCTCACACGCTCACACACTCACAAACACACACATACACTCACACACTCACACACACTCACACACTCACACACTCACACACACACACACACACACACACACTCATACACTCACACACATACACTCACACACACATACACATACACACACGCACACACACGCACACATACACGTACACACATACTCACTCACACACACACATACACACTCACACATACATACACACTCACACACACCCACACACTCACACACACAAACATACAAACACATACACACACACGCACATGCACAAACACACTCACATACACATTCACACACTGGCACACTGGCACACTCGCACACTCGCACACTCGCACACTCGCATTCACACAATAACACATTCACACACTCACACACTCACACACACACACATACACACACAATTTAATACATTTTTGACTTTATAAACGTATACTGCCATATGTTAGCGAGTAAAGTCAAAAACTTAGTCAATGGCTCTGTACTGTTCAGCAACTCCATTTATTGCTGATACTTTTCTTACTTTGTGAATAATACTTCACGAGTTTTACAACTACGTTATATTAGTAGCTGGCAATGTGCCATTGAACGCGTATTTTTCATGGTCAGCACAGTAAACTGTAAACTGTATATTATGACTGCAATTATAAGTTTCAGCGGATTGTTCTTCAACGAACAGGCCCTATATTGCAGAAAAGAACATATCTGTGTTTCGACATCAGTAATACACGCTGAACTTGCTGTAGACAGACATCAGCATTGTACACTTTGGCGTATCGCGGTGTGGTTCAAAAGAAGCGCCCTGCCTGACGACGGACGCTGACAGCGATAGTGATGGAAGATTAACGCAAAAAGAGAGACTGATTGATACAAATCGCAGAAGTCGTTTTCGCTGTGAGCGTTCTATCAAGTGTGAAATGTTCGGTCAGTGACAGAGATACTTTGAAATGTGGCTTTTCTCACGACTCCATAATTTAATTAAATGCTCCCGCCTGATGGGAACGCGCCAGATTGAGACAAGTGAAGGAAATGCGCGGTGGCAAATGTTGCTTTGCATGAGAGATCTTTCAACCGAATAATTCTGGTGTCGTTTATCTGTTCAATGGGATAACCGCGTTTGACATGAAGGCGGCGTTTTATTGCCTGTATCACGGAGCAATCGCCAGTTTGCCCGTGCGGCAGTATGGCCATGGTGCTTTATAGACAATAACACAGTATTGCATTTTTGTCATGACATCGAGTTGCATATGTCATATCTTTATTGGCCATATCAACGCAAGGAAAATGTCGAATGGTTGTAGCAAATGCAAGCATATTCAACACTAGTTTTAACAGCAACATCGCTGCATCCAACAAAAGTATAGTTATAATATTACTATTTTTGTATTACTAATTACTATTTTATAGATAGGCCAGGTTATGTCTACTAATCAATGAAGAAGCGAAGTCGTAAGATTATACGAGTATCTATCATATAATTATATGAGTTGTTGTATTCTATAAATATAAATGTTTTGTGTAACATGGCAAGACGATTTTAATAATGGTGAATATATATATATATATATAAATATATATATATATATATATATATATGTATATATATATATATATATATACAGTGAGTGTATACATGTATATATATATATATATATATATATATATATCGGGGATTAGCTTACTCTAATCTTGGTGACCATCTAGTCCAGGATACAGCCCGGATCCAGATCCGCTGCAACCGAAGCAACATTGATTATTATTACAACTGTATCGTAACGCATTAGTTTACGCATACGAAAGTAGAGTGCGATTAGATATGTATCAGATACTGAGGTCGCTCGTTCATATCCCACAGGACCCTATCAGCCTCAGTAGATAAAGGCCAGGGCGGCGAAATATGAAGTCTACCAGAGGTGAGGTGATCGTGGCGTGTGAACGATGGACGGAGTTGAGCTTTTTAGGCCTTATGTAGGGCGCGGTGGCGTAACGTTAGAGCGTCGGGTTCTCAGTCGAGAGAATCCGGGTTTGAATTCTCTTGCAGATTTTTCAAACATTGAACAAATTCGTTCACTCTACGTTGCGCCAGGTCACCCATCTATATGAATGAGTACCTGGCTCTAGACAGTGGTCGATATTTGTGTACATATAATCTTCGCGTAGTAACTGCAGCGTGGCTGAATGTTTACTGAGACGCTAAGAAAGCATTAGATTGAACATTGAAGTATAAAGCATTCTGAACAGCTGTACTGTATGTATACCGCGTTATATAAGAACTTACTTCTAACCAGCCACGGACTATAGTATCGATTTCTCCTATACCAGTAGTATACCAATAGTATATCAATAGTATGCCAATAGTATGCCAATAGTATCCCAATAGTATCCCAATAGTATATAAATAGTATGCCAATAGTATGCCAATAGTATGCCAATAGTATGCCAATGCTACAATAGATGTTACAAGAGCAGTACGTGCCGTCGAGCCTAAACCATATGTACCTAACACAACTCAAGAACACTTCGAACAGACGTACTGTGCTTTCATCGTTGCGCCGTCCCTGCGGAGATCAAAAGACATACGTAGAAAAGATCGTGACGTATCACAATAAACCTCCTACACTACTCCCCTCGAACCGCAAAGATATCCAACACTACCCCTCAAACTGCGAAAAAATATATCCGACACTTCCCCCTCGAACTGCACAAAATATCAAACACTATGTCTCCCCCTCCCCCCTCCCCCCGTCTTCTGATGTCATATCCGTCAGAGGCGAAGTGCTGAGGTTCCGCTTCCGGCTCCGGCTCAGCCAACTCAATATTCTGCATCTTCCAACTCCCATGCTAAGGGCTGTTTTCTTTATTTATCTTCTTTGTCCTGCGTGGCACATAAGGCCTGCACAAGGTCTCACGAGACCCCTCTGTCTTGAGCTCTCCGTGCTGCTGTGCCCCAGGTCAACCCACCAACCTTCACTCCTTCTTCTATTGTTCGGCGCCAAGTTGTTTTGGTCTGCCTCTATTTCTATTTCCTTCTGGGGTCGAGGTCAGTGCTGATGTCCATGTCCGCCTCCTCTTTTTCCGAGTGAGGAAGATATGTTGTTGAACTGTTTATGTAGACAGAATCCGGTTTGTTCGTGGCAATTCTACGACTTGACGAACCAATGTTGATTTGTAGCGCCAGGAAAAGTTGTCAAGCAGCGGACCCTGGGAGACTCGATTCGTGTGAGTCGTGTGAGATGCGAGGCAGCGGTTAACGCTTCATGTCTTCTGTCCAGGAAACCAGACGCATCAGTTTGTTGTAACTAATGTAGCGGCTGGTGTTGATCGGACATTTTCTTGCGACAGCGAAGGCCTGAATGCCCTGAGGAGCGACTCACTCAAACAAATAAGGCTCCTGAACAAACATTTTGTCCCAAGTCTATAACTAATCTAGTTATTGTGTAGACTAATTTCATACTACTTTTTTTTGGTTGCTACATAATTAGTCATAATATGTGTTTTGTATAGACCAGACCTGTTGACGATTATTGATTGTAGGCCATAAGAGTTATAGTGGATAAAGGTGTTTGACTTTTAAAAACCATTATATTGTTATATATGGTAATAATAATCGACCAAGAATGTATTTTATATTATGATTCCCCGAATAGACAACGCTTGAAATAAATCTGAGTTCAACGTGGGTTCGTAGTTCGAAATTGTACTAAACATAAATCTCTGCCAGGTCTATTACTATTGTAGCGACCTTTGCTTGGGGATGCAACTTCGTGTATGCATTTACACCTTGCCTGGGTTATGTAATATCGATAAAGGGGAAAGGAATATCATTTAATTTGAGGACTTTTTTTGTCAGATTTGATTTCTGGTTGTTGGATGAGAGCACGTCAGCAGTTTAGTAGACCCTATCGAAAGAATTATCTGTGTACGTAGACACAATCTTGTTTTAGTATCTCATGAAGAACATCCTATTGGTTGATTTCATCGCGATTTCATGTAGGATTTGATAAACAGAACTCTGCAGCAGGACTTTATAATAACAATAATATTTTTTTAATATAGCGCTTTTTAAGTAAATACCAATCAAAGCGCTTCACGTATTAAAATGGCGTGTTGACTAAATGATAAACTATGAATTAATTAAATAAATAAGCTAAGATAAAAAAAAAAAAAATTAGGGTGTAAAAATACAATTTCAAACAATGACATTAAAAACCAATCAAACTATAAAATAGAAACCAATGTGGCAGCAGTGCTTGCAACAAGGCACGTAGTGCAGGCGAAATAGATGGGTTTTAAGTTGTTCCCGGAAAGCCGCCAATGTTCCAACCGATCGCACTCACTTTGGCAAGCTATTCCACATATGTGAGCCTGTCACTGCAAAGCTGCCCCGTCCGATAGTTATCTTTGACACCGTCACCGCGAGTGGCCGAGTTCTGTGCTCGTTGAAGTCGGTTGGTCGGTCCATTATTCAATCCACCGAGTAGCGCATTGCAGTAGTCGAGGCAACTTAGCACAAGACAGCGTACTGCAGCAAGGCACGCGTCTCGCGTCTGCAGGTGACGAATTCTGCCGATCGGGCGTAGATGGTAGTAGGCCGAAGAACAGTATCTGGAGACGAGGCGGTCTAACTGCATGTGTCTGTCGAAGTAGCAGCCTAGAGTTCTCGCTGCAGTTCCAAGCTGGGGCTGCCATAAACACGTAGATTGTGCGGTGACTGCAACAAAATAAACTCAGTTTTGTCATTGTTGAGTTTAAGTTGATTCATCAGCATCCAGGCTCTAATCTCGGCGATACACTGGATGGGCATTTGTTTAGCGTTTTTCATTTCGTCAGACACCATAGGGTTATAGCTGACATATAGCTGGATGTCATCAGCGAATCGATTGTAAAGCACATGATGTTTCTTGCAGATGTCAGCAATGGGTGTCGTATATGCGTTGAACATCACTGGTCCAAGTACTGAACGCTGAGGTACACCGTGGTAGATGGGGATTGCGCTCGAAGAAGACGAACCAATGGTGACACACTGAGATATGCCGGTCATGTATGATCTAAACAAATCAAGTGCCATATCGCCGATGCTGAATCGTGAAATCAGAGTGTTCAACAATTCGTTAATGTTAATCGTGTCGAATGCTGCACTCGTGTCAAGAAGAACCAGCATGACACTATGTCCCGAATCAAGGTTGCGCACGATGTCGTGTTGTACTTTCATCAGAGCTGTGTCTGTAGAATGATGTTGTCTCCAAGCCGACTGCATTTCATCATGCAGCTTATTAATTTCACTAGGAAACACTCCTGTCCTGTGTTTAGTGACGCATTTACAATGTTGACGAGTGTGGGTAGCGTAATGGTTAAAGTAGCCTGGAGAGGGGTGGGCTCCGCGACGTTGCAAATCTGCCCAAGACACACCATGATCATGAAAACCAGTTCAAATCACATACCGGAACGGTCGCAGGACGGGTCAACAATGACCGCGCCTTCCGCCACACACCAGGACGGAGGTGATAAGTATGCAACTCCCTTCAACATCACAGTCATACAAGTTTACGTCCCAACGTCTGACTACGACTGCAAGATATCATTAAGGAAATTCCAAAGAAAGACAATCTAATTGTACTAGGAGATTGGAATGCAAAGTATGAGAGGATGCGCAAACCAACTGGCAAGACACGTGCGGTCATTTCTGCAATGCTGAAACAAACGAGAGAGGACATAGGCTTCTTGAGTTTGCATGATACAATGAACTAATACTGGCTAACACATTTTGTCCACACAAACCATCCAGAAGATGGAGCTGGCATAGCCCAGACGGAAAACATCACAGTCAAATCGACTACATCTTGTTGAAACGGCGCTTTCGCACAGGCGTGAACATTGCCAGGGCTCGAAGCTTTCCAAGAGATGATATCGGAAGCGATCATGACTTGTTGATGACAACCTTCCACATTCGCCTGAAGAGGGTCAGCAAGCCAAATTACACAAGAATCAAATTTGACATCAAGAAACTTAAGGATCCTGATGTAGCAGAAGCATTCGAAGCAATGGTAGGTGGCAAATTTGCACCCCTTACCATCCTGGATGACATTGACTTGAACTTGCTAACCAACACCTTCAACAAAATAGTGACAGACGCAGCCAGCAAAATCCTCGGCAAACAACGTCGGACAAAGGAACCGTGGGTCACAGCAGACATCCTTGATCTCTGTAACAAAAGAAGAGAATTGAAGAAGAGAAAATGTGATCCTGAAGGATCAGCAAAATACAGAGAAGTCAATGGGAAGATGAGACAAGATAAGAGAAGAGCAAAAGATGAGTGGACAGCAGAATAATGTTGCGAAATTGAAGACAGTCTGAGCAAGAACAACAGCAAGGAGGTCTACTAAGTTGTGAAAGACCTGACATCAGTGAAGAAAGAGATAACCACCACCATCCAAAACAAATCAGGGAAATGCCTTACAGAAGAACAACATATTCTAAACCGATGGACAGAATACTGTTTAGAACTGTACAAATACAAGACCAACGGAGACCCAGCGATACTAAATTGTCCACAGACGACCGAAGAGGACGACTACCCCATTCTACGTGAGGAAGTGGCAGCTGCAATGGAATCTCTGAAAAAAGGAAAGTCAGCTGGAATTGACAACATACCAGCAGAACTGGTTCAAGCTGGCGGAGAAGCCTTGATCACCATCCTCACAACAATCTGCAATAAAATCTGGCAGACAGGAAAATGGTCCACCCCATGGACCCAGTCACTGATCATCACGCTTCCCAAGAAAGGCAACCTGCAGATGTGCCAAAATTATAGAACAATCACCCCTATTAGTCACCTGAAGATCCTACTCAACAGACTCAAACCCTAGGAAACGATCATCGCAAAAGAACAGGCGCGTTTTCGAACAGGACGGAGCACCAGTGAACAACATATCTTTAACCTTACAATCTTTTGTAAGAAACATCTTCAACACCAGCAAAGCCTGTACCATGTCTTCATAGACTTTAAGAAGGCCTTTGATAGGGTATGGCGTGGGGACCTATGGGCGACCATGACGAGGTACAACATTGGCTCCAATTTTGTCCGAACCATTGAACATATGACAACTCTACCAGTGCAGTCATCTTCAACTGCAGCATAGGAGACTGGTTTCGAACAACAGTGGGAGTTCGACAAGGATGCCTACTGTAACCCAACCTCTTCAACATCTTTCTGGAAAGGATCATGAATGATGCCTTGGAAAACCATCAAGACACTATCAGCATTGGAGGCAAGCCAATCATTAACCTTCGCTTCGCTGATGATATCGACGGCCTAGCAGGAGAAGAAAAAGTACTAGTCAACTTGGTGGACTGCCTGGACAAAACCTCTACAGCATACGGCATGGAGATCAGCGCCGATAAGACCAAACTGATGGCAAACAACACACAAGGCATCAATACAGAGGTCAAAGTTAACGGACAGAGACTTGAAACAGTAACAAGCTTCAAGTACTTCGGGTCAATCATTACAAACGAGGGTTCCAAACCTGGGATAGTTGCCAGGATTGCACAGACAACAGCAGCACTTACAAGGTATATGGAATTACAGTAACATCAATGTCCGCTCCCTTGTCATATCCATCTTTCTATACTCTTGTGAAACATGGACCCTCTCAGCAGATCTACAGAAGAGGATACAAGCCATGGAAATGAGGTGCTTTCGGAAGATCTTGTGCATATCATATAAAGACCATGTTACTAACGAAGACGTTCGAAACAAGACCATACAAGCTTCCGGAACTTACGAAGACCTCCGTACAACAGTCAAGAAGCGTAAACTGAAGTGGTACGGCCACGTCTCACGATCACCTGGCCTTGCAAAGACCATCTTGCAAGGTACCGTGAGGGGGAGAAGAAGAGGTAGACAGAAAAAGAGATGGGAAGACAACATCAAAGAGTGGACTGGACTGGAGTTCGCCGACTCACAGAGGGCTGTGGAGAGAGGTGGTTAAGAAGTCGTCAGTGGTACCCCAACGATCCTTACGGGTTATGGGAAAAGTGAAGAAGCTTTAAGTAGCTATGTAGGTAGCACACCAAGTGGACAGCATTTCGTTGGTCTGGACATGATGATTGTCCGCAGCTGTTCAGCGTCAGTTGAACAGAGATTGTTTAGACCTTGCAATACAGGTGGAGCAGCAGGCACGAGTGGCATCACGATAGATTCTGTTCTCACTTTCGCACGCGTAACATCGACGACTTTTTATATTTTCTTCAAAGAACTCGACAAAGGCTCGACACATTGATTCATCGTTCTCGCAATCAGGTAATGTCCGGTCACTGCATTTGGTTAGTGAATGTAACACTTGGAATGTTGTTTTTGCGTCAGCCTTGTTCAGTGCTGCACCGTAGTAGGCGATTTTCGATTTTCGGACATGGTGTTTAACGTTGTTTATTTGCGATAAGTAGATCTGCTTGTCGATTTCGAGTCCGGTTAGGCGCCATTTTCTCTCAAGTGCTCGTCGCTTACGCCTTAAACCCAATGTTTCGTCATCAAACCATGGCTGGTTTTTCTTTGATCTTCGAGTTCATGACACAACTGGAGCATGAATTTCGAGTGTGACAGAGACGGAATGTTGATACTGTCGTAGGAGATCGTCTACGCTATCGCTGTTATTTTCATCGTGTGTGGTTAGTGCGGCGTGAAGGTCAGCTTTGAAGATATCTAGGTGTACATGACGGTAGTCACGCCCTCGCCACTTGTTGATTGGTAGGCGTGGCGCGTCTCCTTCAAAATGTTATTATGTGGTGATCCGAAAACATGTTAGGTAGGACAGCAGCGGGAGATGTGAGGATGGTGTCTTCTTTCCGGGAGATAACGGCAACTAGCGTGTGGCTGGAACGGTGGACCAGTCACATGCTGGACGAGTCCTGTCGAAGCCAGAATGTTCATTATTCGACTTAATCCCGGCGATAATGCGTCGTCGAAATGAAAATAAAAATCGCCCAAGATCAACAATCGTCCTGGAATGATCGCAAGTGATGTTACGAGATCTTCGAATTCGTCCAGAAAGCTGGATATATTGGAAGATGGTGGCCTGTATGTCAATACAAAGTAGTACGATGGCCTGTCACACGACAGTTGTAAAAGCTCGAAGTGGGTCGGTGTCACGGCAGGTCTACGCACAACCAGTTTCAGCGAACTTCTGTGCAGAACACCCAGACCACCGCCCCGTTTCAGCGATCGGATGACGACTCGAACCCCGGCAGTGTTAAATCGTTCACGATGTCTTGATGCTTGTATCGCAGCCAGGTTTCTGTGAAGAAGGAAATGTCGGCATCAGCGTCTAGTAACGTCTCGGTCACAACAGATAGATTTAGTGTTCAATAAAACAAGTTTCAGTGATGGCGATGGTGTCCTTGTGCTGATACACTTTAGGTAGCATGCTCGAGGTACAGGCTTAGCGGATGCTGTTGGTCGCACTAACACAAGTACATGCATCGATCGTTGTTTGCGTGCACTCCTACAACAACCTCGATGGGTGCACCGATGGAGTGCCTCCCCTGCTTCACAAACAGCTCTCCAGGCAGCATTGTTGAGCCAAATGTCACTTTGACCGCTGGGCCGTAACCGATACAGGCAGTCTTGGGTCGTGCTGGGCGTGTAAACAATGTTCTCTTTGTGCAACATACAAAACCTAGCCCTTAGACAGGAGGGCTCGATGGGTGCGTACCCCCCCCCCCCCCCCCGATATCCAACACTACCCCACCGTCGATTGCCAAAATCTCCAGCTGTACCCACCTCGACCGATACAAATCGTCAACACTACCCTAGCCATCGAGGCTCCGGTTAAAAAATGATGGGCGTTTGTTTGAAATGTACAAGCTCAGGCTAAAAATGCGCCTGAAAAATCAGCCACGCTGCAGGCCTGCAGACCTGTTGTTCCATTGCGCTGTCTACAGTACGCTACGTTTCACAATAGACGGACATGGTCACAAGAGCATCGGCTCCCATTATCCGAGGAGTTTCGGCGACGTTGCTTCTTCTGCGCAAAAACTACTCGACCACTAAACTGTTGACAACCATTCAGCAATACAACGCGCAAGGAACCCAGACGATAATATCATTGGAATTAAACGGTATTGTCCAGGTTTCGGATGCAGTCAGATATTAAACCATTGTGCTCTCGTTTCAAGGCCGCCTGTCTGACAGTGTTCTAATGCGCGGCGATTCACCGCTCCCAAATTGATGTAGGCGGTCTGAATGTGCTTGGCGTTAGAAATCTGATCGCGTAGGCTATCTGTGTCCCAGCGTGACGTCAGAAATAATGTCTTTAATGTTAGTCAAACAAATGACTGCCAGGCGTACGCCTATTTCAAAGCATGATATTAATCAAGGTGATGTTTAGTTCGGGCTTTGTAATTAGTGGGTCGGCTTATGTGACAAAACTAATCTGTCCGCTGACGTTTGTTAGTAACATTTGTTAAAATACCGCAGCGTTGCGTAGTTGCGTCAACATAAGTCGTCGTCTGCTTTTTGACATCCAAGTTACGCGTGCATTGTTCCGAATATGCCATTATATATTAAAGGTACACTGTCCTATTGTATCGTTGTTATCATAAAATCCGGTTTGATCGCATACCTATTTATCGCCTTGCCATTTCACGCTTGAGACCAGATACAAAAGTAAACAAGCAACCTAGAACAACAAGCCAGTTCCATTGGCCTCATCATTGATGCAAACAAGACACAATAACTTATAATAGCACATCACAGCAACCCGCAGTTTCTGCATGGCTGACCTGGGGCACATCAATCAGCAAAGGGGCCAAGACAGACGGGTCTGGCGAGATCTTATGCGAATCGTATGTGGCACACGGCACGAAGAGGCATAGGCGCGGGAACAGGGGGGCAGGGGGCAGCTGCCCCTGGAATTTCTCCGGGGGGGGGGCAGACACATGGTTCATATCCCCCCAAATGTGCGCGTGAATGTTTTTTTGTGACGAACGTCAATGACGGGTGGAAAAGTAAATTTTATGAGACGATTAATGTGCATTTCTGCCCCCCTGCCAGTCATAGGCGGCGAAGCGGCGAAAAATTTCAAACAGCACCCCCGCCTAGGCCTAATCTTCCGATGTGACAGTCGAGCCAACTAAGACAGCCAAAAGGTGAAGGAAGATGTGAAGATATGCGGCGGTGAAAATGTTTGAGTGGTGCAGAACACCCCTGCGGAGAGGATAAGTAAGTTAGTAAGTACAAAATAAGTAACTATTCTACCTATTGCCAGCCAAAGTATGTTCAATTATTTTTTTGCAAATATATTCGTTGTTGCTATCACAATTTGTAAAGTGTATTGTTGGTTGCCGTTACCGTGCAGTCGTTATAAAACATGCATGGAATCATAATAGTCATAACTATTTGTAGTTAGATATATATTACAATATCTAAAAAATAGGGTTGTGTAAAGAGGATTACAGTTTTTTTTTATCATTTTAATCAATCAACTACCAACTTGTTGAATATTTTCACCAGCAGTGTTTCTAGTTTTGACTCACTGGTTTTGCGTTTTTTTTTAAATATTACCGCATCGAGTGCGTAATTGCTTCGAAGGTGCTGTATTATATTACAAACGATGACATTCTATACCAACAGCAACACTTAGGCGATAAGTACTACTGAAAATAATAACATGTCCACCGACAGTTTGAGCGGTTAATGGCTCAGACGACTAACTACTGCCGTGTTGTTTAGTTCTTCTGACGTCAGAGGAAATTGTTACGTAAACAGTTTACACTGTCGTTTAAAGAACAACAATAATATTGAACATGTTATGTGGTCAATAGGATACGCGTAACATTGAATGATTTGGCATTTTCATTTATATGCCACACACACCGCAGTGACTGATGCAGCAGATTCGTCAACCATGGAAGGTGAACCAACTGTCGTCATCCCGCGGGCCGCGCTGTGTACAATCTCGCTTGTAGTCCGCGGGCCGCATGAATCAGCTTCGCGGACCGCAGTTGGCCCGCGGGTCGTAGGTTGCTGAGGCCTGTAGCAAACACTCTCAGTATACCGGAGCCAGGCAGGGCTAACCGCAAATTCCTGGATTTGGCCTTTGATGTTGGCTGGTTCCTCCAGGTGGGACCGTATAAATGGGCCGAAATATAAGTGATTGAACGAATGTCCTGTTCATCCCTAACTCCTGGACTGAGAGAACGATTACGGGGAACGGGACAGACAAGGCAGCTTTAATATGACTCGAGCTTCGGATGACTTGTGATTGCCAATTATACACAGCAAACCGAAACTGGCAAACAAAACTCCCCAACATCACCAATAAAATAATCGTTTTGCCACAGAAATGTCAGTGGAACCGTTATTCAAACTTACACATGCGACAATATTAACAAAAACGCACCATTAATCATATGATAAATCGGTTTTTTTTTATTCATAAATCGTTTTGTGCACATACAGATCACGTTGACTAGGCCTTATAGGTGGTAGTCGCTAACGTCGCGAGATCAATAGCGCGAATGATTGCCGCAATGCGCGTATGAAAGATACTGCTGCGGCCCGCGCGGTCGTACGAGGACATTTGTAGATTTACGAAATATACGTGGATTAATGTAAATCAGTGCACTCGTAGACGACACGCACAGCGTTGTGGACTAGTGTCACAATGCTAATTCTGACCAATTAGAGTATCGGATTTTATAAGAACGTAATGGCTTCGTTCGCCCAGTGTAAGTTCTAGACTTAATTATTACTAGGTATAATCGTGAACTTCTGCTTAGTTACCCCGTGGCTGATTATATGGTGTCGGGTCATATGTCTGTGTGTTATAGAGTAAACATGCCCAGACCTCCCTTAGAGACACGTATAATACCGTACAGGAAACTGAAACAAATCAATAATAGTGCTTTTAGTAATGACCTGAAGGATATCACTAACGCACTATTAAATATCATGGATATCAATCAGCTAGTTGGTGACTACAATAGGGAACTGAGACAGTTGTTGGCTAGACACGCACCCATCAAATCCCAAACTATTGTTGTGAGGCCATTGGTACCATGGTTCAACGATGAACTCAAATCACTAAAGTCGCAGAGACGGAAAGCTGAATTAATCTGGACGCGGGATCAAAATCATGAAACTCTGCTGTCATTCCACCGTGCTCGGAAGAAATACGTCAATGTACTGAATACCAAACGAACTTTAGAATCACCCTTAGCTTTAGAAGCTATGGGTGATTCGAAGAAATTATTTTCCCTCATAAACACCCTGTGTACTAAAACGCAAAGTATTCCACTACCTGATCATGATTCTGTGGAAAACCTTGTAAATGAATTTGGCAACTTTTTTAGTGATCAAATAGATGCTATCCGAACGAACATTGGTGTTACTGAACCACCATATATACCATTCAGAGAGGGTGTGTGTGCTAACTTAGATACATTTGCGGTGGTCTCCGAAGATGATGTGCGCAAGTTGGTTATGAAATCTAAAACAACCAGCTGTGCTCTTGACCCCATGCCAACCAAATTGGTTAAAGAGCATATGGAGGAATTACTGCCATTCCTCACGCACATCATCAATCTCTCTATTGCTACTGGGGGATTTCCACACGAGTGGAAGACTGCACTTGTAGTGCCGCTGCTTAAAAAAGCAGGATTGGATCCTATTCCAAAAAAACTATCGTCCTGTATCGAATCTCCAGTATGTGTCAAAACTAACTGAGCGAGCTGTTGTAAACCAACTTTGTCTTCACTCAGACTGTGGATTCCCGTTGCCACCTTGTCAGTCTGTTTATAGAGCAGGGCATTCTACAGAAACCGCTCTAGTTAAGGTCCAGTCTGATATTCTTCTAAACATGGATCGACAGAAGGTAACACAACTGGTTTTAATTGACTTGTCGTCGTCTTTTGATACAGTGGACCACAACATTTTGTTAAATATCATGAATCGCTCTTTTGCAGTATCAGGCACAGCTCTAAGTTGGTTTTCCTCTTATCTCCAATCAAGGTCGCAGCGTATTTTTGTCAATGGTACGGTGTCTGAGCAGTTTAAACTTGATCAGGGAGTACCGCAAGGCTCATGCCTAGGCCCTGTTTTCTCTGTCATTGATCAGCATGGGAAGCTGGGGCATGCCTACGCCGATGATCATCAGGTTTACTGTGGTTTCCATCCTGATTCTATGGACAGTAACTGTGAGTCCATGGAACGAGGCATCACAGACATCAATAGCTGGATGCAAGGCATGAAACTCAAAATGAATAACTCCAAGACTGAGTACATTTTAATTGGCACTCCGCAGCAACTAGCATAATGCACCAACACGGCCATTAACATCGGGGGCTATGAGGTACAGGCACTGAATTGTGTGCGAAATTTGGGCGCTTATTTTGATAAACACATGTCTATGGAAGAACATGTCAAGTTCAAATGTCGGGCAACTTATGCACAACTTTATAGCATCGGAAAAATCAGAAAATATATTGATCAACAGAATACAGAGAAACTAAGACATGCTCTTGTCCACAGCCATATTGACTACTGTAATGCCCTTTTGATCGGCTTACCAAAATACCTTATACGGAAATTACAAATGGTTCAAAACACCGCAGCCAGAGGGTTTGTGCAGAATCGGCAAATATAACCATATCACTCCAGTACTAAAGTCACTTCACTGGTTGCCGGTGGAATTACGCATTAAATATAAGATTTGCTTAATGACATTTAATTCATTACATGGCCATGGACCAGAATATATGTTGGAAATGCTGACTCCTAGAAGCATCCATTACGGTCTAAGATCGCAGGATGATCTTAAACTTGATGTACCAAGGACAAAAAGGAAAACTCTGGGAGATCGTGCTTTTAACGTTGCTGCACCGAAACTGTGGAACTCCCTCCCAAAGATATTCGCAGCTGACGACAATGTCAGTGTTTTTAATAGCAAACTGAAGACTCACTATTTTAAAATTTCATACAATTAACTTATTAATTTTACTAATTTAAATAGTTTTACATTGTTAGATAATTATATAAAATATGTTCGATGTTTCTATTGAAATTATTAATTTTATCATTTTATAGTTTTACCTTTTTATATCAATATATGTATTATGTTGAATGCTTGTGTTGTTTTAGCTTTCTACCATGCCATCTATTGTACTGTACAGCACCATAGAATATTATTGTATAAATAGGTACTATAGAAATCAATAAACATTTACAAACAAGTATCACGCATACCTGACCACACAGGACGGATCATTATCTTCTTTGGTTAAATATTTTTCACAGTGGTCGATCTCGAAAAATATACTAAGGTAAAATATACATAATAAAATGTGTCAATGTCTCGCGAGAATAATGAAATGAATACGTGTTGTGACGGTTACCGTCAAGTAGGTCACGTGTATACTATACAACCTAAGTTAACATCAGGTGTCCGACTGCAAGGTCTCTGTTCGTCTGGCTGACCAATGGCAGTCACAAATCAGCAGAGCCGGACACCAGTGGCTAATGCAGACGTTCTGTCAGATTTAGTGTATTTGATTACTACGGCACCTCATTCGTTAACGAAATACGCCTAAAAATGTGGTTTAACAACACTAGAGACCAGGAGATTGAGAGGAGATCAGATAGAGGTGTTTAAAATATTGAATGGTTATGAAAATATTGATAGAAATATTTTGTTCTCAGTTAAGAAAGATAGAAGGACCAGAGGACATGAAGTTACATTAGTAAAGGAGCAGTGTAGGTTAGATATAAGAAAGTTCTCATTCTCACAAAGGACTGTAAATGATTGGATCAGATATCCAGATTGTGTTGGTGCTAGTAGCGTGAATATGTTTAAAAATAAAATCGACACATACCTTAAAAGGGCAGGATACACGTAGATAAAAAAAGTATTGGACTTTCGATAAGCCAAAAGGCTTCCTTGTCCATATGCCATCGAGAGTAAATTTCTGAGTAGCAATTTTTTTAAATCTTGTTAAATCTTGTTATACCCAAACAAGTGGTCGTAATCGCTAACGAGACACGATCGAAATAAGACGACGCAGCAGCCGTTTAGCCAAAAAACAAACGTTTATCAGTAATTTGACACGGCCGACAATTGAGCAACTCATCTCTCAGGAGTAAACATTTGGACAACCCCACATAACTCTACCAGTGGACCGCCGTCATCCCTTCCCGCCCATACAGTGGATCATAGTCCGGTCAAATCCCTTCCCATCCTCATGCATACGATCACGGACAATTTGTCTGATATATCATCTTGCGTCA
>CM034542.1:59305096-59375096 GCA_020002185.1 Paraescarpia echinospica
TTTAACATTGATCTGTCATTTGACTGTCAAGTAGATTCCATGACAAAATCGTCGTGTTTGTCTTCTTATTGTTATTATATTAGGTTTTCCTTCAAACAATTGCAAAGGTTATTACATCTTACTATGCATTTTGACAACTGAAATATTTAACATAAATGTACTATTAGTACAAATCACCTTAATAACGTGTACTTCTGGCATGATCCGGGTAAAGGCGTACTTTCGGTAAGGAACTACTCTCGCCCCGTTACACCGGCGCTCTTACACTGTGTCCAACGTATTGCATAACCTTCTCCGTCTACTGCTGTCGTTGAGACGACGTAGATTCGACTCCGGCGTGGGATGGGGATAGACGACAGACCACGGACTGCCTCCACGCTGGCGGTCACACAACAACTTTTTTGTTGAAAGGGTTGTTGGCGGGAACTTCCGGTGGTGCATTGTTTTGAATTTGGTGCAGCAAACTTGCGAGAATAAAAGGATATTTGATCAAGATAAGTTCTAGTTCTAGTTCTAGTTGTTTCCAGCACTCAGCAACGTTCTATTAACTGATTAGTCTGTATACTGTGTGGTTACAAAGTTATGATCTTATGAGGTCTCATTCAACTAGTCAGCCTTTTTCAGAACAGTATCGCCAAGCCGACCTTTCTATGCTGGCACTGAGGGTGGTCACTGCCAGGGTGCTTGTCATCCTCAGTGGTTCTTTTACGTCCAAAATTGAGACGGGACCGACATTAACGTGATCTCCGAGTCACGAGGGATACACAGTCCCCAATGCTAAGAGCCAGGTTTTTACACCAAATATACCATACCTGCCCGGTCCGGGTATTGAACTCGGGTCGCCGGCATGTCAGGCGGATGTGCTAACCACTACACTATCGCGCGCCCCCATGATATTTCGGAGTGTATATCATACATAACGTAGTTGTAGATATATATATTAGGCAATACGTTTGTGTTAAAAGTTAGCTAGAGGGAGTAATCTAGGGTAGTTTAAAAGCAAGCGATTAGAGAGCGATAATTGTGGACGTTAATGTTATCGGAACGTTGTTTACAAAGTAGGTCACTGGCGAAGTTAACGTAACGTGAACATCAATAGAATAGGCTTAGTTGAGATAGTCGATGTAGTTAGATGAGTAATTGAAACCTGAAAAAAAAAAACTTATAAAGTGTTATTAGTACACAGGAAACAGTCTTTGTAAAGACTACCTTGAATCTAAGCCTAACGATGTGTCACTGTGTGTTAACAAATATAACTAACTATAACCTAAGCTATCTGGTGTAAATTATACACAGAAAAGTCTTTTTAAAGACTATATAAAACTATTTTGAATATAAATAAATTCTGATATGGCACCTTGCAAGCGGCAACTCAGGGCAAAACGACACTTAGTTTGCAACGACTGCCAGAGCTGGGTGGTTTTTGCGTTGTCTGGCTGTCCAAAATCATGGAAAAAGCTCAACTGAAGTAACAACAACCTTTCTAATGCATATAGATGTATGTGTGTGTGTGTGTGTGTGTGTGTGTGTGTGTGTGTGTGTGTGTGTGTGTGTGTGTGTGTGTGTGTGTGTGTGTGTGTGTGTGTGTGTGTGTGTGTATGTGTGTGTATATACCGAGCTATATATATATATATATATATATAATTAGTTATCTATATGTGTATATAATTGCGTGGTTTGCATACTTTGTAGATACACATATAGAAACATGAGCCAACCAAAAATTGCTACATGCATCCAACAAAACTTACAAAGTGTGTCAATACAATAAAGTAACTGCTTATGTAGCGCTGTGTTTGACCAATGCATTTTACATCTCACCAATCCGACGTTTCAGGGAAGCATTCGACTTCTCTTAATGTTTTGTTCGTGGTAAGCAAACACTACTCTGGCTGTTATAATAATTATGGTGCGTATTGACACGCTCACGTTGTTAGCGCTCGTACAAAAAAGTGGCGGTTTGATGGAACGCAGATGCATGTTTTTACAAACGTTTTTGCAACTAATCGTATATATCAAGCTCGGCTGATATGTTCTTAACAAGCGAGCATTGCATGGGCAGAGACTAAACAAGACGGGTTCACCTTTCGGTGTATGGGGTCTTTGAAGGTGGAATGTCTGATGAAGGAGGTGTGTAAGTTGACGGATATAGTGAAGGAGATGGAGGTGAGACTCAACGTGAAAATATATGGAACAGAGAGGGATGACACGGGGAGAGTTAGGAATACTACGACACAGAAGGAGCAGAGTTGTGACAGGGAGACTGAAGAAAGGAGAGTAAGAGGAGGGAAGGTGACCGGTGTGAAGGAACAAGGAAATGAGATGAAGACAGAGTAACGAAGGAAAAGTGTTCGGCAGAGGAAAAGAAAACGGGTCAGTGGGGATAGATCAACAGGTGGTCAGACTGTAGAGAACAAGGAGAGACGCGACAGCGATGCAGGTGGTGAAGAGGTAGATACCACAGAGACAGTCGTAAGACTGTTAAACAAAAGACTAAGAAGAAGACAGATGGAAGAAGACCGAGTGTTCAGCAAAAGAAAGATAAACAGGTCGGTTTTGAGGAGCTGCAACAGAAGGAAGGCAAGAGTTATGCAGATGCAGTAGTTAATGGGAAAGAGAGGAAACTGCGAGTGGTCTAGTGGGATTCTATTATCAGGAACTTGGACAAGACAATACACAAGGAGGAGGGTATGAATGTAGAATGTATGTCTACCAGGGGCAAAGACAGAGGATGTCACAAAAGAGTAGGCCAAGTCATAAGTAATGGCAACGGGGGGTCTAGTCTTGTGCGCGTGGGCACCAATAATGCTGAGAAGGAAGGTACGACGGCCATCATTGATAAGTGTAGGAGATTGGTTTGCACACTGAAAGAGGCGCGCTTTGGACAGATCGTGTTATCGGGTATACTGTCGATAATGGGTGACAGAGGTTAATACTACAAGACTTGCAGAAGAATGGCCATCGACACACAGGTACAGAAGTTATGTATGGAGGAAGGAGTCGGCTTCGTAGAAATGTGGGCAATATTTATAGGGAGAGAAGATCTGTTTATGAGTGATGGGCTACATCTGGCAAGAAAAGGAGCAGCAGTTCTAGGGAGCGAGTTCAATAGGTGCACATGTGAAGGGACAGGCACAGTTGAGTATTTAAACTAGGTGCACAGGGGGGATATATCCCAACCACCTCAAAGAAATAGTACAAACAAATCTACAAACAAAGGTTCACCAAATATCCAAATAGATGTGTAAGCCTAAATGCCAGATGCATAGTAAATAAGAGGACCGATTTAGACATCATGATAGCGGATATAGACCCAGATATAATAGGCATCACAGAACTATGGGCACATGAAGACATGGTAGATGCTGAATTAGCTCTATCGGGTTATGTCACGTTTAGAAAGGACAGACGAGAAAAGGGGAAGCGGAGTCATTCTGTATATTAAAGAATCTATAAAGGCATATGAAGTACAAATGAAAAGACAACATCAACAATATGACTAGTTTATCGTAGACAAGAGGAAGATGTAAAACTGCACAGTGCTATACAGGAGAAAAGTAAAGGGAATGTGTTATAATGGTTGAGTTTAATCACGGACATATTCAGTGCAAATCACTAGAAAGTGCTGGAGGTGATGACCAACATTTTCTACTTCTAATACAGGACTGTTTTCTTACTCAACATGTTTTGGAACCAACCAGAGGTGGGGATGTGTTGGATTTAGAGTTCTCTTCTCAAAACGAATTAGTTGATAATGTTAAAATACATGAACCTTTGGGATCTAGTGATCATAACCAGATCCATTTTAGTATAAAAAATAATCAATGAATAATGGTAAAAAGCGATGGAGGATAAACTTTAACAAAGCAAATATAAACAGATGGGAAAATGTTTACCATAGATTGGACTAACTTAATGAAAACAAGACAGCAACAGAATGTGGGTCTATTTTGAAAGATGAGATTAAGGGTATTATTGAAAGGTACGTTCCCCTAAAAAAGCAAGGGAAAAAATCTGGGAAGAAACACCTATCAGAAGAAGTTAACGAAAGATTGCTTACAAACAAATTATGTGGAGATTTTACCAGAAACACTGGAAATATAGAAGACGACAACAAATACAAAGAGGCCCTTAACCTAGCTACAACCGAAATTAGAAAATACAAGCGAACGTTTGAGCAAAAATTGGTGAATGATATAGCAAAATTATAGCAAGAGTTTCTACGCTTATGTAAGGAGTAAACAGAAGGTTTGGGATAAGGTTGGACCAATAGAAAACAGCGCAGGAAACGTAATATCTGGGTTTCAAATGACAGTGGCCCTGAACGAGTATTTCAGCTCACTGTTTACCACAGAAGATATAAGTTCGCTGCCATTACCAGTTACAAAATTTGAGGGATGAATCAAATCAATTAGGGCAGTTGTTTGTTACTCCTGAAATGATATTAAATTAAGATGATGAAAGAAAACAAATAATCTGGAGTTGACGGGATTCCACCAAAACTGCTTAAGGAAAGTGTAGACCAAATCAGTCCACCACTTGCTATATTCTTTAACTTGCCATTTAAAGAGGGAATCGTTCCACTAGAATGGAAAGAAGCAAACATTACACCATTATTTAAAAGGGATCGAAGAGCAAAACAGAGAATTACTGACCAGTGAGCTTAACATCCGTTTATGCAAATTATTAGAAACGCTTATTAGAGACCACTTGGTCGAATTCCTTGTAAAACACAAATTAATAAATGAATCTCAAAATGGGTTCCGAAAAGCTAGGTCGTGTCTAACCAATCTCTTATGTTTGTTTACAAAGTGGGTAGATGATGGGTCACCAGTGGATGTTGTTTAGTTCTACTTAGATTTTCAGAAAGCATTTGATAAAGTGCCACATCAAAGATTGTTACTTAAACTAAAAGCACATGGTACAGGGGATGGTGTGATCAGTTGGATACAAACCTGGTTGACAGACAGAAGACAGAGAGTAATAGTAGAGGGGGAGATTTCAAACTGGAAACCAGCTTTGAGTGGAGTGCCTCACGGGTCGGTGTTGGAACTTAGTATTATTCATGATATATATAAATGATTTGGATGATGACGTATCAAACAAAGTAGTGAAATTCGCAGACGGTTCAAAAATGTCCAGAACAGTTAAAATATATGCAGATAAACACATTTTACAGGATGATCTAGCCAAATTGGTCGAACGGTCTGAAATATGGTGAATGTTATATTCCAATTTTTGGTAGTGTAAATGCATCCACATAGGACATAGAAATGTGAACAAAGAATACATAATGGGGGATACTATATGAGGTAAAACTGCAACAGAAAAGGACTTAGGAGTAACATGAAAGTTTCAGAGCAATGTGGAATTGCTGTTTCAAAGGGTAACCAAATACTAGGGCTAATTAGAAGAAATATCACACATAAGGAGAAACAGTTAATTGTACAACACTATACAAAGTAATAGTTAGGCCACGTATGGAATATTGTATCCAGGCATGGAGGCCATATCATAAGAAGGACATAGATAACCTAGAAAGAGTGCAACGAAGAGCAACTAAGCTGATTCCAGAACTGAAAGATCTTGGTTATGAAAGACGCCTATTAGAATGTAGGCTGACAACACTAGAGACTAGGAGACTAAGAGGAGACCAAACATATGTTTTATGATATTGAATGGTTATGAGGATATTGATAGAAATATTTTCTTCAAACTGAAGGCAGTATAACCAGACGGCACAATGCATCATTAGTCAAGGAACAGTGTAGGTTCGATATGAGAAAGTATTCATTCTCTCAGAGGACAATAAATGACTGGAACAAATTATCTGATGATTGTGTTAATGTTAGCAGTGTGAATATGTTCAAAAATAAAATTGACAGTTTTCTCGCGAGGGCGGGTTATATGTAGGTGGAAAATTGTTGGACTCTCAATAAACCAAAGGCTTCCTTGTCCGCATGCCGTCTGGAGCTTATAGCTCTGGACGGCAATCTTGTTAAATCTTGTTAAATCTTATTAAACTACAGATAGACATATATATCCCGCAGTAGCTGCGACAACAATTTGTCATACGATAAGTAAAGACGTATCATTGTGCATGATGTGGAACACTGGTTTATCAGCAACCCTCGAGTGTTGTTAATCATAATAGTATTATCATTACAAGCAGATCACACATATGTACGACTCGTTGGTCGCTGAAGTGCACGTCCATAAACAGGATACAACGATCAAGGTTTTTTCTCCATAAACATCATTTAAAGGAAACCAGCCAGTTCCTCTACTTGGAAATAGCCAGCGCAATAATTTGTAAGAGGACGTCAGCTTGTATAACGATTGAAAATGGGACATCGTTGAGCATCAAAGGGTATAGCAGTTACCTCAGCCCACCTAGGCCGTATTGCCAATAAAGCTTGTTTTGAAACTGGATGTTTTGTTTACTATTTGAACATGTTCCGGGGTCGTATCTTCCAAATTGCGACAAAAACATATAATGAAAATAAAAACAAAAAACTTAGATTGCATATATATGACATTTGATGTTTTATGCAAACAACATCAGACACGATGGCTGATATAACATACGTCTGTACAAGTTGATTACATCAGGATATGTAGTATGGCGACCTTGTCTAGTCCACCTGGAATCTTCCTCTGGAGTCAGGGATGTAACTGTATTACACTAGCCCTGGTATGTTGCCATTACAGATGTACGGAAGTTCACTTAATCCACTCCATGAATTGTTGGCTAGGTTGTTAGCCCGCCTGCTGGTGCTTATACAATGTTGAATATTGCGTATTCAACTTGAACGCAACTTGAACGTTTCGTGTGTGCAATGCTTCTGGCTTATTAAACACAATCTGGCGGACAGTTGACCTTCAGCGTATTTATTCTTGTACTACTGGATCGTTATATTAATAACTGAGAACGACACTAGGTCGTTTTAAACTCGCCAGAATCTGACAAATTGAACTTCATATTTCCAAATGTCAAATTACTGCCCGTATTCCGCGTCCCCCCGGCTGCGTGCGGTGAGAAGCACCGTGGTGCCGTCTCCTCACGTCGTGTCCATGTGCTCGACTGGACACGACGTGAACCTCTCAGGCGCGCCGGGAGTCGTTCACTCAGTAAACATTGAGGTTCTCACTCCCGGCCTTACTCCCGAACCATGTCTTAACTCCCAATCAGACCAGGGGCATTGCCATTTCCACGATTTAATTGACCTCACACGGCGCATTGCGAGCTGATGGGCTTCCACATCAACACACTGACGAAGAATATTCTACACGTGACCCAACACGACATTAGTCTCATTGTCCCGTCCATAGTTGTATACCTATTGGAACCATGTGACAGAATAAAAACTGGGCGTGCCATTGATACCATTTCACGACAAACCTGAACAAAGTTATACAATTTTGAACTTGGAATTTAAAGAAAAACACGTTCACTGAAATTACGTTAAAATCAATCAGACGAGCCCGTGGCTTCTCTTTCGCCCGATATCGCAAACTGGGTGTTGATGCATTGAGTTCTATTTCGTGGTGGAGCAGTGCTGGATTTGGAGCGCTGGATGTGGAGCGCAGTAGCGCAGCGGTACCAGCTTCGGACTCTCGACTGAGAGAACCCGGGTTCGAATCCTGTGCGGCGGTGTCGAACCTTGGGCAAGTTCGGTTACTCTACATTGCTTCAGTTCACTCAGCTGTATGAATGAGTACCTGGCTATATACATTAGTGGATATTTGTGAACGAATAGTCTTCGCGCATTAATTGCAGAGTGGCCGAATTCTTCCCAGAGAAGTCGAGATGGCGTTCGACTGAACAGGTCTTCCAGTGAGTAAATTGTAAAGTATTTTGAGCAGTCCTTACGACTGAATACTGCGCTGTATAAAAGTATATAAAAAACTGACCTAGGAATGTGGAGGCCGTGCAAGGGCCGTGGATGACCGGTCATCCTAGCATAACAGTTATTCCTCCTCCCGCCTACTACGACACATACTTCACAGCGCAACACCACCATTTTAATTTGAACCAAAACTCTGCATCACGTCAAAACGTATTTCAGAATATACACCCACTAGTTTGTCAGTAGTCATGCTCCCGCATAGAGTCACAACAGACGTTTCATCACCTGTATTTATTTTGCCCCAATTTTGTGGAGGCGCTGATACAAATTATCTTGTGAAGATCCCCTGGGCAACTTTCCCGTCTGTCCTGCCCTAAACCCGGCACTATGGTGGAGAGTCACATCGTTTATATATGTGCTCGGTCGGATTGTGCAATTATTTACTTCCTATGTGTGACACATGTGAATAATTATATTACTACTAAAACATTACAACCAAACACATATGTCGGTGTACATAAGATCGAATATGTTAGCACTTGATTGCATGAACAGTGTTAGCACCAACGTGCCCATCATACAACTGTGACCACAAACATCCGTCACAAATGGTGAAGCACGCAAAAGAAGTCAACAAAAGATTACACAATCCGTTCAATAACGTAGCTAGTCGCCGGAAGACAAACAGATAAACAGTATCTAGCACCGTTGGCAGCTGCAGGAATAATGGTATATGCCCCATATTTTCTGATGAATGAGATAGATCTTTACTACATGGCAGTAGCATACAATCACTGTATTTACTGCGGTTACCTGTTTACCGCAGATCGACAGTGAGTAGTTAATCATAATAACCGATGGGCATGTGTTGCGTGGTTTATATTATCGTTATACCACAGACATTTTCCAATGTAGCTATTAAAACATAATACACAGGGATTTGCGACCATTAAACCCCTCGCATACAAAGCATGACAAATGAATCAATTTGTTATTTCTGATAATCAGTCTGCAGAAAGCTGATCCCTTGTTTACGCATTGTTTAAACAACCAGGTTACAGAGATGTAACTGTATAATACTAATGATACTCCAGATCATTGTTTAAACAATCAGGTAACAGAGATGTAACTGTATAATACTAATGATACCCGAGTTCATTGTTTAAACAACCAGGTTACAGAGATGTAACTGTATAATACTAATGATACTCGAGATCATTGTTTAAACAACCAGGTTGATCATTAGTTGAGAAATGATCCACGAAGCGTTGATACAATAGGCATGATAAAAGACAATGTTTATTCTCAAATCTGATGTCCGGCTTTCGCCATTTTGTTCTCTGTCAAAACATGCAAACACAACAGTTTAAAATAACTCTGATCACCTGTTAATTGCCAGGTTATCGATTCTTCGGGAAATAAAAATAGCGATATTAACATTATGGATACATTTTGTTGACTGTAAACTAAGGATACTCGACTAATAAGGTAACAATTTCAAAATACGAACATTGATCATGTAATGGTTCTGCCACAATGCCGAACAAACAGGTTTCCCCACTATGGTGTTAGCAACGGCGAATTATTATTCTTGTTTTGTGGAGATAGGTCGAAAAATGAACATTTTAGGTTTTAACTTATTTAAAATGTTCTCGCCGTGTCACGTGTTTGGTGTGTAGTATACACTACACACCAAACAGTTCCCAGGTAAATGGTGTAGCAAAGGTAAAGGTAAGTGCTTGCATGGCGCGATAGCCACTCGTTTGGACTCACTGTTCAAAACGACCATGTGTTTGCCATTACGCTACCGTACGCCATGTTCTAGCCATTACGCTACTGTAGGCCATGTTCTTACCATTAAGCTACCGTACGATACTGTACGCCATGTTCCAGCCATTACGCCACCGTAAGCCATGTTCTAGCCATTACGCTACCGTGCGCCATGTTCTAGCCATTACGCTACCGTGCGCCATGTTCTAGCCATTACGCTACCGTGCGCCATGTTCTAGCCATTACGCTACCGTACGCCATGTTCTAGCCGTTACGCTACCGTACCCCAGTACATCTCAATTTACCTTTCTTAGTACAGCATCATCACCCACGCAACAACAAACACATACCAATTCTCATATCGTGTATAACTATAACCAAGGTCTATAAATGGTTTCTAGTACGACGACATTCACTACAATAATTACGAGATAACTCAGCGCTGAACTCCAATAGTCGGTAGCAACATCTCTCGGTCTATGCTACTGACATACGGACGCAGCGTGGCCTGGCCGACCGCGCCGATTTAGTACGCCAGTCACGTGACCACGCCGTGGTTATAAAGCGCCATCGACGGCAGGAGAACGGCAAATGACCGAGGAACCGACTCGATACCGTACGATCACTGGCGTGCAGCAAAACGACGCTCACTTCGACTGACACAGGATACACCGACATTCGACGCAACTGCACCATCACGACAGGTGTGGCGACAGGCCGGAGACACGAGAGCTGTGTTACACCGGAGACACGAGAGCTGTGCTACACCGGAGACACGAGAGCTGTGTTACACCGGAGACACGAGAGCTGTGTTACACTTGTTGCGTCTCGCAACGAACGCGAGTTTGTCGTTTTCGACATTTAGCGCGCCTTGGCACGAAACCAGAAAGTTGACAACGTGTTTTCTTCTGATAGTTTTGATCTGATAAGAGGCGAGCGTAGGTGGCTCATGCTATGTTAGCACTCACAGAGATGAGTGGAAACTGTACATTTGCTTTGCGGCAGATTATTTAACTGCGCAAGCATCATTTGTTATCATTCTTTCTTGCTGTTGAATTTAAGAAAGAGAAAGGTACATTCGTTCTAGCATACTTACTTCTTAGCATGTGTAATGTAGGTAAACTTGAATTTTCCCAAATTGCGAACTAACGTCGCTAAATTGGGTGAATCGGCTGAACGAAAATATCGGAGTATAAATAGAAAGCGACAGTTATTGTGACGCCGCTATTCACCTGACGGGAGCGGCATCAGCTATGACAATGGACCATCTCGGGTCGGTGAACGTGACCGCTGCCGGACTGGTCAACACCACGGCCACGGACTGCCTGGACGGGGTGAATTCGTCGGGGGTGAATTGCACCCCGACAGCGATCGACGTGGCGTTGTTACTACAGAAAGCTCTGGGACAACGCTACCGCAATGCCGCCGAGTCGGCCATACTGACGATCGTCTACTGCGCCATCTTCCTGACGGGACTCGTCGGCAACGTGTGCACGTGCATCGTGATCGTGCGCAACGTGCACATGCACACAACCACCAACTACTACTTGTTCACCCTCGCCATCTCTGACCTCGTCACACTCGTCCTCGGTGAGTTAATCTTACTTTCCCAGCCACTGTCTCTGACAGGGGCATGTTCACGACGTGGATCTAACTGCGGGGTATGAGTACTACCAGTATACTATTGAGAGCTTACATGTGTGTCTGTCTGTCTGTCTGTCTGTCTGTCTGTCTGTCTGTCTGTCTGTATGTATGTATGTCTGTATGTCTGTTTGTATGTCTGTATGTCTGTATGTCTGTCTGTCTGTCTGTTTGTGTGTACGTGCGTATGTACGTATGTATGCATGCATTTATATATGAACGTGTTACGTTGTACAGATCTGTGTAGACGTAGTTTCTCGAACATCGTGGTTCCTTACACCGGATTCTATGGAAGCAACAGAAACCTTGTCACCTCTCTTGACACAGACTTAGCCATTCCGAGCGCGGCCTACTTTCGGAACGCGCCAATCTGTCGAGGGTTGCAATGGTGTTGATTGCATAACACAGAATTGACGTGTTTCCGCTTGGAGTGCGTTACATTGAGCTACTGACGGTAATTGCTATTTAGTGAAGCTTGGCTAATCGTGTTATATTTGTAAATCCCAACGAAGATTTAAGAATTTCAAGTGAGTAACGCAAGAACATCAATCATTTAAATAAACTCATTGTCCAAGTACATTATCGGATGTCTCACAATCCCGGAACTGAAATAGACGACGCTTTATGTATGTCTAAAGAGGTTGACTCGTTGCGTGAAGAGACAGGGTGTATGATAACGACACACGAAGATATTGCGTTACGTATCGCTCAATACGAGGCAATATCTTACCTAAACTAGGTTTTAAATATTTACAGCATAACACGCACAGATAAGTTCCTTTGCAATCAACAACAATGTATACATAAAAAGACCTCATGGATTACGTTCGTTCAGTATATCGATGGAATGTAAGCTTTGTACACATGCAGAACAACAAGAAGATACGTTGCTTGTTTCATCTGTTCTAGGGATATATTGCTACTAGATTGTGTGTCGAAAAATGGGCCGTAAAATATGGTGTTCACGGGACAAACATGGGATTAGTCACTTGCCTGTTATTGGACTGTGGAGCTTGCACACTTCGACGTTAATAAAACGTAATGCAAGCTCCATAACCCAGTAACAGGCAAGTGACTAGTCCCATGTTTGTCCCGTGAACACCATATTTTAGGGCCCACTTTTCGACACATAATCTAGTAGCAATATATGCCTAGAACAGATAAAAACAAGCAACGTCTCTTCTTGTTGGTCTGCATGTTTACATGGCGAGACTGTCCGATATATGTTCTCGAGATGAAGTCGTTTAATTGCACTGTATCGTAGATAGGTGTTTTTGTAGTGTGACAGTGAACGTTTAAAGTAGTGACGGCAACAACCGGGCAAGCACTTCCCGGGCACTTGAGACAACTGTTATTTACGCCATGGCAGAACAGCTATGCATGCTTCGGCCAGTCGGGCAGAACACGGACTTCAACTTTCGTGTTGTTTAACATCGTTCGTTGATTAAGTAGTTGTTCCTGTGGCCTAGTCCTATATACAGAACCCGTAACTCGGGGCTTCGCCCGCGAGATAACGTTTACTGTACTATCTGCTATAATTTACACTCTGTGACTTCTCCCTTTCGTACCGTGACTGCTTTATTTACGTGTTTACGCAGGTGTGCCGTGGAATGTTCACAGCGGGAGGTAGATAGATACGAGCTGAACTAAGGCGTTCGTTGTAGAGGCTTCGTCCAAAAATATTGTTTTAAAATAAACTTTTATATATAGGCATCACACTGCATTTGGTATATGCATTTACGACGCCATTGCCTGTCTCGGATATGTGTTAGCTTTGTCTTAGACGTATTCATACAGCTTAGGTTTAAACAATGAGCGCATAATATGTTCAATTTGTTGTCGTCGTCCGGCAAAAAGACTATTTTCTCATAAAACATTTACACTGTAATTTTAATGATACATTCGTGTAGTTCTCCTATCATATATGATTTTAGTAAAGTGTTTCTAATGATACATTTACAACCAGTCAGTATTAAGCAAACTTCGATTTCATTTCCGCTGAGATCTGGGTTAAGAATAAATTCTCTTCTTCACATGCTATCCGTCTTAACAATGCTCTTCTGGTGGCCTGGTCTCCGTGCGTGTATGAATTCCAGATAGAGCCTAATTGTCAGGAGATAAATATATTTAATTGGCATATAGCCGCAGAAGGTCTAATTAAAAGCACGTTACCGAGCCAATGCACATTGGCAGAACACTTGTAGAAACTTCGGTCACAATAAAACCTACAGCTCATTACCTTTAACGATCTGATTGTGCAATGGTTTTGTAGAAATGCTTGTACGCACGCTTGCATGCGTGCCCTGTCAGAAACAACTGGAGGTGAGAGGGAGTCTCAGATTAAAATGTTCACGTCACAAATGCCGTAGGACAGAGTTGGTCGTTTCATTTCAGCCAGCTTGTTTCTGTGAGTTGTTAATGAGGAGATAACACGCACAGGCAGAGTTAATCAGCAACTGAATGAAGGCACGCTTCCTGTCCACTTGTCGATTTAGAATGAATAAGAACAACATTATCATTGTCGTCACAATCATCGTTATTATCATAATCCCGGTCATCGTCGTCATCGTCATCATCATCACCATCCACCATCATCATCATCACCGCCACCACCATTATCGTCAACATAGTCGTCGTCGCTGTTGTCCTTGCCTTTTTCATCGTCGTCGTCATTACCTTCGTCATCATCATCTTCATTGCCGTCACCGTCATCATCACCGTCATCATCACCGTCATCATCACCGTCATCATCCACCCGTTATCAACATCAGCATTATTGTTATCGTCGCCGCAGCCTTCATCGACGCCGTCGCCGTCGCCCTTGCGTTGTTACGCCGTGTTCACACAAACAAGTATAGCCGGCTTCACTTTATCGCCACCAACATCATCGTCTCACCCACCACCGCTATCATCATCATCACCGTCATCATCATCGTCACACCCACCACCGCTATCATCATCATCACCGTCATCATCACTGTCACACCCACCACCGCTATCATCATCATCACCGTCATCATCATCGTCACACCCACCACCGCTATCATCATCATCACCGTCATCATCATCGTCACACCCACCACCGCTATCATCATCATCACCGTCATCATCATCGTCACACCCACCACCGCTATCATCATCATCACCGTCATCATCATCGTCACACCCACCACCGCTATCATCATCATCACCGTCATCATCATCGTCACACCCACCACCGCTATCATCATCATCACCGTCATCATCATCGTCACACCCACCACCGCTATCATCATCATCACCGTCATCATCACTGTCACACCCACCACCGCTATCATCATCATCACCGTCATCATCATCGTCACACCCACCACCGCTATCATCATCATCACCGTCATCATCATCGTCACACCCACCACCGCTATCATCATCATCACCGTCATCATCATCGTCACACCCACCACCGCTATCATCATCATCACCGTCATCATCATCGTCACACCCACCACCGCTATCATCATCATCACCGTCATCATCATCGTCACACCCACCACCGCTATCATCATCATCACCGTCATCATCATCGTCACACCCACCACCGCTATCATCATCATCACCGTCATCATCATCGTCACACCCACCACCGCTATCATCATCATCACCGTCATCATCACTGTCACACCCACCACCGCTATCATCATCATCACCGTCATCATCATCGTCACACCCACCACCGCTATCATCATCATCACCGTCATCATCATCGTCACACCCACCACCGCTATCATCATCATCACCGTCATCATCATCGTCACACCCACCACCGCTTTCATCATCATCACCGTCATCATCATCGTCACACCCACCACAGCTATCATCATCATCACCGTCATCATCACTGTCACACCCACCACCGCTATCATCATCATCACCGTCATCATCACTGTCACACCCACCACCGCTATCATCATCATCACCGTCATCATTGCCGCCGTCGTGATCTCCATCTTCAACTTCGTCATCACACACATCGATGTTCTTGTCATCATACGACCGCGCATGAGACGACCAGTATTCTATCTAAGCGACACAAACTTGTGTTGCAACACTTGTGTTCCCAAGAGCATTACCTCGGCGTAGTCTCTAGAGGCCGTGGCGGAGACGAGGAGTCCGAGGCGGCTACTTGACTCTCACAAAAACACGCAACCATGTCTGGCGCGAAATGTGTTATTTTGGCGACGCGAACATTATATCGAGCAGATGTTGGTGTCATCTGATCAGAGAACATTTTAGCAGAATATCAGATGTGTCTCCAGTGAGCCAACTGTTTGTTGTCATGCAATAATAACAATTGTGGTAATGCTTCTAACGATGACGATAATAGCAATGATAAAAGAAATAACAGCAAGAAGACGCAGGAGAATAAAATAATAATAATAATAATAAAAAGAAGACGTCGGAGAATAAAAAGACTACTAATAACAACAAATAATAATAATGACAAGAAGACGTAGGAGAATAATAATAATAATAACAAATATTAATAACAAGAAGACGCAGAAGAATAAAATAATAATAATAACAAATAATAATAACAAGAAGACGTATGAGAATAAAAATAAAAATAATAATAATAAATACTAATAACAAGAAGACGCAGGAGAATAAAATAATAATAACAAATAATAATAACAAGAAGATGTAGGAGAATAATAATAATAAATACTAATAACAAGAAGACGCAGAAGAATAAAATAATAATAATAACAATAACAAATAATAATAACAAGAAGACGTAGGAGAATAAAAAGAATAAACTAAGAGGGGGGAGAAGAAGTGGAAGATGATGACGAAGAATATGCTATGAATGTTATGAATAGTATCATTACTTAAACACAACAGCGCCGGTTGTTGTGAGAGTGACGAATATGTGCAAGATGGTGACTATGAGAAGACGACAGGTGGTCATCAAGTCAAGGATGCCGAAAAACTACAACTTCAACGACAATAGTACTACTCTTCGAGGTCACGGCTAATACAAACGTTTGCACCTTGTCGTGATGGACATCGCAATTGTGGCAACGTTCCCACAGCGGGAGTGAGAGAGAATGCGGTCACATGACCTCGACAGCTGGCGAGTGGGTTCTCAAACGTCCCGGCAGACAGGAATAGTGATCGTCAGAACGAACCCTTTCTTGCAGTGTCGGACTGATTTTATTTCAGGAAAACTGCTCTCTCTGGCCTGCGAAACAGCCGTGGTGGCGTTATGGTATAAATATCTCAGTACAGATCGCGTTGAGAGATCTCTCTGTGTGGTACACGCAGATGTATCGCGGCGTCTCTGGTTTACTGCTACCCGTAGCACACAATAATAATTATTATAATACAGTGACTTCATTTGCGCCTATATGCTCAGATACTAAGCTGAGAGGTGCACGGAGACTGTTGTGGAGGCAATCCGTCTGACAATGGCACTTTCCCGTATTACACCAATATACCAGTTGCTTCGCTTGTGACATTACCAGGCCGTCAGCCTACAGTAATTGTTGAATTTAATTAAGCGTGTATATGTAACTCGGATATTAATATTTGCTGGTATTGGGTGTACCTAATCACAAATGGTGTGGCTTGTTCATAAGCTACACACCACATCAACTGCGATGGAACGATTTATGTGACGAACATGAGACGAGTTTCCATTAGATTTATTAGAAGAAAGGTTCGGGCAAGGATGGCTTCTATCATCTGCACTTTTTACACGGAGCAAACACAATGCGTCTGGTTTGGAAGACATACTTGAAAGATGTGCGCGCGTCAAAAGAAAAAAGTATATGGAACGGTTCAACCTACGCAGACGACACGAGACTGACAGCAACATCAAAGTCATAATGGGAAAACTTACATATGCAGTAAAAAGAAATGATAAACCCAAGATCTTAATATTTGAAACAAAATTTCACACGTGAGCCATCAGTGTAAAGAAGCATACGGATGAGCTCGACTCAGACCAGCATTAAGTCACCCAGGTATGTGACATATTCTCGTACATACCGACTGGTCAGGGAGCCGAAGGTGGTCTGGCGTGCTGACCCAGAAAAACAGCAAATGCGAGACAGAAATTAACAGTTGCTTGTAATATGTTTCCCCGAGTAGGAGGTCAGGACGCAATTGCAGGATAAAGTGGCGGAATGTACCAGTGCAGCGTAGAGATGCCGAGGCGGACTATGAGGCAATTAGTAAATGGGAATTTAATCGTTGCGCCAGAGGTCTGGTATTACTTCGTGTTTATTTTCGTCGTCAACTTTGTGGAGTCAACCGATGTACGAACAAGTGGTAGTCCTCTCTTTTGATACCTTTCTAATTGTAGTGGGAGCCAATTATTGCTTGCTACTACGCTACAGGTGTTGCACGTTTCTGGGAGACTGTGGTAGTCCCCGTTACGGAATAGCACTCGCCTGCACTGAGGCAGTAACGCGTCACATCTGCATTTACATAATTCTATGCAACGACGAATGCACGGGCAAACAAATGCGTCGAACAACAGTATAAATACGGTACCGCGCCTTTAAAAAAATAAGCTATTAGAAAATGACATCCCTGTGGCGAAACTGTATCCTGCAAATGTAGAAAAATACTCGAATACATAGTTAATACAGTGGCTGCAATATCGCGGCCTTCCTTCGAGCGAAGTTTGTTTGAAACTGGCAGAAAAGTGGTCGTCTAGTCTGGTTATGTTTGCAACAACGATATGACCAGCAATTTGTATTTTAAATAATTATGCCTGATACTTATATAATATATACATACTGTAACTCACTGACGTGATGTTTTTGCACTTTAATTATGTATGTATATTATTTATTTTATAGCAGTGACTGATTGTGTTTGTTATCTATTAGTTTTATGTACAGCACTGTGAACATTGATGGATAAGGTGCTGCATAAACAAAAACATTATATTATACTAGTTAAATACGCACTTTAGTTAGTGCAGCTGTATATACTTATTTGTCCCATAGTTTATTTCACATAATGTAAGTTAATTCTATACAAAGGTATATTTTTTTATTACATATTATATTTTTATTCTTTCTTAAATTGTTATGATAGTCAATATGCTTTACCAATGATGTATTTTAATATAGACAGGTTTTTTTTATCCGGATTCACGGCATTATACAATTAGCCGTTTATTAGTATTATGTGTGAGTGTGTGTGTGTGTGTGTGTGTGTGTGTGTGTGTGTGTGTGTGTGTGTGTGTGTGTGTGTGTGTGTGTGTGTGTGTGTGTGTGTGCGCGCGTGCGCGCGCGCGCGCGCGTGTGTGTGTGTGCATGTATGTGTAGGCTTACTCTCTTAAATTACATTACAACATGTAAACAACGTCGAAACATCATTATTTGCCCGTCTTTCCCGGTTTTTGTTCGCGCACGCGCAAAAGCACCACACGTCATGTACTATATTTAGCATAACGCCTCAATGCTGGCGAGTGCTATTGCAATCTTTCTCGTTGTTTCGTAGAAAGCTTGCTATACAATGAGACAATGCAACATACGAAATATGTATATGTATTATTGTTGATACTTAGCAAAATAAGTATTGGTTGATGAATTCGAACCAAAGAGACGTTTAATGAGATCCGCACTAGCTACAATGCTGTGCATAGATCATTATAAAATAATGAAATAACAATATTAATATATATATATATATATATATATGTATATTATATATATATATATATATATATATATGTGTGTGTGTGTATGTATATTATATATATATATATATTGTGGGACGTTCTGACATTTGTTATACGACTTTCATTATTGTGTTTTAGCCATCTTTGATAACGTTAACCGAATGTTCACTGTTCAATACACAATGGATTGTCGCTTTCTGTCAATGTTTCAAACGATTCCGCGTATTAATACCATACGTTTCTCGTGTAAAACGCCCCAATGAAACTATTTCCACAAATCTGTCAAACACGTGCTAGTTCACACGGAAAGAAGTACAATGCTGCGCTCGTTACTAAACGTTTGTTTTTATTTTACGCGGGCAAAATCGATGTAATCGCAAACTGAACGATGTGTACGAAGTACAACGTTTGAGACAATGGAGGAGGTCGTGGAATTATTTATACGTGGACAGATGCCACCCGGTGCGGCTCGTGGACTGACCTATCCACTGCTCTGGTCGCCAGTCCACCGTTTAAAGGGCGACTAACGAAACAGTAACACCAGGTGGGTGAGAACATTGAGGGATGACAATCAAGTCAAATTGATTACTCACTCGCCTGCTATGCTGTGATTGTTATTCACTTTAGTGTGTCTATTTTGAAACATACCATTAACATGATTCAGCGAGAGAGAAAACTTAAACGAGATTGCGATCCAGAAATGGTAACAAATGGCTATAACTATCATTGTTGTGTCCAATCCTGGCTCTCTAACGGATCGTTAAAGGGAGACAGTCCGATAGTTTTATCGTGATATAATGTCATACACAATATACTACATCTGTTATAACATACTGGCTGCCCAAATATGTTATACACTATATACTACATCTGTTATATCATACCGGTTGTCCACATATGTTATACACTATATACTACATCTGTTATAAGATACTGGCTGCCCAAATATGTTATACACTGTATACTATATCTGTTATAACATACCGGCTGCCCAAATATGTTTTACACTATATACTCCATACATCTGTTATAATATACCAGCTGCCCAAATATGTTATACACTATATACTACATCTGTTATAAGATACCGGCTGCCCAAATATGTTATACACTATATACTACATCTGTTATAAGATACCGGCTGCCCAAATATGTTATACACTATATACTACATCTGTTATAACATACAGGCTGTCCAAATATGTTATACACTATATACTACATCTGTTATAACATACCGGCTGCCCAAATATGTTATACACTATATACTACATCTGTTATAACATACAGGCTGTCCAAATATGTTATACACTATATACTATATATGTTATAACATACCGGCTGCCCAAATATGTTATACACTATATACTACATCTGTTATAACATACAGGCTGTCCAAATATGTTATACACTATATACTATATATGTTATAACATACCGGCTGCCCAAATATGTTATACACTATATACTACATCTGTTATAACATACCGGCTGCCCAAATATGTTATACACTATATACTACATCTGTTATAACATACAGGCTGTCCAAATATGTTATACACTATATACTACATCTGTTATAACATACCGGCTGCCCAAATATGTTTTGCACTATATACTACATATGTTATAACATACCGGCTGCCCAAATATGTTATACACTATATACTACATCTGTTGTAACATACCGGCTGCCCAAATATGTTATACACTATATACTACATGCATCTGTTACAATATACCAGCTGCCCAAATATGTTATACACTATATACTACATCTGTTATAACATACCGGCTGCCCAAATATGTTATACACTATATACTACATTTGTTATAAGATACAGGCTGTCCAAATATGTTATACACTATATACTATATCTGTTATATAATACCGGCTGCCCAAATATGTTATACACTATATACTACTTGCATCTGTTATAATATACCAGCTGCCCAAATATGTTATACACTTATAACATACCGGCTGCCCAAATATGTTATACACTATATACTACATCTGTTATAACATACCGGCTGCCCAAATATGTTATACACTATATACTACATCTGTTATAACATACAGGCTGTCCAAATATGTCATACACTATATACTACATCTGTTATAACATACCGGCTGCCCAAATATGTTATACACTATATACTACATCTGTTATAACATACCGGCTGCCCAGATATGTTATACACTATATACTACATATGTTATAACATACAGGCTGTCCAAATATGTCATACACTATATACTACATCTGTTATAACATACCGGCTGCCCAAATATGTTATACACTATATACTACATCTGTTATAACATACCGGCTGCCCAAATATGTTATACACTATATACTACATCTGTTATAACATACCGGCTGTCCAAATATGTCATACACTATATACTACATCTGTTATAACATACCGGCTGCCCAAATATGTTATACACTATATACTACATCTGTTATAACATACCGGCTGCCCAAATATGTTATACACTATATACTACATCTGTTATAACATACCGGCTGCCCAGATATGTTATACACTATATACTACATATGTTATAACATACCGGCTGCCCAAATATGTTATACGCTATATACTACATCTGTTATAACATACTGGCTGTCCAGATATGTTATACACTATATACTACATCTGTTATAACATACTGGCTGCCCAAATATGTTATACACTTTATACTACATCTGTTATAACATACAGGCTGTCCAAATATGTTATACACTATATACCACATCTGTTATAACATACCGGCTGCCCAAATATGTTATGCACTATATACTACATCTGTTATAACATACAGGATGTCCAAATATGTTATACATTATATACTACATCTGTTATAAGATACTGGCTGTCCAAATATGTTATACACTATATACTACATATGTTATAACATACCGGTTGCCCAAATATGTTATACACTATATACTACATGCATCTGTTATAATATACCAGCTGCCCAAATATGTTATACACTATATACTACATATGTTATAACATACCGGTTGCCCAAATATGTTATACACTATATACTACATGCATCTGTTATAATATACCAGCTGCCCAAATATGTTATACACTATATACTACATCTGTTATAACATACCGGCTGCCCAAATATGTTATACACTATATACTACATCTGTTATAACATACAGGCTGTACAAATATGTTATACACTATATACTATATCTGTTATAACATACCGGCTGCCCAAATTTGTTATACACTATATACTACATCTGTTATAACATACCGGCTGCCCATATATGTTATACACTATATACTACATATGTTAGAACATACCAGCTACCCAGATATGTTATACGCTATATACTACATCTGTTATAACATACTGGCTGCCCAAATATGTTATACACTATATACTACATCTGTTATAACATACCGGCTGCCCAAATATGTTTGTTTTAACGAGGCAAAATCAACTTTGGAATTGATTTTTACGAAAATCACGATGACGTCACTCAAATCCGCGAATCGCGAGCCCGGTAAAGTAGAGCGACCACAATCAAAACGGCAAAAATTTTGGTAAAACCAACACAACTAAAAAACTGACAAATTTTGGACAACACGGCGAGAATATGTTGGTCAAAACGGCAACAAAACTTATTGTAACCGTTCGATAATCACCAAGTACATTATAATAGATATAGCTTAACTGTATAACATTTGGGCGGTTAGTACATTATAATATATATTGTTTAACTGTATAACATTTGGGTGGTCAGTACGTTATAATATATATAGTTTATACTGTATAACATTTGGGTGGTCAGTACGTTATAATAGTTATAGTTTATACTGTATAACATTTGGGCGGTCAGTACGTTATAATATATATAGTTTATACTGTATAATATTTGGGCGGTCACTACGTTATAATATATATAGTTTATACTGTATAGCATTTGAGCGGTCAGTACGTTATAATAGATATAGTTTATACTGTATAGCATTTGGGCGGTGAGTACGTTATAATAGATATAATTTAACTCTATGACATTTGGGTGGTCAGTACGTTATAATAGATATAGTTTAAATTGTATAACATTTGGGCGGTCAGTACGTTATAATAGATATACAGATTAATGCTCTATGTTTACAAGAAACATGGCTCGATGAAGAGGCTGATACTTCTTTATTTCAAATAGATGGATATACATTAATATGCCAAGGCAAATTCTATAGTGCACATGCCGGCTTGGCAATCTACCTCAGCAAAAAATACTAATCTGTAAATATCCGTGCAAATACATACACTTGGGAAGGTCAATTTATTGAAATAACATGTTGTGCCATGAAGAAAAAAATAATTCTTGGAAATATATATAGCCCACCTAGATATATTATCGAAAACTACCGTATATTTACAAAAGAATTTGCATCAAATTTAGTTGATTTACAAAAATATAAAAGTAAAATAATAATTGCTGGAGAATACAATATTGACTTGCTTAAAATTAACGAAAAACCCATAATATGTGACTATTTTGACACAATCGTTTCACATGGTTTCTTCCCTAAAATTACTATGCCAACACGACTTTCAGAATATCATGGAACACTCATTGATAATTTTTTATGCAATTTGTCAAAAGGATTCTTCAAATCCTCAGCTGGTATTTTAGTGAGCAATATTTCTGATCACTTTCCGTTCCGTACTTTCTAAGTCTGGATTATGTTGAAATCACTAGTGCAATACCAAGGTTTATACGAGTAAAACAACAAAGTCCTGACTCGCTCAATAAATTTAAAATTGAAATAATAAACTCAAATATTTATAATAAACTTAACACAGATATTCATACGGATCCGAATGAAAACTACAATATCCTCGATGAAATTGTTACTGCAGCTATGGATAAATTTATACCTATTAAAGTAATTAAATTTAACAAGTATAAACATAAGAAAACTCCTTGGATTACCAATGGCATTATTGTGTCGATAAAATTTAGAAACAAATTGTATTCGAGAATGAAAACGACTCAACTAAATACAGAGCATTATCATGAACTTAAAACTGACTTACATACTTATAATAAAATTCTTAAGAGTAATATTAGATTAGCTAAGCAAATGCATTACCAATCCAGTTTTGAAAAGCATAAGCATAGTGTTAAAAAGACGTGGTGTTTAATTAAAGAAATTATTCAGAAAAGTCAAAAGAACGAACAATTTCCAGATTTGTTCAAAGTCGATGGGGAAATGATTAGTGACAAATGCATTATTGCAAACAAATTTAACACGTTTTTTTACTAATGCTCTAGCCTCTAAAACAAATACTAGTGGAGGTAAATCATGCAAAGATTACCTGAAAAACCCAATATTGCACACTTTCAGATTTAATCCGATTGACATGGAAACTACTGTTAATACAATTGATTGGTTACCTCCAAAATCAAGTTGTGGAAAAGACGGTATTTCAACATAATTACTAAAATTAATAAAAAATGATATCAGCAAAGCAGTCACTCTAATTATTAACCAATCAATAATAACTGGTATTTTTCCAGACAAATTAAAAATTGCAAAAGTCATACCCCTTTTCAAAAAAGGTGATGTTTCTGATTTTAACAATTATCGTCCTATTTCTATCCTGCCAGTGATTTCAAAATTTGTGTTTGATCAAATCCACGATTACTTCAATTCTAAAGCGTTATACTACAATAGCCAATATGGGTTTAGAAAGAAACATTCTACTGAGTTTTGAGTGGTCAGTACGTTATAATATATATAGTTTATACTGTATACCATTTGGGTGGTCAGTTTGTTACAATAGATATAGTTTATAACATTTGAGTGGTCAGTACGTTATAATATATATAGTTTATACTGTATAACATTTGGGCGGTCGGTACGTTATAATAGATATAGTTTATACTGTATAACATTTGGGCGGTCAGTACGTTATAATATATATAGTTTATACTGTATAACATTTGGGCGGTCAGCACATTATAATATATATAGTTTATGCTGTATAGCATTTCGGTGGTCAGTACGTTATAATAGATACAGTTTATACTCTATAACATTTGGGCGGTCAGTACGTTATAATGGATATAGTTTTACTGTATAACATTTGGGTGGTCAGTTTGTTACAATAGATATAGTTTATACTGTATAACATTTGAGTGGTCAGTACGTTATAATATATATAGTTTATTCTGTATAACATTTGGATGGTCAGTTTGTTACAATAGATATAGTTTATACTGTATAACATTTGGGCGGTCAGTACGTTATAATAGATATAGTTTATACTGTATAACATTTGGGCGGTCAGTACGTTATAATAGATATAGTTTATACTGTATAACATTTGGGCGGTCAGTACGTTATAATAGATATAGTTTATACTGTATAACATTTGGGCGGTCAGTACGTTATAATAGATATAGTTTATACTGTATAACATTTGGGCGGTCAGTACGTTATAATAGATATAGGTTAACTGTATAACATTTGGGTGGTCAGTTTGTTACAATAGATATAGTTTATACTGTATAACATTTGGGCGGTCAGTACGTTATAATAGATATAGTTTATACTGTATAACAATTGGCTGGCCAGTAAGTTATAATAGATATAGGTTAACTGTATAACATTTGGGTGGTCAGTGCGTTATAATAAATACAGTTTATACTGTATAACATTTGGGCGGTCAGTACGTTATAATAGATATAGTTGAACTGTATACCATTTGGGCGGTCGGTACGTTATAATAGAAATAGTTTAACTGTATCATATTTGGGCGGTCAGTGCGTTATAATAAATATAGTTTAACTGTATAGCATTTGGGCGGTCAATACGTTATAATATATATAGTTTAACTGTATAACATCAGGGTGGTCAATACATTATAATAGATATAGTTTATACCGTATAACATTTGGGCGGTTGGTACGTTATAATAGATATCGTTTAACTGTATAATATTATTTTACAATAACGTTTAAACGCGATCGGATTGTTTCCCTTTGCCCTGTTTAAATAACTCGGCGCGTTCCCATTACGTAACGCCAACACCATCGACGTTTCCGACCCCGGCGCGGAGTACTTGTTGCAGGGTTGCACAATATCCAGACAGCTGCGGTGTCGAGGGCAGTCATGTGAAGAAAGCATATGTCAAACAGCGCCGTTGGTCATCAAAATTCCACCGACGTCGGCGCTAAGCGTTCACACATAGTATTAGTACAATTTATCGTGCGGACTTGCCCTGGAATTACTACTGGTGGTGTACGCTGGTCTGTGGGATTTTCGCTCTTTCGTAATTCAAAATCACGCAACATCTCACAACATCTAACCAATTGCCGATTTTTGTTGAACGTGAATTCAACAATGAGCTCAACTAATTAGAGTTTCTTCACAAAGGGTACCGCGAGTAGCTGAACCCTTTGTTACACTTACTGACACGGTCGCGTAAACCGGCGAATCGTTAGAACACGTTCCTCTGTTAGCTATCAAAATTCAGTGTAGAGGTTTATGCACAATCGATAACCGTTGTAAAAGGTGTGTTCGATTGCTCGTAATCCAAACAGTAGCCCTTCTTAACCTTCAAGCCGCATCAACGTGTTTAATGGAACAGAAAGCGGTCAGCAACGACCTAATTGCTGCTCGAAAGCTATTTGTTACGTTAATATTTATACAGCCGGTTGAACTGGGACGCAGTGCACTCAACGAATCTGCCCAGCTGGTGTATTTAATTCTAAACCATTAGATAAAGACGGAAATTCTACAACCTGTCACCGAATGAAACACAATGTTTAATGTCATTTGACGGTCGTCTGTTTTGTTTGAGTGTTTAACCCCCAAACGTCGTGCTTACTTTACCCAATCAACGGACGCGACACGCCACACACAGATAGTGATTGAAATATTATTAAAGATTCAATAAGAATGTGTGACGGTCAGGATGTTGAAATAATTATATAGTGCACAGGCCCCACTATGTAACAAGAGTTTACGATTAACCCAATATACATTATACTATTAATATGTGTTAAATGAATTATCCTGCTTGATTGGTAATTGGTCGTTTCGTATTGATCATTGTTAAAGTCGTGTGCAAAACGTAGAATAGGCTATTACAAAATAGCTCTAGCGACAGCGCGAATAGCCATCACGTTGATTACTTATTGCAGGCGAGATAAGATTGTCAAATCTAGAAAGATTGTTTTCTCGACTAAATCCGCCGTCGGAATACACAAAAAGCGAGAGGCACATATTCGATGTTGCTACTTTCGATGGATAGTTTCCTGGGAATCTACTTCTTATGCATATGCATTGGTCGCGGGTCGATAAGACCACCATATATCGTTCAAGACCACTTCTGCGTCTTTACCCAATTTCGTCCCATTTCTTTCAGAGCGGGTAAACTCCAAATCTTGTCTTCTTTTATGATGGATACATTTCTTGCCCTGTAAACAAGTGTGCGTGTGCGTGTCCGTGTGCGTGTGCGTGTGCGTGTGTGTGCGCGCGCGCACGCGTGTGGGCGTGTCTGGGTGCATGCGTGCGTGTGTTATTATATGCTTGAAGACGTATAACTATAAACCTTCCTACCGGTCACGCCCTTAGATCGTGTTTTCCTTTCCGCCGTTTGTCACTTTGTGGACACTTTGAGCTCTTCCACGATTGGGCAGTTCGATCAATCTAGATTAGACGCGTTCTTATCGCCGCCGGCCGCTTCACCCAACGCCTGATGGATTACTCCGCCGAGTACAATGATTCGATTGTCCGTATAGGCGTGTTCACCCTCGCCGTGTCCGCCTCCACCACATTTATTAATAACAATTACTGTTGCAAATTCGGAGTATGATTACCAATAACGTGCTGTCGGACCCATGAGACAACTTAACTGCCGGCACTGACCACTGGACAGTGGTAATTTCGGCTATTGATCATGCAGTACCGATGATGTGAAAGCCGGCGCCTCGACAGCTAACTGAGGTGTTGCGTGTAGACTCGGTTCCGTGACGCCATCTATTTCCGGCTTATGGTGAAGCGGAGAGAACGCAACTTTGTGACGTCACAAATTCTGACAATAAATGAGGCAATATGAACAAGTGTAACCTGATCAATATTAGCACATCTTGTTGATGTATACGTGAGAATATTTTGCGAAATATGCGCACTTGGTTTAATAAAACAGCGCATGCATTTATTGTTGAAATCATTGAAAGAATTGCCTTTGATAATTAGATAGGGGAACATGCGAAGTTATGTAGGCCGTTATATAAATATGGCACCAGTGTTGTAATGGTCACCGTATCAGTTTGTGTGATGATTACATCCGTAGGCCGCTATGTAGATATGGCACCAGTGTTGTATTGGTCACTGTATCAGTTTGTGTGATGATTACATCCGTAGGCTGCTTTATAGATATGGCACCAGTGTTGTAATGGTCACCGTATCAGTTTGTGTGATAATTACATCCGTAGGCTGCTTTATAGATATGGCACCAGTGTTGTAATGGTCACCGTATCAGTTTGTCTGATGATTACATCCGTAGGCCGCTATGTAGATATGGCACCAGAGTTGTAATGGTCACCGTATCAGTTTGTCTGATGATTACATCCGTAGGCCGCTACGTACATATGGCACCAGTGTTGTAATGGTCACCGTATCAGTTTGTGTGATGATTACATCCGTAGGCCGCTATGTAGATATGACACCAGTGTTGTAATGGTCACCGTATCAGTTTGTCTGATGATTACATCCGTAGGCCGCTATGTAGATATGGCACCAGTGTTGCAATGGTCACCGTATTAGTTTGTGTGATGATTACATCCGTAGGCCGCTATGTAGATATGGCACCAGTGTTGTAATGGTCACCGTATCAGTTTGTCTGATGATTACATCCGTAGGCCGCTATGTAGATATGGCACCAGTGTTGCAATGGTCACCGTATTAGTTTGTGTGATGATTTCATCCGTAGGCCGCTATGTAGATATGGCACCAGTGTTGTAATGGTCACCGTATCAGTTTGTGTGATGATTACATCCGTAGGCCGCTATGTAGATATGGCACCAGTGTTGTAATGGTCACTGTATCAGTTTGTGTGATGATTACATCCGTAGGCCGCTATATATATATGGCACCAGTGTTGTAATGGTCACTGTATCAGTTTGTGTGATGATTACATCCGTAGGCCGCTATGTAGATATGGCACCAGTGTTGTAATGGTCACCGTATCAGTTTGTCTGATGATTACATCCGTAGGCCGCTATGTAGATATGGCACCAGTGTTGTAATGGTCACTGTATCAGTTTGTCTGATGATTACATCCGTAGGCCGCTATGTAGGTATTGCACCAGTGTTGTAATGGTCACTGTATCAGTTTGTGTGATGATTACATCCGTAGGCCGTTATGTAGATAAGGCACCAGTGTTGTAATGGTCACCGTAACAGTTTGTCTGATGATTACATCCGTAGGCCGCTATGTAGATAAGGCACCAGTGTTGTAATGGTCACCATATTAGTTTGTGTGATGATTACATCCGTAGGCCGCTATGTAGATATGGCACCAGTGTTGTAATGGTCACCGTATCAGTTTGTCTGATGATTACATCCGTAGGCCACTATGTAGATATGGCACCAGTGTTGTAATGGTCACTGTATCAGTTTGTCTGATGATTACATCCGTAGGCCGTTATGTAGATAAGGCACCAGTGTTGTAATGGTCACCGTAACAGTTTGTCTGATGATTACATCCGTAGGCCGCTATGTAGATAAGGCACCAGTGTTGTAATGGTCACCATATTAGTTTGTGTGATGATTACATCCGTAGGCCGCTATGTAGATATGGCACCAGTGTTGCAATGGTCACCGTATTAGTTTGTGTGATGATTTCATCCGTAGGCCGCTATGTAGATATGGCACCAGTGTTGTAATGGTCACCGTATCAGTTTGTGTGATGATTACATCCGTAGGCCGCTATGTAGATATGGCACCAGTGTTGTAATGGTCACTGTATCAGTTTGTGTGATGATTACATCCGTAGGCCGCTATATATATATGGCACCAGTGTTGTAATGGTCACTGTATCAGTTTGTGTGATGATTACATCCGTAGGCCGCTATGTAGATATGGCACCAGTGTTGTAATGGTCACCGTATCAGTTTGTCTGATGATTACATCCGTAGGCCGCTATGTAGATATGGCACCAGTGTTGTAATGGTCACTGTATCAGTTTGTCTGATGATTACATCCGTAGGCCGCTATGTAGGTATTGCACCAGTGTTGTAATGGTCACTGTATCAGTTTGTGTGATGATTACATCCGTAGGCCGTTATGTAGATAAGGCACCAGTGTTGTAATGGTCACCGTAACAGTTTGTCTGATGATTACATCCGTAGGCCGCTATGTAGATAAGGCACCAGTGTTGTAATGGTCACCATATTAGTTTGTGTGATGATTACATCCGTAGGCCGCTATGTAGATATGGCACCAGTGTTGTAATGGTCACCGTATCAGTTTGTCTGATGATTACATCCGTAGGCCACTATGTAGATATGGCACCAGTGTTGTAATGGTCACCGTATCAGTTTGTGTGATGATTACATCCGAGCTAAATAACTAATTTGCACAAGCAAGCAATATAGCATGTAGTCGATACTAGCTAGGTCGATGTTTCGAGAAATGAGTCTAAAAGGAGACGTCACCCGCCACAACATTATTTCACAAATCATCATGGAAGGAACCCTAGAGGGCGGAGACGCCGGAAAAAAATGGCAGGTCAAGAGATAAAGTGAAATAAAAACGTTAAGTGACTGGATGGTCATAGGTTCCGTCGATTCAGTTCTGTCTTAATAGTTAAGTGACGACTCTTCGAACGACATCGTGTGTCTTCAACAGCTTCACTGGTAGTGGCCAATGTACCAGATCTAACGACCGAAGGCTATATGTCGGCCCGGCAGTGGGCTTTGCCAATGTACCAGATGTAACGGCCGAAGAATATATGTCGGCCCAGCAGTGGGCTTTGCCAATGTACCAGATGTAACGACCGAAGGATATATGTCGGCCCGGCAGTGGGCTTTGCCAATGTACCAGATGTAACGACCGAACGCTATATGTCGGCCCGGCAGTGGGCTTTGCCAATGTACCAGATGTAACGACCGACGGTTATATGTCGGCCCGGCAATGGGCTTTGCCAACGTACCAGGTGTAACGACCGAAGGCTATATGTCGGCCCGGCAGTGGGCTTTGCCAATGTACCAGATGTAACGACCGAAGGCTATATGTCGGCCCGGCAGTGGGCTTTGTCAATGTACCAGATGTAACGACCGAAGGCTATATGTCGGCCCGGCAGTGGGCTTTGCCAATGTACCAGATGTAACGACCGAAGGTTATATGTCGGCCCGGCAGTGGGCTTAGCCAATGTAGTAGATGTAACGACCGAAGGCTATATGTCGGCCCGGCAGTGGGCTTTGCCAACGTACTAGGTGTAACGACCGAAGGCTATATGTCGGCCCGGCAGTGGGCTTTGCCAACGTACCACGTGTAACGACCGAAGGCTATATGTCGGCCCGGCAGTGGGCTTCGTCAATGTACCAGATGTAACGACCGAAGGCTATATGTCAGCCCGGCAGTGGGCTTAGCCAATGTACCAGATGTAACGACCGAAGGCTATATGTCAGCCCGGCAGTGGGCTTAGCCAATGTACTAGATGTAACGACCGAAGACTATATGTCGGCACGGCAGTGGGCTTTGCCAACGTACCACGTGTAACGACCGAAGGCTATATGTCGGCCCGGCAGTGGGCTTTGCCAACGTACCAGGTGTAACGACCGAAGGCTGTATGCCGGGCCGGCAGTGGGCTTTGCCAATGTACCAGATGTAACGACCGAAGGTTATATGTCGGCCCAGCAGTGGGCTTTGCCAATGTACTAGAAGTAACGACCGAAGGTTATATGTCGGCCCGGCAGTGGGCTTTGCCCATGTACCAGATGTAACGACCAAACAAGTATATTCTTTTGAACAGTGGAAAAAGTAAGCATATTTTATTAAAAACGTATTATCCATCGAAGTAACAGATTCGCGGTGGACTCTGTCTACACGACTTAATTCTGTTTAGCAGTGTAGCATTTAGTGTAGAGACATTCAGTGATACTTTACATTATCAATACTATAGAGTGTTTGATCTCGCGAATCTGACAACAATGACGCGCAGTTGTTTAAACGTTCTCCAGAGAACTCTCATTGATTACGTGACGCGTGTAGGGAAGTATTTGTTCTCGATGCAGCCTCACCTGTGATATATGGCTCGTAACGAGAAAAGGACAAATGGAGAAGCTCACCCTTGGATGGATGATAAAAAACACATGCTAGGCGTAAACAAATGCGAAAAAAAGATACACCAAACGTCTGGCTCAGAAAACATAAACACAGTTCATGTTTACTGCTGCTGTAGAAGTCACAGTCACAGAAAAACGGATGTATGTGATTACCTGCGTCCTCAATGGACCGTCAGCACGAAAAATAGATAGGATTATTGATGATCAACTGGTAGATGATAATCTAGATGATAATCCGTTGTATGTCTGGGGCGTAATCTCCCAGATGTGTACCGCCACTCTCGCTTTATCGCAATGTGTACTTTCTCGTGGGGATTATAACTTGTAATTCAAACATAATTCATATAAGAGCGAAGACTCCATTCTTTCCACCAGAAAGATGTTCCATCGATACGTCAGCATCTCCTATGTACAACCGCTGTGGAGATCTTTACTAAAAAAATGACAAACTCAACATCTACCATAGCAATGTCCTCTTTGCGCCTCTACGGTTCGGAGCGCTAACGCAAGACACAACAAGACACTAATAGATTTTCCAACTTCCACAACATCTGGCTAAGGAATATACTTCGAGTGTGCTGGCCGGAATCTATCTCCACCACACAACTCCACCACACAACAACACATAGGCCTCCTCCTGGAATAGAAAAGCTGGACATGGTTTGGACAAGTCCACTTGATACATAACGACAAGCAGGTAGAACAACTAGACAACTTAATGTCTATGTCTAAACGTGAGGCACAGCAGCAAGGCGGGGACTTGTGATATAATGTGTGCGAGCCTCGTGCGCCACACGGTACGTGTTTCTACCGGTTGTTCACCCGCCCCATCACCGACACACCGGTGAAGCCAATATTGCGATGGCGTTAATTGGTCACCCGCTGTGTCAGCATTTGATCGTTCGGAAATCGGCCACGAGACGTGAGGTCACTGGCGATGTCCGAATCTTACGGTCGAAGTAGAGCACACTGAGGCCGTTATCCGGGTGTTGCTCTCTATTTGCGTCTACCTCATATGTGCCTAGAGTACACCCGAGACGGTGCAATATCGCTGTGCTCATGTAAACAGTTGTTACCGAATTACCGAAAGCAGAGCAGATGATCTTGTTGTTGAAGCAACATATGTCCTCAGATATTGAGAAGACCACCGTGTTTGTTGAGTGTAGTTTGTTTAATTCAATATTCAATACCGCTAATGCGTGAGGACAAATTGACGAGAGAATGGAAGAAGGAGACGAGAAAAACAAACATTAATCAAGAAAGGTGCATCTGGAGAGGGCAGGAGTGAAAAGCTGGGTGTGGGAGATGATGGCAGAGTATCGTGATTGTTGGAGACGATTCGTCTAGAGGGCCGTACAGATCACGTGACGTGGCTCCCCACCAGGCAACGGATTAAGGTGAAGAATAAGTATAAGTATAATAAATAAGTATAAGTAATACAAATACATTATGTTTCGTTCTGCAACGTTTTAAATGCAACACAAGGTTATGATCCATAGTGCACTGTAATACTGCAAGACAAAGTTCGAGTACTCAAAGTCCAATACATTAATAAAAAAAAATTATGAAAAGTCAGAATACTTTTTCAAAGGTCCGCATGAAAACAAACTAGAACGTCATCCTATATAAAACGGTGTAACGGTCGTTTACTCTGTCAGTGATTATCTCCCGTTATTAGCTCGCCGCACAACGTGTACGAGCATCTGACTGATTGGGTTACGCGGAGTCGAGATGCTAAGTGGCAAACTGTTTTTCTGTAATAAAAACACTTGTAATCCACTTATCTTCAATGGGAAACAACTGCGAGCAGACGTACGAGGTACGCCGGAAATAACTTTTCTTTCTACGCGCTGTCTTGATTACACCGTAGACGTGAAGTCGTTTTACCAAGAACCATCTATTTCATACGTTGATTGTTATGTTATATTTTCATTTTTAATAAATATTCTGTTCGCTGACGCGTTTTTTATTTGTTTTCGACTTTGCAATGTCGGAACTGCTTTCACAAAATGACGACATTTAGAAATACAATGTGTTTTGCAATAACTGATGATAGCGCTTACAAATATAGCGTTAGCACAGTGCCGGTGTATTCTATACCGACATCTTTCGATGTTAAACCGAAGTTTTACGTACGAATCAAAGTCGTCGTAAGAATGCACGTACACACGCACACGTACATACCCCCCCACACAGACGCACACACACACTCACACACACGTACACACGCACACACGCTCACACGCGCACACGCGCACACGTGCACACGCACACACATTCGATTAAAATATCGTTGGTATATCATATACGAAAACAATAACCTGTATTGTTAACGAAGCGGACCGAACAACGACTTTGAGAACTTGGACGAAAGCACCACTGTGCGTTTAATCTGCCATGTCGTCGTATAGGCGACTATTAGGCGTACGCCACAAACGTGGAGCTGAAATAAATAAATGGACCGAGAGCCGTGCGAGTAAATCGACGCAAGAATAATGACAGCTGCCGTTGTCATTACGGCCGGGCGCTGCAGCTAATTGATTGGCTCGTGAAACATTGAGTGCTGACATTTTATCGAGAAAAAGCAAAGCTATAATTCACGAGGGGGAGCGGCCGTCGGCGCGATATGACAAACTAGCTCGCTAAGTTGTTTACCCCAATGTTTTGCAGCGTTCGTTAGAAATTAAGATTCGACGCGCATCCATTCCCTCAGTTCCTCTACCCCATGCGTTTCTTTTCCATCGCGTCTCTGCTATCCTTCAATAAACACACCTGTCGGTGCAGTTATTTGTTGGACAATATAGCGTGCATATATTTCAATGTGTACACGCATTTTCTTTTACCGACGCCCCCGAATCTACGTCAATGCAAGATCAACAAACCGTGGAAACATAACCCTAACCTACACCAGGCGATCGCCGCAAGTGCACAGGCCGGGTATTTGCCTACACTGACGGGTCATTTATCAGACGCTGGACGTCGATTTCTTCCAATATACGTAAGTGCCACTTGGCCTGATACACGATATACACTTCAATCATCGCTCAGCAGTCAACATGTGTTTGCGTATCCTCCCCCATTGGGCTACCAGGGAACATATTCATATCGTCTTTCCCCATCACATACTCTATCTGCAATAACGTAAGGTTTCTCTACCACTCCGCTTATCAAGCTCATCCATGGTCGAAAATGCAGCGTGCGAATATTTTAAGCAATACTTATGCGTAGCCAACTGAATAAAATGGTACGTTTGTTAAAGTTCACTGCCAGTACCAGCTACTAAATATGAGGGGTATGAATCAGATCATTTAGGGAAGTTGTTTGTTACTCCTGAAATGATATCTAGAAAAATTAAGAAGATGAAAGAAAACAAATCACCTGGAGTTGACGGGATACCACCAAAACTGCTTAAGGAAATTGTAGAGCAAATCAGTCCACCACTTGCTATACTCTTTAACTTGTCACTTAAAGAGGGAATCGTTCCATTAGAATGGAAAGAAGCAAACATTACGCCATTATTTAAAAAGGGATCGAGGAGCAAGACAGATAATTACAGATCAGACAGTTTAACATCAGTTTTATGCAAATTACTAGAAACACTTACAAGAGACCACATAAACTCAAATTAATAAATGAATTTCAACATGGGTTCTCAACAGCTAGGTCTTGTCTAACCAATATGTTATGTTTTTTAGAAGACATACAAACTGGGTAGACGGTGGGTCATCGGTGGATGTTGGCTACTTAGATTTTCAGAAAGCATTTGATAAAGTGCCACATCAAAGATTGTTGCTTAAACTTAAAGCACATGGTTTAGAGGACGTTTTTTTTAATTACTTCTGCAAATCTAATCACTAAATGCAATATGTGTACACGCTAGCTCTCATGTCGAAGTGAATACTAGACAGGTTTGATTTACGTGGGAACTAAAACGTGCCGAACACAAACGGAACTGTGAAGACAGTTTAACTATATACTATTACCATTTACCACATACTGGAATACTACAATAAGACACCAGACACGGGAAAGTAGTGGTGTGTATATATAGATATATGGATATGTTAACACACTGTATACATATATATATATATATATATATATATACAGGGTATATATATTTTATATAAATATATATATATATATATATACCCTGTATATATATACGGTGTGTTAAAATACCCATACATATATATATATACACACCACTACACACCGTATATATATATATATACGGTGTGTTAAAATTAAAATACCCATACATCTAAATAAAATTACGTATTCATTAATGTTGGATCTGCTACTGGATTTCAGGCCCATAGCGTGGGTGATTTGTGAGGTTGCGATTTTGGCGTACGATTTTACATTTCCAATGTTACCCGGAGCCGAAGCCTCAACCTCGAGTGGGGTGGTGTTGGATATTTTTCTGTGTTGGGTGGGGTAGTGTTTGAGATTTTTCCCGGTCGGGGGGAAAGCGTTACAAAATATGTTTACACCACGATTTCAAATCAAGTACCTACAGTTCCCCACAGACGGAACTACTTTGCCCAAAGAGGAACTCTGTTGCCTCGGCATACTGAGGTGCGTAGGAACCTATCGCATACCCCAGCCTACGGGCCTGGATCTGGAAGGACGATGATATTGATACGACAACAAAAACAACATGGAAGGGAATCAAAAGGATTTAATCAGTGCACATCTACAACTTTCTACGACATTGAAGGAAATCAATGAAACTTTGTTTAGCCTGTCCGGGTCTTTCCTGGCAGAAGTACTACCTGTAGAATGCATTGCTGTTTATTTTTACGCAGAATTCACCGCCATGTTCGCCTGCATACAACCATCGACAGCGCTGGCTACGTTGTTCGGCAGACGCGTCTATACGTCATCGCACATACTCACGATTATTCGTCACCGCCGACAGACGTGACGACCCATAATCCTCTTCCGCTTCCGCCTCACAGTCACCGGACTACTATCGAATATCAATGTTTCCTTCCGCATTTCACCAATGTTTATTTTTTCCATTTATCTTCTGCTGTGTGGAGAATTGTGTGTGACATTATATATGCGCAATGTCTGCGCCATCAAAGAGACGAAAACAGACACACACTACACGTCTGGCAGTTAATTTATCGACAACGAGTTAATGCCGTGTCAAGTGAATTCACATAGTTTTATTTCATCAAAACGTAACCAGAAAGGGTAATTTAATTGAAGTGTTAAAATGTTTGATGTTGGAAGGCAAAGTGTTTAAAGCCATAGTTGTAACACATTTCCGAAACATATTACTATTATTATAATACTTTGTATGTTATTATTATTATTGCAGTGATAAAAATGCGAGCAACCCGTATAGTGTTAATGTATTCCCACATAGAAAAGAACATTGGTAGGGTGATGTGTATTAACTGGCAATATGTCCATATGACGTATATATGATTATACATAGTGTACGTGTTGGTAGACTAAATGTATAAAATAACAAGACATTGCTTATTGTCCATGATAACTCTCATACAATTTAGTGAGCGATTTATTCAGGTGCCGGCCAGGATACAGGTTTACGGCAACGGCCTTTTCAACAGAACTATAAATATGTTTACACCACGGAACGATCTATCCGAAACAGTTGTGTCTGCAGCCGCGGTGGACACTTTTAAAGCAGACACATGTAAAGTTCCTGCAGTGCTGATGCACACCCTCATATTGGCGTAATAATAATAATAAATAACTTCTAACGCGCCAATATCCTCAGACAATCCGAGCTCAGTGGCGCACCAAAACCAAAGGATTAAGCATTCTCGTACTCGTGTGCTAGGCGAAGGTCGTCAACAAATGGATGGATGTGCTAGGAAGCAAGGGAGGAGAGGCGATATTGAAAAGATAGGTTTTGGGGTGACGACGAAATGTAACAATACTTTCTGCTGATTTAACATTAATATTAATGACCTTAAGGTTTTGCCAATTAATGTATAGACATATATATATATAGTTTATATACGTGAAATAGGTACAAATAGTGTATTTGCACCATACCTACGCCAATTACAATTTCGAAGTTACAGCGGAGATACAGCATACGTCCAGAGGTCGGTTTGACCTACATTTCCGTCCAGTCGCAAGTGTTGGCCCCAGTCCACGTAATGGGTTGTTTCGCTAATTAGCCGGGCAACTCGCGTAAAGTAGGCGGTTATCTCTGCGCAATTCACTGCACCTTCGATGTGTCGTTCTGCACGAGTTCGCGGAAAGTTCGGCTGGCCAGTGTTTCATCGCTGATGCGGGCCGTGTCGCAGCTGCTGCGGACGACGTGTTGGCCGGCTTTATTAGGACACGTACTTGGCGTCACCGCAACTTAGCTCTTGGTCCTGATTCTACTTTTTTACCTCCTCCTCCTCCTCCTTTTCCCGTTTCTTTTTTCTTTTCCTCCTCCTCATATTCCATCTCCTTCTATATCATATTTCTCTTTCTTCTTCTTCTTCTCTCCCTTCTTCATCTCCTTGCCTTCCTTCTCATTCCTTCTCTTTCTACTTCTTTCTTCGTCTTCTTCTTAATCATTCTTCAGCTTCTTCACCATCTTAATCTTTGAACATTCTCTTCGTCTTCTTAAAATGTCTTCTTCTTAGTATTTCTTCTTGTTCTTCTTAATCTTTCTTCTTCTTAATATTTATTCTTCTCCTGTCCCCTTCATTCTTGCTGTGTAGATGCCCTTCCACCTTGTCCGTTCCGCCCTCTCGGAGATACTTCTCCGTTTATCCCAATCTTCTGCCACTTCCTCCCACACCCGGCTGTTCACTGCCCTCATCACACTCATGAGATCTCATCACACTCAGTCTTAATTTCGGTTTTCTTTCTTCTATTTACAACCTCATCTGTTTCCCATGCTCCCTGCGTCAGTCTCTCCTCTCTCACTGGTCTGTATCTCTCATACATTTTGCGATATTCACACAGCTGTCTTCATGTTCATGTGTTGCATCATTCTAACTTCAAACTATGTTAACTTGTGTGCATTTCGTACCAGACAGTCGCGTTCTTTATGTTACGTATTTTGTTGTGCGTTACTGGCACATGTACTGACACGTTCAGTTAATCCACCCAGTGTTTATGATTGATAGCAAGTATGGTCGTAAATGACATAGAGGCAAAAGTCAAACGACTATGACGCGCCTCTTCAAATCCTTGTCAGAACAAATTTGACTCAATTACGAATAATCTCCGTTGTCACAACAGTTTGTATCCGCTAAAAACAAAACATAAACTGGAGTATTAAGGTGGCTAATGTTATGATAGCTTAAATGAATCTCGGTATTACGGCAGTTAATATATGATTTGACCTAAACAAATTGCAACATAAATTCGGTGTATAGGTATATCTCATCATCGTCATCATCAACAGTCGGCCGGGCCGCGAATTGTTTTTCTTTTCCCAAACAGGTTTGCCATTACGACGCAATACTCGCTCATGAATGGTCGTAAACTTTTACATTATCACTTGGTAATTCAACATATCTGTGCACAGATGAGCCGTTCCATACTGGTCGATCGTTCATCAGGGATGAATGGTCTGTCTCTTCGACAACAAGGTTTTAGCAGATCAGCCTGATGTATGTTTTCGTTTGTTTTCTTCTATTTTTCTTGCAACTGATGGGTGCTAACAAGACGAATATCGACACTGGTTCTTCGGTGTTACAACAGCAATGGCCGGCTGGTTGTAGGCGGGTCAATTTAATCTTGTTTTACATGCCCATACAGTTCTTCGTCTGTAAGCGTATTGCTCCAATGGACATTTAGGCAGTTTCTTAACATTCTGGTGTAACTCCTGTCTAGTTTTCTTTCCAGTTCTTTTATGACGGTCCATGCATCTAGGTATATAATCTAGGCGGCACAAAATTGTATATTTGCAAAAATACAAAATGGCCGCTGTAATAATAATTTACGTTATGAATGAATGAAAGTTTATTTAACAACAATAACATAATAAAGCTGCTGCTGCTGCTGCTGCTGCTGCTGCTGCTACTGCTGCTGCTGAAAGGACATAGCTGAAGTCATAGACTTATGTGTTGCTGTGCCCTTCTCAAACTAAAAAAAAATGAATAAATACGATTCGAATTATACGTAAATTATAAAATAATATTCATAATTCATATATAAACGTGTTACCATAGTGTTTGTGTTGCTAATACATTGATTAAACTAAACATCATCTTCAATCGTTTTTAATACCCTTGACGGTGAGAGACAGCAGTCGGAGGGTGGAGTTTGTCTTTTTGACATAGAACAGTTTGCTTTGTCTGGTATCATGCATGCATGTGTCATGCATCTCCATCCAGGTGCTGCCGTCCACTCACCTCTGTGTGTGTTCATTTGCCTTCTTCAACCATTCACCTCCATCCAGGTGCTGCCGTCCACTCACCTCTGTGTGTGTTCATTTGCCTTCTTCAACCATTCACCTCCATCCAGGTGCTGCAGTCCACTCACCTCTCGCTGTGTTCATTTGCCTTCTTCAACCATTCATCTCCACCCAGGTGCTACAGTCCACTCACCTCTCTCTGTGTTCATTTGCCTTCTTCAACCATTCACGCTTGAACACGATCATTTAAAGAGTGGCTGTTTGCTTTATAAAGTATAATCATAGTCTTGTATTTAACTAAATCATGAAATTTAAGCATGTTTGAGAGATGGAAACATACAAATGTATGATCATGGTAATTAAGGTTATAAATAATCCGTATAGCTTTTTTTGGTAACAGAAAGTTTTCCGAGTCTAGATTGATTGAAATATTTCCCTAGATCTCACAGCAATGTGACATAATATGTGATTGAACAAGTGATTTATATAATGTGTGTAACGTTTGACAATCAAGAACATACATAGTTTTATACAAAACTGCTATGCTTTTTGATATTTTTGAGTCAACCATTTCATTTTGTGATCTCTCCATGTGAAGTTTTCACGAATGGTTACTCCATGACTGTGTACACTGTCATTTTTGTTATTGTTCGTCTCTCTGCTAGTCTACAACGTTCACTGAAATCAAGGATAAATTGGCGATGTCAATTGCCATGCAATATATGCCATATCCATGTTATCTCTATATAGTGGACCGAGATTGGCGTTCTAGCCCGCGATTCTTTGTCGTGTCTCATTCTGTCCTACAGCTGCACGTGATGGTCCATAAAATGTCCGCTGGAGCTGAGAGTGAATAGATCATTCGTGATTGAAGACGATCCCGCGCTAAAAGTAGTTTTAGGGCTTCCATTCATCATATTTTTTCCTTCTACTTTTGTATATATATGATTGTATTCACAGACGGGCATCGACAAAATTGGTGTGTTCACGACGTTTCTTTTAATATATAAATCCGTGGCTGGAAATAAAGCGGCTTCGTCGATTTCTATTAATATGATGAAAACATTTATCACACAAAACGGAACTTGATTCCGCATCGTGGAATCAATAATTGATCGAAATTATTCTGGTAAATATCGCTGCGCATTTGCGGTTCTTGATTGAACGCTGCCGGTGAATTTACAACGCAATAAACCAATGAAATGACACGTCTATAGGTAAAAATGCTAACGCATCATGTCATAAACAACAATATGACAACGAAATTCTGCTCGACTTAATTGAATAATTGAATTGGTTGGCATTATATGATTGCAATCCCAAGCAGGCCTATATATCATAGCAGTGAATGTATCTGATGTTTCTCTCAATAAACATCAACAATGTGTGAATTCCACTGTAGATCTATGCGCCGATCAACACAATTGTCACATAAGAAAAGGCGAACGTAGCGATTTCTTTTCAATCAATCGTTAAACCAAAAGTAGCGTTTGAAAAAGGTTGGCAGCAACCACCAATGCCTCTGCCCACTATGCTGAAACAAATAACTCTTTGACCTTTTCCTTAAGCCTAGTAACACTATATTGACCTTAACACTGAGCTATCCTAGACAGCACATGCAACTTTCATAGTATCCTAAATAAAACAAACCCCAGCATCCTGACGGCAGAGCGAAGCGAGCATGTTGATCAACATGACGTGCAGACGTCAACTTCAAAGCATTCTTTACCACACCGCTAAGTTTCACAGTACGGTAAATGACGTGCCTGGTTCGGGCGATAATGGCTAATGTCCTTGACGTGTAGGCTACGCTTGTGTTGATACCAGAAGACAGAGGTGTTCTTCCGTTGTCCGACTGGCGAAGGCGGTGAAGGTAAATGTATAGTCCTGGTTTGCGTTGCAGACATCCGGCGTGTGTGGCATGGAGGCAGTTCCGGCGTGTGTTGCATAGGGGCAGTTCCGGCGTGTGTGGCAATAGTCCTACTACATTTATGTTCTAACTAATTTACACATAAGTTGGACTAAGCGTGTCGTGAATATATAAGTTAGACGAGAAGGAATAACAACCAAATCAAGAGAGCTGATCCCCGGAAAGTGACAAGTAAAGGGAAACGACTGATATAGGAGGATTGTGTACCGATAGATCAGGGGGGATTGGGAGAGGAGAACAATAGCAACAGATACAGTGAGATAAGGAGGGATTGGGAGAGGAGAACAATAGCAACAGATACATAAAGATTAGGAGGGATTGGGAGAGGAGAACAATAGCAACAGATACACAGAGATTAGGAGGGGTTGGGAAAGGAGAACAATAGCAACAGATACAGGGAGATGAGGAGGGATTGGGAGAGGAGAACAATAGCAACAGATACAGAGAGGTTAGGAGGGATTGGGAGAGGAGAATAATAGCAACAGATACATAGAGATTAGGAGGGGTTGGGAGAGGAGAACAATAGCAACAGATACAGGGAGATAAGGAGGGATTGGGAGAGGAGAACAATAGCAACAGATACAGAGAGATAAGGAGGGATTGGGAGAGAAGAACAATAGCAACAGATACAGACAGATAAGGAGGGATTGGGAGAGGAGAACAATAGCAACAGATACAGGGAGATAAGGAGGGATTGGGAGAGGAGAACAATAGCAACAGATACAGGGAGATAAGGAGGGATTGGGAGAGGAGAACAATAGCAACAGATACAGGGAGATAAGGTGGGATTGGGAGAGAAGAACAATAGCAACAGATACAGAGAGATAAGGAGGGATTGGGAGAGGAGAACAATAGCAACAGATACAGGGAGATAAGGAGGGATTGGGAGAGGAGAACAATAGCAACAGATACTGAGAGATAAGGAGGGATTGGGAGAGAAGAACAATAGCAACATATACATAAAGATTAGGAGGGATTGGGAGAGGAGAACAATAGCAACAGATACAGAGAGATTAGGAGGGATTGGGAGAGAAGAACAATAGCAATATATACAGAGAGATAAGGAGGGATTGGGAGAGGAGAACAATAGCAACAGATACAGGGAGATAAGGAGGGATTGGGAGAGGAGAACAATAGCAACAGATACTGAGAGATAAGGAGGGATTGGGAGAGAAGAACAATAGCAACATATACATAAAGATTAGGAGGGATTGGGAGAGGAGAACAATAGCAACAGATACAGAGAGATTAGGAGGGATTGGGAGAGAAGAACAATAGCAATAGATACAGAGAGATAAGGAGGGATTGGGAGAGAAGAACAATAGCAACATATACAGAGAGATAAGGGGGGACTGGGAGAGAAGAACAATAGCAACATATACAGGAAGATAAGGTGGGATTGGGAGAGAAGAACAATAGCAACAGATACAGGGAGGTAAGGAGGGATTGGGAGAGAAGAACAATAGCAACAGATACAGGGAGATATGGTGGGATTGGGAGAGAAGAACAATAGCAACAGATACAGGGAGATAAGGAGGGATTGGGAGAGAAGAACAATAGCAACAGATACAGAGAGATAAGGAGGGATTGGGAGAGAAGAACAATAGCAACAGATACAGGGAGATAAGGAGGGATTGGGAGAGAAGAACAATAGCAACAGATACAGGGAGATCAGGAGGGATTGGGAGAGAAGAACAATAGCATCAGATACAGGGAGATAAGGTGGGATTGGGAGAGAAGAACAATAGCAACAGATACAGGGAGATAAGGAGGGATTGGGAGAGAAGAACAATAGCAACAGATACATAAAGATTAGGAGGGATTGGGAGAGGAGAACAATAGCAACAGATACAGAGAGATTAGGAGGGATTGGGAGAGAAGAACAATAGCAACAGATACAGAGAGATAAGGAGGGATTGGGAGAGGAGAACAATAGCAACAGATACAGGGAGATAAGGAGGGATTGGGAGAGGAGAACTATAGCAACAGATACAGATAGATAAGGAGGGATTGGGAGAGGAGAACAATAGCAACAGATAGAGGGGAATGGAGACAGTTGGTGGAGTCAGCAGTGCAAGAACAGTGAGGGTGTGGGAGACAGTTGGTGGAGTCAGCAGTGCAAGAACAGTGAGGGTGTGGGAGACAGTTGGTGGAGTCAGCAGTGCAAGAACAGTGAGGGTGGGGGAGACAGTTGGTGGAGTCAGCAGTGCAAGAACAGTGAGGGTGTGGGAGACAGTTTTTGAAGTCAGCAGTGCAAGAACAGTGAGGGTGTGGGAGACAGTTGGTGGAGTCAGCAGTGCAAGAACAATGAGGGTGTGGGAGACAGTTGGTGGAGTCAGCAGTGCAAGAACAGTGAGGGTGGGGGAGACAGTTGATGGAGTCAGCAGTGCAAGAACAGTGAGGGTGGGGGAGACAGTGGTGGAGTCAGCAGTGCAAGAACAGTGAGGGTGGGGGAGACAGTTGGTGGAGTCAGCAGTGCAAGAACAGTGAGGGTGGGGGAGACAGTTGGTGGAGTCAGCAGTGCAAGAACAGTGAGGGTGGGGGAGACAGTTGGTGGAGTCAGCAGTGCAAGAACAGTGAGGGTGGGGGAGACAGTTGGTGGAGTCAGCAGTGCAAGAACAGTGAGGGTGGGGGAGACAGTTGGTGGAGTCAGCAGTGCAAGAACAGTGAGGGTGGGGGAGGCAGTTGGTGGAGTCAGCAGTGCAAGAACAGTGAGGGTGGGGGAGACAGTTGGTGGAGTCAGCAGTGCAAGAACAGTGAGGGTGGGGGAGACAGTTGGTGGAGTCAGCAGTGCAAGAACAGTGAGGGTGGGGGAGACAGTTGGTGGAGTCAGCAGTGCAAGAACAGTGAGGGTGGGGGAGAAAAAGAAAAGCGAAATCAACGCCTACCTCATCCGGGACATTCAAGGAAACAAAGGCGCGAACAGCAACACTGCAATAACTCATCGATGTCGCTAGTGATCACCGTGTATTCCTGTATTGTTTAGAAAGACCCAGTTAGGCCATACTGTGCGTTTTCCTGTTTCTATTTTACGACGTTTGCATTCCTGACTAAGCCATTTCCTACAGACAGTCATCCGACGTGTCAACAGTCTACCAAGCGCCATCGATTACGCAGTCATTAGCCTAATTAAATTCCTCAAATGTGGACACACAGAATAGTGCCCTTTATAGGTAAGTTCCCAAAGAAGTGCGCATTGTAATTATGCTTGGAAGTTTGGGCGCACGCTTGTGGTGCATTCCGCCTCAGTCGTCAGCGTCAGACATTTCCGACTGTCGGTTCTATTTCCCAATAACGCCCTTACGTTGATCAGTTACGTCAACGCCCGGTGGCTGCATAGGCAACTGGCAACTGTTGCTGGAAGCGCCGAAGCGTTCCCAGGAAAACAGACGTAGGCTTATATGTATTCGCTTATTCGTGTGTACATCCTCTATAAGGCACCTGCATGCATCACCAACTTTGACATCCTGCAACGCTGCAAAGTCAACACCATTGGGCAACATTAACAAACACTGACGTCTGCGATGTCTTAGGTACGCGCAGCGGATGGTCTCTGACCACCTCCCAAGAACATCCTCTATGAGGAATGAACTGAAGGCACACACAGATGCAAAGACAGACAGACAGACAGACAGACAGACACACACACACACACACACACACACACACACACACACACACACACACACACACACACACACACACACACACACACACAGACACACACACAGACACACACACACACAAACACACACACACACACACACACACACACACACTCGAACACACACGCACACTCACACACGTACACACACACACGTACACACACACGCGCACATACATGCGCACGCACACACACACACACACACACACACACACACACACATACACACACAAGACACACACGGCTACACACGCTCGTACACAACCTATCCATGTCACGCATCGAGTTCAGCAAGATTGCATCGCCGATCTCAAAATGGCGCGGCACAAATCCCTGGTCATTTACCTCGACGGCAATCACGGCGACTCGACCTCGACCGGTCGAGTCGCTGGTCAGATAGGCAGCGCTGATAGACGGCCAGTGGTCAGGTCACGCTTGTCCTTCATCGGTATCTCCTCGCATCAGGATCACGTTGCCTCCCTTGGTGCCATCGCCAGAATGACCACGTTGATCCAATTACTAGACAAACCAGGATGTACACGGAGGATAGCAGCTACACTGATTCCAGAGTTGTGAGATCTTACCTATGAAAATCACCTAAATATAAGTGTGGCTTAAGATATCGAACGGTTGTGCAACTATTGATACAACTATTCTTCTCACGTAAGAAAGATAGAAGACGCAGAGGATACGTCGTGACATTACTTAAGGACAAGTTCATTCGTGGGCGCTGCATTTTTCAACCTGCAATTACTGGCTCCCAAAATATTTCCAAATGTATCTCTCTTGAGACCCCCAAATGCACCCCATTGAAGTTTCCAAACCTCCATAGTTTCACCTTCTCCTTGATATCTCCAGTGGAACTCTTTTACCTTAGCGGGGAGGGGGGGCGCACACATCGCACCTCCAGCCATCATGCCCTTTTGGGTAACGTTAAATTCGATCAATTGCCACTGCTCGTAGTGTGATCACAACGGCCACCGCCATCGCGTCAGCAGCCGAAGTAAACGTGAACACAACCATACCCATAACTACGAACACAACCACACACGTAACCACGAACACAACCACACACGTAACCACGAACACAACCACACACGTAACCACGAACACAACCATACCCATAACCACGTACACAACCACACACGTAACCACGAACACAACCACACACGTAACCACGAACACAACCACACACGTAACCACGAACACAACCATACCCATAACCACGTACACAACCACACACGTAACCACGAACACAACCACACACGTAACCACGAACACAACCACACACGTAACCACAAACACAACCACACACGTAACCACGAACACAACCACACACGTAACCACGAACACAACCACACACGTAACCACGAACACAACCATACCCATAACCACGTACACAACCACACACGTAACCACGAACACAACCACACACGTAACCACGAACACAACCACACACGTAACCACAAACACAACCACACACGTAACCACGAACACAACCATACCCATAACCACGAACACAACCACACACGTAACCACGAACACAACCATAAAAATAACCACGAACATAACCACACACATAAGCACGAACACAACCACCACCTCTATAGCCACCACCGCCATCAATACAACCGTCGTCATCACAATACGTCGTCCCTTTTCCATTCAGTCTATTTAAAAGTCATGTTTACGTGAGACGACAAGAATACACAATAATTACTCGCACGAAAGAAACTACAGAATGACTGCGACATGTGAAGACGCCGTCCATCACAACGACACCTCGTCCCCCACACATTGCACGCTCTTTGTCTTGCCTCACTCCATTACGACCAGCATCCCAACTACCCACATCCGCCACGCATCTTCTAAACTCGCCAGCGATTACCGGACGTATCAAATCATTAACGAAAACATCATTCCTCGTGTCCGTTCTGTAAAATATCAGAGGTTATTCGGCACGACAGCGTGGACACAAGTACCACGCGCCGTCGTGGCGCAGGCGAACAAATAATCCATCTGCGTCGGTGGCATCTCGTCTCGAGACCGCCCGAGCACGCGATATCTTCCGTCTGTCGAAGTGATCGACGAACTACACCAGCCCCGGTCAGGTGAACCTGTCACACCTCGGGGAAGTCAGTCATTCGTAAATGCGTACGATGTTATCTGTTGACGCCGTTGATGTTGTATATAACGATGTTGAGGTTGCCTATCCCTTTGTTTTGATGCACCATTGAGCAATAACAGTTCTTCTTCTCCGTGTTATCCATCATCATCTCACATTATTATTACTACTACTACTATTGCATTATGGATCGCAGTGGCTAGAGCATCGGACTCTCAACCGAGAGAACACGGGAACGCGTTCTGTGCTACCGTTTTGAACATTGTGCAAGTTCGTTCACTCTACCTTGTTCGAATTCACTCAGCTGTATGAATGAGTCTGGTAATATACAATGGTGGGTATTTGTGTACAAATAGTCTTCACGCATTAATTGCAGCGTGGCTGAATGCTTCCTGGAGAAGTCGAGATGTTCGATTGAACAGGTCTGCCAGAGAGTAAACTATAAAGCGTTTTGAGCAGTCCCAAGGAATGGATACTACGCTACATAATAGCTTACATTGTTTTCTTTCTTTTTACATTAAGCTGTAAACAAAGGTAAGGTTTGTGTTATTGCCTTGGGAAACACAAGCAGCAGAACGTTGATAATGTGTCCAATATAATTGATTTGTTATATTCGTCATTCTTGCAAAACAGTATTGTATTTCCATTTAAATAACCTACCTTTTCATTTCAATAACTTGCCATAACGACCACTTTGGCAACCGAAGGGAATGTGTTTAACAGAATACTACGTTACCCCGAGTTGCCGTGTATTATACCTGCGCTCGGTGCGTCGGGGATATGCAATATTGTGTTACTGGACGACATAGATTTCGTTTGTATCCGACTCGTAAACCAGAAGCGGGAAACAACATTTGCTAAGCACCAGTGATTATGGATTGTCCGATGTCAGACTTAGCTTTGACCTCAACAAAGCTCAATGCCGAGGCTGTTCACTTAAATTAATACTACATAGGTCAGTTTGACCTCTCGCTGTTCTCCTGGATGTCACACCCCTCCATTTTGTCCTATCTAGTGCACACCGCTCTGCTGTTAACAGCGGAGAGTTCAGTGTAATGTTTGATGTTGTCTCGCCACATCTTCCGTCACCTTCGTGTTTTTCGTTGTCCTATCTAGTGCACACCGCTCTGCTGTTAACAGCGGAGAGTTCAGTGTAATGTTTGATGTTGTCACGCCACATCTTCCGTCACCTTCGTGTTTTTCGTTGTCCTATCTAGTGCACACCGCTCTGCTGTTAACAGCGGAGAGTTCAGTGTAATGTTTGATGTTGCCACGCCACATCTTCCGTCACCTTCGTGTGTTTCGTTGTCCTATCTAGTGCACACCGCTCTGCTGTTAACAGCGGAGAGTTCAGTGTAATGTTTGATGTTGTCTCGCCACATCTTCCGTCACCTTCGTGTGTTTCGTTGTCCTGTCTAGTGCACACCGCTCCGCTGTTAACAGCGGAGAGTTCAGTGTAATGTTTGATGTTGTCTCGCCACATCTTCCGTCACCTTCGTGTGTTTCGTTGTCCTGTCTAGTGCACACCGCTCTGCTGTTAACAGCGGAGAGTTCAGTGTAATGTTTGATGTTGCCACGCCACATCTTCCGTCACCTTCGTGTTTTTCGTTGTCCTATCTAGTGCACACCGCTCTGCTGTTAACAGCGGAGAGTTCAGTGTAATGTTTGATGTTGTCTCGCCACATCTTCCGTCACCTTCGTGTGTTTCGTTGTCCTATCTAGTGCACACCGCTCTGCTGTTAACAGCGGAGAGTTCAGTGTAATGTTTGATGTTGTCACGCCACATCTTCCGTCACCTTCGTGTTTTCGTTGTCCTATCTAGTGCACACCGCTCTGCTGTTAACAGCGGAGAGTTCAGTGTAATGTTTGATGTTGTCACGCCACATCTTCCGTCACCTTCGTGTTTTTCGTTGTCCTATCTAGTGCACACCGCTCTGCTGTTAACAGCGGAGAGTTCAGTGTAATGTTTGATGTTGTCTCGCCACATCTTCCGTCACCTTCGTGTGTTTCGTTGTCCTATCTAGTGCACACCGCTCTGCTGTTAACAGCGGAGAGTTCATTGTAATGTTTGATGTTGCCACGCCACATCTTCCGTCACCTTCGTGTGTTTCGTTGTCCTGTCTAGTGCACACCGCTCTGCTGTTAACAGCGGAGAGTTCAGTGTAATGTTTGATGTTGTCTCGCCACATCTTCCGTCACCTTCGTGTTTTTCGTTGTCCTATCTAGTGCACACCGCTCTGCTGTTAACAGCGGAGAGTTCAGTGTAATGTTTGATGTTGTCACGCCACATCTTCCGTCACCTTCGTGTTTTTCGTTGTCCTGTCTAGTGCACACCGCTCTGCTGTTAACAGCGGAGAGTTCATTGTAATGTTTGATGTTGCCACGCCACATCTTCCGTCACCTTCGTGTATTTCGTTGTCCTGTCTAGTGCACACCGCTCTGCTGTTAACAGCGGAGAGTTAAGTGTAATGTTTGATGTTGTCTCGCCACATCTTCCGTCACCTTCGTGTTTTTCGTTGTCCTGTCTAGTGCACACCGCTCTGCTGTTAACAGCGGAGAGTTCAGTGTAATGTTTGATGTTGTCTCGCCACATCTTCCGTCACCTTCGTGTTTTTCGTTGTCCTGTCTAGTGCACACCGCTCTGCTGTTAACAGCGGAGAGTTCATTGTAATGTTTGATGTTGCCACGCCACATCTTCCGTCACCTTCGTGTTTTTCGTTGTCCTATCTAGTGCACACCGCTCTGCTGTTAACAGCGGAGAGTTCAGTGTAATGTTTGATGTTGCCACGCCACATCTTCCGTCACCTTCGTGTGTTTCGTTGTCCTATCTAGTGCACACCGCTCTGCTGTTAACAGCGGAGAGTTCAGTGTAATGTTTGATGTTGCCACGCCACATCTTCCGTCACCTTCGTGTTTTTCGTTGTCATATCTAGTGCACACCGCTCTGCTGTTAACAGCGGAGAGTTCAGTGTAATGTTTGATGTTGCCACGCCACATCTTCCGTCACCTTCGTGTGTTTCGTTGTCCTGTCTAGTGCACACCGCTCTGCTGTTAACAGCGGAGAGTTCAGTGTAATGTTTGATGTTGCCACGCCACATCTTCCGTCACCTTCGTGTTTTCGTTGTCCTATCTAGTGCACACCGCTCTGCTGTTAACAGCGGAGAGTTCAGTGTAATGTTTGATGTTGCCACGCCACATCTTCCGTCACCTTCGTGTGTTTCGTTGTCCTGTCTAGTGCACACCGCTCTGTTGTTAACAGCGGAGAGTTCAGTGTAATGTTTGATGTTGCCACGCCACATCTTCCGTCACCTTCGTGTGTTTCGTTGTCCTATCTAGTGCACACCGCTCTGCTGTTAACAGCGGAGAGTTCAGTGTAATGTTTGATGTTGTCTCGCCACATCTTCCGTAACCTTCGTGTTTTTCGTTGTCCTATCTAGTGCACACCGCTCTGCTGTTAACAGCGGAGAGTTCAGTGTAATGTTTGATGTTGCCACGCCACATCTTCCGTCACCTTCGTGTGTTTCGTTGTCCTGTCTAATGCACACCGCTCTGCTGTTAACAGCGGAGAGTTCAGTGTAATGTTTGATGTTGTCTCGCCACATCTTCCGTCACCTTCGTGTTTTTCGTTGTCCTGTCTAGTGCACACCGCTCTGCTGTTAACAGCGGAGAGTTCAGTGTAATGTTTGATGTTGTCACGCCACATCTTCCGTCACCTTCGTGTTTTTCGTTGTCCTTTGACATGTTCTTTGAATGCTAAGCCAACGAAGGTTCTTTTTGTATATAATAATAATAATAATAATATAACTTCTATTGCGCCTAAATCCTTGGAAACCAAACTCAGAGGCGCATCAAAACAAAAGGTTTGGTCAATCTCAAAATCCATGAGCAGTATTCCAGTTGTCAACAGTTGGGTCAAGGCGCTAGGGAGCTACGGTGGATAAGCAAGGTTATAAAGATAACTTTTTAAATGACGACAGAATATTGTAATATTTTTCAACTGATCTAACACTAAGAGGGAGCATATTCCAAAGAGTTGGTGCAGCCAAAGAAAAATCCCTAGTTTCAATGCTAGTGTTGGCTCTAGGAACAAAAAGTAGGTCAGAACTAGATGAACGAAGCTGGATATGTTTTCTTATAGGAGTAAGCAGTGAATGCAAATAAGATGGTTGCTTACTGGACAGTGCCTGGTATGTAATGGTACAGATCTTAAATATTATACGATATCGCCCAGGAAGCCAATGCAAAGACTTCAAAAGTGGTACAAAGCGAGAAAAACGAGGAGATCTTGTAACTATCCTTGCCAGACACTTTTGGACACGCTGAAGTTTTGTGATATTCTTGCTAGCGATATTATAAAGGAGGGATTTGCAATAGTCAAGTCTGCTGCTAACAAGCGCTGTTGCATTAGTTTTAGTAACAGAAAATGACATATACTGGCGAATACGACGAAGATCACGAATATGATAAAAACAGCAGCGACACGTTTGAGATATGTGTTGTCGGAAATTGAAGTTACTATCAAAGATCACTCTTAGATTCCGCACCGAGGTTGCTGGCGTGATGTACTGATTCAAAATGCGCGTAGGGAAAAAACCATCCAGTTTACTACGCTGCATTGGAGTACCAATAATGATCAATTCTGTTTTATTTACATTTAATTTCAACTTGCTATCAGTCATCCAGTGGAAGATATATTGAAGGCTATCACTACGTTGGTTAAGGGAGCAATTTGTATTAGGAATAGCCAACGAAATGTAGATCTGAGTATCATCAGCATAAATATGATGATCCAAGTTATGTCTTTGTATAAGACAGCTTTGTGGCGTAGTGTAAAGAGTAAAAAGCAAAGGCCCAAGAACAGAACCCTGGGGAACACCAAATAAAGTCGGCAGTGCAGCTGAACAGCAGTTCCCAATCTTTACAGTTTGGTATCTATCAGTTAGATATGAAGAAAACCAGCTTAGAGTTGTGTCAGATATGCCGTACCACTTTAATAAGCGTTCAATGAGAATGTTCTGATCAATATAGCAAATATGCCTAAACTATCGAAGTCGCCTGTATCTCATGGCATATGCGACATATTCAGGGATGAAGAGAATGCGTTCTCTTTGATCTGGCTTTTATACAGCCTGTCTCTCGTAGCACCACCTCTGATAGTACGCAGGCAACGCATCTCGGTAATGTCAAGAAACCGCGCAATTGTTGGTATCGTCCTTAATTGATTACGTGTTGGTCAACATCTGTGGACAGGTGAAGTGAGCAAAGGACACATGTTCCTGAGTGCACGGCCGCGTTGCATCCTCCTTGACCTGGCCGAGTGCTGGTACCGGATGTCCAGTCCCCTCAACTGCCTCGCCTTATCGTTGTTTCTGTGGCTTCCGTCTGCGTCTCCATCGAACTCAGGCCAAATATTATGCTTTACTCGCGTGGCAGCTGTTTTGAAATGTGCCTATTTTGCTTAGATCCTTTGAAAATAATCTCCATCGATCCGTTCCATAAGCAGGACTGGTTAATCTTGATTAGCAGCTTAGACATGTTTATCGTGCCGATTGGTCGTGCCGTGATGAATGCCGCGACTGGTGTAAATGTACAGTCGGTGCCTTGGCTTATTGGGGAGCGTAGGCTGTGCTGACTTTGACCAAGTATATGGGTTGTAACATTAAAATCCTCCACCCGTCGCTCTCTCCCTTCCAACACACATCACTCCCTCCTTCCTTCCGTCCTTCAGCCATTTCCTCTCTCTCTCTCTCTCCCTCTCTCTCTCTCTCTCTCTCTCTCTCTCTCTCTCTCTCTCTCTCTCTCTCTCTCTCTCTCTCTCTCTCTCTCTCTCTCTCTCTCTCTCTCTCTCTAATTCTCTTTCTCTCTCTCCGTAAGTCCTTCCATCCGTCCGTCCGTCCCTCCCTCCCTCTCTCCCTGCCTGCCTATATCCCTCCCTCCCTCTACCCATCCATCCCCTCCTTCCATCCATCCCATCCTATCTCTTTCTCTCCCTCCACCAGTCCCGTGTCTCTCCGTCATCGTTGTCCCTCTCTCCGCGTCTAGGAGGTTCATGTCTCTATTGTTCAATAGTTCTCCAGATTACACAGAGAGCGACCTTAGGCGTCTACTTTACTCTCCAGTCAGTTCACATGACGACATCGACGTGTCGCAGACATCTCGTACTAACAGCGTCGACTCTGGGCGCTCTCACACACATAACAATGCTGGGTGATTGTGATTTGATGAGTTACCAAATGGACAGTAATGGCAAGGCAGAACATTAACTACTGGCAATCATACCAAGCTGCGCACTGTAGCCAACCATGTGACGTCATACGTACGCAAGTGTAATATTCATGATTGAGACTGACGGAGAGATTGTGCAAATGAGAAGCGAGTGACAGAAGGAGAAGAGATGAGCCGACATTCAGATGGGGAGACGGTGTTAGAGAGAACGTAGAAGGTGATAAATAGACTGTGGGAGATAGTTATATAAGATCGCGTCAAATGGAGACGACTTTCCGAGAGGGCAGAGATCAAAGAAAATGTTGAGGTCCCAACCCTGCGAGGAATCAAGAGCAAAGTAGAGGACGGAGGGGAATATGAAAACGAATTGTAATGTTCAATAACGTTTCGTGAACAACTTCTGTTTGCATAGGTTCACGGTTTAACGAAGTGCTTTGCAAATCTACAGAGACATCTCACAAGTTCAACGTGGCGCATCGAACAAGAGTCGGTGCGGCTTTACCATCAAACATGCCCTTTGACTCCGCTTGAGCCTGTGCAATAAATAGATCTTCTGCAAACAAACTGCTTTCTGGACCCGTCAAAACAAAAATGCAAAGACCTCCGTCAGACGGCTCTCGCATAGACAGCTACTTCCCGTAGTAAAAGCATGTTTGCTGCTTCGCTAGTTTCTGCCAGTCGGTGTTATATCGAAATGTGTTTAGAGATGTGACGTCTTAAAATAAGACTATAAATGGAGTCATCGATCACTGTGAGATGTGGCCGTACGACGTGCCACAAATCCATCAATATCTGTGACTGTTTGTAAACACACACGGACTGGTTGTGTTGGCAACACGCGAACGTTACACTCGATTGTGACCAGTATTGATATGACAGGAACGGTTATGTTCAAAACGCGTGCATCAGATTGTGTAGTAGGTCAAAATGCGTGACAATGAATTAGTTATCAAATCGCGCGAGTCCTTACACTTGATATGTGGCCAAACGGCGTGAGAGATCACATGACAGACCGCGCTGATGTCGCTAATTCCATTTCCCCGTCCCTTATCTAAATGGTGTGTACAGCGGTTTTCACTGGGTGGCCGACTGATACGGTTACACCGTTTATAACTGCATTAAAACGATTTTCAATGTCGTAAGATGAACTTATTTAAGCTCATGTGTATATTTTTAAATTACGATCAGAACGAGATTACGATAGTAACACACTTGGCAGGCACATTATTGCAAACCGCCCGATACGTTAACATACTAATAAATGGAATATCGCATTGTTCAGTAAAATTGTCGTCGCTCGAACTGAAACAGAAAGACGGCGACGAGCACAACATCCGATTGATTGGGCTACTTATTCTTTATCGTAATACTGGTTTATATATATTTTCTAACGGTAAATATATTACAATAATAACTATTAAGACATAACCTTGTTTACATAGTTGTAGTTGGAGATCGGAAAAACAAGCTAATTGAGGAAATATAATGTTAGAAACCCACCAACAAGTGCAACAGTGGTTTACCAATGAAACTGAAAGTCTTTGTACATTTCATTTTATAGGTGGATTCACATTCACGTCTTCTTTCGTTCTCAGCGTGGTACTTTCGAAATAACGTGCGTTTGGAATTGATGCATGAACATAATATAAAACACGCGGAGCTTAGCTGACAACGATCGTACGCCAAAAACAGCGTATTTATTACAAAACATGTTCAAAACTACGCGTCATTTATCGTGAGCTATGCCACCGGACGTCGTTAAGTAAAACATCCGGCGGCGCCACCAAACGGATTTATCGTGACGTTGCATTTCGTTCTCGCCTCGTCCAGTGATCGACTGCTGTGTTGCATGTTTTCTTTCTCATATACCAATTTGTAAATAATTACCGCCGTCTGCTATAACCAGCGGTCCTGCTGTGTCGTGTTTATGCTAGACACTCCGCTTTCACCTGCCTCATGTATTCTGCGGTCAGCAACCTGAGCGTTAACCAGGTATTAAGTTCCGGTCAGTTTTTGTCTTACGGCGTGTTTCTGCTTAACCGCCGACTACCAACGGTCAGTGCTTTATGGTGGTATTAAATTCCAATCTCAATATTGATTTAGCTGATGTTAGCACCTCCCGAATGAGGTTAGTGGATGTTGAAATATGCAGCGTGTGACTAGTTTGGAATACATACACAGTCGTAATAAAAGTCAAGACCCAGTCAAAAATCAATATAATATTTTGTCTGATGATTTCATCAAAATTACCTGACAAATGTGTAAAATGAACTATCGTCTTGAGGTGGACACCAGAGCGGATCATGTGTCGCGAAATGAGTATGAAACAATGTAATTGAATAAGGTCCGCTAAACGAGGGGATTGCTAGGAACGCTGCCACCTGCTAAACTGTCAGGTGCAGACATCTTCTGTTCTCCGGTGCCAAGACCTCGATGTTCCGTAACGGACACGGGGACCGTTCGTTCATTAATAGTATTACCAGCTCATAAGCTCGATATTGGCCTTTAAAATCAAATTTGCTCCTTGGCAGTGATCTTGCATATTGAAAACTGTGAACGCCACTGGGACCTACTTCCGCCCAAGTGCCGTCTTCAGTGATTTGGCGGCGGCTTTTTGCATTTTGAAAACAGCTCCTTAAAAGGCTTAAACGTATCGACATATTCTGTTTAATGATGGATTTTTTTACGAGCTCGTTATCTAAGAAAAGGTATCCGTCTTCCCTGGAATGTTGCGTATCTACATCATCTCTACAGCATACAGCGGCACAAGCTCTATGAGATCGTCACGTGCGTCCATTAGGCGGGTCAACTACATTCGAATCAGATAAATCTGACATCAATCAAACACGAGTCGGCGGTTATAGAGGTGAACGATCACAGAACATCTTTATGCGTTGACTTAAGTGGAAATGAGTAATGCGATGAGGTTAACCCACCGCTGCACCTGTTTTTTTTTTCATTAAAGGTCCCACCACATCACGATGTTTACCCGATCTCATCTCATGACCGATGTCAGTTTTTAGATTATTTTAATGAAACTATGCACTCTTTATTTAACCGACTGCGCATAGTACGTCAGTTGTTCCCGCACTATGTATCATGACGTGAAATAATCTGAATAGCTACGAGCTAAATGAATGTAGGATGGAGCTTAAAGTGGATATGACTGATAAATGTGGTAGCCGCTCCCATAAAACAGAGTTAGTATTAATAAACGTAGATGTGGCAGATGCGAGACCGCTACTGACAACCTTCCGAGACGTCCGTGAATCACTCCTGTTTTGTCTCGCCGAATCAATGACACGGCACTTATTCAGCAGTGTCAACCTCTCTACGAGATAACGCGAGACGGAATGTCGTTACCGACATGTGACTGTCACATCTTCCATGCTCGATGTGCCAATCAATGCACCGATCCACCACAAGAACCCAAGACAAATGCCCGACGTAGTCTGCAATACGCAGTTGCACAGGACGAATTGGGAGTAAACGAGTTTGACAACTCGTAGACCATTCGTCTCGTCATTACTCGCGGGATGGGTTAGAAAGCCGTTCTTTATCCTAGCGCTTGACAAGTTAATTGCATTTGCCTTTCCGTGGATTTGTTTTTTCATTTGGGTTTCATTTTCACTGTCCTGCTGTTCATATGCAAGAATTGTAAAAAATACCAAATCTACCTATACTGAGACGAAGTGATGGAGTGGCTAAACATCTACCTATATTGAGACGAAGTGGTGGAGTGGCTAAACATCTACCTATACTGAGACGAAGTGGTGGAGTGGCTAAACATTTACCTACACTACAGACGAAGTGGTGGAGTGGCTAAACATTTACCTACACTACAGACGAAGTGGTGGAGTGACTAAACATCTACCTACACTGAGACGAAGTTGTTGAGTGGCTAAATATCTACCTGTACTGAGACGAAGTGGTGGAGTGGCTAAATATCTACCTGTACTGAGACGAAGTGGTGGAGTGGCTAAATATCTACCTATACTGAGACGAAGTGGTGGAGTGGCTAAACATTTACCTATACTGAGACGAAGTGGTGGAGTGGCTAAACATCTACCTACACTGAGACGAAGTGGTGGAGTGGCTAAATATCTACCTGTACTGAGACGAAGTGGTGGAGTGGCTAAACATCTACCTATATTGAGACGAAGTGGTGGAGTGGCTAAACATCTACCTACACTGAGACGAAGTGGTGGAGTGGCTAAATATCTACCTACACTGAGACGAAGTGATGGAGTGGCTAAACATCTACCTATATTGAGACGAAGTGGTGGAGTGGCTAAACATCTACCTATACTGAGACGAAGTGGTGGAGTGGCTAAACATTTACCTACACTACAGACGAAGCGGTGGAGTGGCTAAACATTTACCTACACTACAGACGAAGTGGTGGAGTGGCTAAACATTTACCTACACTACAGACGAAGTGGTGGATTGGCTAAACATTTACCTACACTACAGACGAAGTGGTGGAGTGGCTAAACATTTACCTACACTACAGACGAAGTGGTGGAGTGGCTAAACATTTACCTACACTACAGACGAAGTGGTGGAGTGGCTAAACATCTACCTACACTGAGACGAAGTGGTGGAGTGGCTAAATATCTACCTGTACTGAGACGAAGTGGTGGAGTGGCTAAATATCTACCTGTACTGAGACGAAGTGGTGGAGTGGCTAAACATCTACCTATATTGAGACGAAGTGGTGGAGTGGCTAAACATCTACCTACACTGAGGCGAAGTGGTGGAGTGGCTAAATATCTACCTACGCTGAGACGAAATGATGGAGTGGCTAAACATCTACCTATATTGAGACGAAGTGGTGGAGTGGCTAAACATCTACCTATACTGAGACGAAGTGGTGGAGTGGCTAAACATTTACCTACACTACAGACGAAGTGGTGGAATGGCTAAACATTTACCTACACTACAGACGAAGTGGTGGAGTGGCTAAACATTTACCTACACTACAGACGAAGTGGTGGAGTGGCTAAACATTTACCTACACTACAGACGAAGTGGTGGAGTGGCTAAACATTTACCTACACTACAGACGAAGTGGTGGAGTGGCTAAACATTTACCTACACTACAGACGAAGTGGTGGAGTGGCTAAACATTTACCTACACTACAGACGAAGTGGTGGAGTGGCTAAACATCTACCTACACTGAGACGAAGTGGTGGAGTGGCTAAATATCTACCTGTACTGAGACGAAGTGGTGGAGTGGCTAAATATCTACCTGTACTGAGACGAAGTGGTGGAGTGGCTAAACATCTACCTATATTGAGACGAAGTGGTGGAGTGGCTAAACATCTACCTACACTGAGACGAAGTGGTGGAGTGGCTAAACATCTACCTATATTGAGACGAAGTGGTGGAGTGGCTAAACATCTACCTACACTGAGACGAAGTGGTGGAGTGGCTAAATATCTACCTACACTGAGACGAAGTGGTGGAGTGGCTAAACATCTACCTACACGAAGTGGTGGAGTGGCAGACGAAGTGGTGGAGTGGCTAAACATTTACCTACACTACAGACGAAGTGGTGGAGTGGCTAAACATTTACCTACACTACAGACGAAGTGGTGGAGTGGCTAAACATTTACCTACACTACAGACGAAGTGGTGGAATGGCTAAACATTTACCTACACTACAGACGAAGTGGTGGAGTGGCTAAACATTTACCTACACCACAGACGAAGTGGTGGAGTGGCTAAACATCTACCTACACTGAGACGAAGTGGTGGAGTGGCTAAATATCTACCTGTACTGAGACGAAGTGGTGGAGTGGCTAAATATCTACCTGTACTGAGACGAAGTGGTGGAGTGGCTAAATATCTACCTATACTGAGACGAAGTGGTGGAGTGGCTAAACATTTACCTATACTGAGACGAAGTGGTGGAGTGGCTAAACATCTACCTATATTGAGACGAAGTGGTGGAGTGGCTAAACATCTACCTACACTGAGACGAAGTGGTGGAGTGGCTAAATATATACCTGTACTGAGACGAAGTGGTGGAGTGGCTAAATATCTACCTGTACTGAGACGAAGTGGTGGAGTGGCTAAATATCTGAGACGAAGTGGTGGAGTGGCTAAATATCTACCTGTACTGAGACGAAGTGGTGGAGTGGCTAAACATCTACCTATACTGAGGCGAAGTGGTGGTGTGGCTAAACATTTACCTATACTGAGACGAAGTGGGGGAGTGGCTAAACATCTACCTATACTGAGACGAAGTGGTGGAGTGGCTAAACATCTACCTATACTGAGGCGAAGTGGTGGAGTGGCTAAACGTCTGGACTCTCGATCGGGAGGACCTGGGATCGAACCATCTTGCTGCTGTTTCGAAGCTCGGGCAATTTCATTCCCTCTACGTCGCTCCGGTTGACCCTGCTATATAAATCAGAACCTGGCTATAGTAAGTATTTGTGTACCAATAATGTTCGCGCAGTAATTGCAACGTGACTTATTACTTCCCACAGAAGTCGAGATGGTGATCGAACGAAGAGGTCTGTCAGGGAGTGAAGTGAAAAGAGCTCTAAGCAGTCCTAAGGACTGGATACGTAGCGCGGTATCCAGTCCTATGTCTACAATTACGCCATATGTCAACGATTCTGGATTGTTATATCGATGACAATGTCGTCATTTTCATTGTCGTGCAAGTCGTCATCATCAGCAGATGACATCGGTATCAGTGCTGCTATTCGCCGTCACACTGCAGCGAACGGAAACAGACATAGCCGGTGACAGGACGGTGCACACGACACAGACATAGCCGGTGACAGGACGGTGCACACGACACAGACATAGCCGGTGACAGGACGGTGCACACGACCCAGACAAAACCGGTGACAGGACGGTGCACACGACACAGACATATCCGGTGACAGGACGGTGCACACGACACAGACATACCTGGTAACAGGACGGTGCACACGACACATATATAGCCGGTGACAGGACGGTGCACACGACACAGACATACTTGGTGACAGGACGGTGCCTACGACGCAGACATAGCCGATGACAAGACAGTGCACACGATACAGACATAGCTGGTGACAGGACGGTGCACACGACACAGACACGGAAAGATGTTAGGTTAAAGAACGCCTGACGATATTGACACATGTGCGCCGGCAAATGTTACAGCTTAGTAGAAAGTGGGCATACTAGAACCACGAACACAGCGTGTGTGCACAGACATGAATAAAGTGGGCAGACATAGAACCGCGAATAAAGTACTCGAACAGTACTTGTGGCCATATAAGAAAAGCCTACAAAGTGTGTGGGCATAACAAAAACACGGACGACGTAGGTGCTAGAAGTGGCTGGGGTGTTACAGTTGTCGCGTTAATACCTTTACTCGATCCTTGATATTACGGTTTAGTGCACAACTAATACGACATCATTAAAACGGTGAGGTCATCTACCTACATTAAGCGTCTGATACATATGGACTTAGTCCTGCAGCCTGAAGCGCCTGTGGTTTGCTTGCGTGGTGATTCCACTTAATTAGAAGGTTAACTTATACAAAGTGACGTGTCACCAGTGTCGGCGAGACTGTTTTTCACTCGGCCGTTAAGCGGCCTAAGGCTGTTGGCGAAAGATCAAACAAATCCCTTGGATACTGACACAAAAGTGGATGTATGTCAATGTAAAACACAAAGTCTCATAGATACATCCTACGTTGGTGTATCTCATCTAAACACTTCGACGGATTTCAAAAACGGCGAGAACATTAATGGTGAAAAGTCATTTTGTGTAGGAAAATCATGTTATAATATGTACTAAATATAGTTTGAATGTGTCTATATATAAAAACACGCACGCATGCACATTGCCCACTTCACCTACGTAAACAACATGAACGCACACGCACGCAAAGACATACACACACGCCCGCCCGTCGCCCGCCCGTCGCTAGCCCGCCCGCACGCACGCACACAGACACACACGCACACACGCTCACACGCACGCACGCACACACACGTACACACACACGCACACACACACACACACACACACACACACACACACTATCCAGCACATTAGCCGCGGGGATCTACATGGGATCATTTCCTAGCCTCTTGGCTAAATGTCAAGGTATGATGTGTGGCCATGGGTCTACTTAAGCAGAGTTATACTTGTTTGTACCAAACACGATCCGTATGGGAGTCGTACCTAGACGTATTGCAACGGACCTACTCATGTGTCGTCGTGTATTTGGCCCAGGCCAAGAACATGTCCAAACAGCCTTCATCTGCATCACCTCTTGTCTGTGCAATAGCACGCACTCCCGGAACGCTGGCTACTTGCCATGACCACAGTTTTTGTGTGTACCAGGAGGTAGCTGTAATGCCGCCACAGACGGGTGATCAAGGCTTTGGAAGTATCTCTGATCTTATACAAAGGATCACATAGAGGTGAATCGGGCAAGTGTAATAGTCGGGCAGCCAAGGGGGGGGGCAGGTTAGGGGATATACCTAGAAATCGAGTATGAATTATGTTTTTGACGGATTATTGATAACAAGGGTGTCCAGAAGCAGAATCCGCCGATTGATTGGGCTTTTATAATTTGCATAAATTCAATATGGCCGCCAACATATCAGTGTTTTGTTGATATATCCAATTATAATTTTAGTTTCAGAATGATTCCATCATAACGAAATTTAAAATGTAGTTGCATTTTACCATAATTATTCTAAAAGCCATTTAGATGGGGGTTCGAGGCATTGATGCCTGTAGAAAATGATTGGGCATTTTTGAAATTTGCATATATCGTTATGGCTGCCATTACATTGAGTGTTTTATTAGAACAAGTATCTCCAAATAGTGTTGCATTTTCCCAGTGATTCTAAATTCCATTTATTTTCTGGATGATTCTGACCTCCACGACTCTAACAGATGCTATGATTGGTCATTTATTGTTTATTTGCGTAAATCCAATATGGCCGCCTTCTCAGTGTTATGATCATGTCGCGCGCGCAGGTGTGTGTGTGTCTGCGAGTGTGTGCGTGCGTGCTTGCGTGCGTGCGTGCGTGTGTGTCCGCATATCCACAACCTAGATTGTCTTTATCTTATTTGTACGGGGTCATGAGAAATCCATCACAACAATACTAATTACAGGGGAAGTAGGCCTACAGGGGAAGTAGGCCTACAGGGGAAGTAGGCCTACAGGGGAAGTAGGCCTACAGGGGAAGTAGGTCTACAGGGGAAGTAGGCCTACAAGGGAAGTAGTCTGAACTCCATCGTTGCGAATACTTTCAATAAGTTGATACTAAGGAGAATACATTACGACATTGATCACCTTCTAAGAGCAAATCAGAATGGATTACGTTCAGGGTGGACTACAGCCGGCTATGAAGGGGAACGGCGTGCAAAACGGGCCCCCAGCCGTTTGGCGTTATTGTACGATATATAATTAAATGTGTGGTAGCACTGCTAAATAACTCATAAATGGGCCCTAGCGAACAGTGGTTGGAAGTGTGAAACGCACATTTAAAGAGGTGAGCTCAAAAAGATTGTTTTTCACACTTTTCTTAAAATGTTAGCACTATTTTTAAAATATCATATTTCCGTTTTGTGCCGTTGAAGACAACGAAAACTTACACAACAAAACGGAAATATGATATTTTGAAAACAGTGCTATATAGATATATATATATATTAGATTTAAAAAAACATGGAGAGTTTGTATTCAAATTGATTATTAACCCGAGGCTGTGGTGTGCGCCCAAAACGGGCCCCTATGTTGTCCGTTATGATAACAGGGGTTCGCTATTGTCGATATGCATTTTATGGTATTACATTATTGTACATAGGATATTGCATATTACGCAGTCATATAATAATAATAATACAATTATTAAGCAAAACGATAATATTACTAATATATTTTATAAAAAAAATATAACGTCAATATGAGCTGTGTGGATACATATTACATTATTATATTATCAACTTATCAAGTACTGTAATATATAAGTAAATCGTCAAGTTGCACGTATCACCCAACCATGATAATAAACCCCTTAGCGAGTGTCTCACCTATACTGGAAGGAGATCAATGAACAGAGTGAAAGTCGAGTAACTGAGAAAAGACATGCCTCACCACGCTCGGTCCATACAAACGTCGACTTCAATTGAGAACAAAATGTAACAAAAATCCTACAACGCGGAAGGAGCCTGAAACCAACACGAGCGGAACTACACGGAGAAGGAAGAGATCGTTCGCCATGTCACTGCGATGTATCGTAGCTTCGAAAACTAGCCAGACAACTGGATGCAGAAACAATAAAGCACCGACTGTTTTCAGGACTTGTAATGACGGGGAAGAAAGAATAAAATATGACTAATATGCGCCATGGGCACACCATGACTGGTCAAAGTCCGAACATGTACAGTGTGTTTGCGAAATGTGTGATGATGACTAAATAATACAAATGGATGTGCGGGAGCCTGTTTTGGGTGCACCGTTTTAGCAAGCAAAAAATCGGGTGGTGTTCTGAAACATCCCACCGATACAGTAATTGTAACAGAAATACATTCAATTTTAGAAAAGACGTAGTCAGATAAGTGGAGAAGTTGATTCCGTAGAGAACAATTTATTAGAATGAAAAATGTCAACTTGATGACAAATCTCGCTTAAGAGGCCCGTTCTACACGCCGTTCCCCTAACAACACTGGGTAGGCTAATGGAAATAATTAGATCGACAACTCTTCCTGCACTCATAACAGCCATACACTTTCAAAAAGCACTTCACACAATCCATTTTCACAAAATGATGAAAATTTTTAAGATCTGTAGTATTCCCGAACAGCTGGTAAAAGTTTTGTCAAATATAAAAGACCACGCGTGCCAAAGTATTGGTACCAGATGGAGAAACATAACTGTTTATATCCTGGCAGGAGTTCTACCTAGATATACATTCACACCGTACCTCTTCATAGTAGTCCTTGACCTTATTCACATAAGTTGAATGAGACCTCATAAGACCATTATATTGTAACCACAATAATACAGACTAGTCAGTTAATAGAACGTTGCCGAGCGCTGGAAACAACTAGAACTAGATAACATAATGGCATTTTTGTTCAAACTAGGAGAACATGTACGTTGTGGATATGCGGATACACACGTGCGTGAAACGAGCATAACACTGAGGAGGCGGCCATGTTGGATTTATGCAAATAAACAATAAATACCCAATCATAGTATGTGTTGTATTCGTAGAGGTCTTAAGCATCCAGAAAAGAAATGGAATTTAGAATCGCTGATAAAATGCAACTATATTTGGAGATAATGGTTATGATAGAATCGTTGAGAAATTCCAATTATAATTGAATATGATCAAAACACTGATATGGTGGCCGCCATGTTGGATTTATGCAAATTAAAAAGCCCGATCGTAGTATTTGTTTCACTCTTTGATGACGCAAGCTTCAAAACACATAATATATTTTAAATCATTCTGAAATTCCAACTAAAATTTGATATAATATAATCAAAATACTGATATGGAGGCGGCCATATTGGATTTATGCAAACTAAAAAAATTCCTCAAGGGTACCAAGGTGGCACCCGGCGGATTCTGTTTCTGGACACCCTTGTTGTCAATAATCCGTCAAAAACATAATTCATACTCGATTTCTAAAAATGCATGTTGGCTGCTAGACTATAACGCTGCTATGAGGATGAAATGTCGAACTACATCAGTTCACAACATTGAACTGGTACTATGGGTTGGCATTTGTACATACGCACGAACATACGCTCGCACGTAGGTTCACGCGCAATGAATGCTACTTTGTGGAGCAGTTTATCCGTCATGGTTTAGACTTTGTGTTGCTGATAGGAAGTTTAACCTATAGATGGCAGAACAGACGTGTTACTTAAAAAACACATCTCGTCAAACTGTGCGGAATTGAAAATCTCTTCGGATGTTTTATTCACGTAACATGAGCTAATGTATAACGTGGTTCGCATGTTCCCATAACTCGATTCACGTGAACTTCAAATAAATGTGTATTTCAGATTTAAAAATACACACCAGTTGTGCTTGACACTCGATGGAGTAATGTCATAAACTGTTGATTGCAACCTTCAACAAATCCATTTATAATAATGTAAATAATTACATAAAACGCAAATGCATTACTTAATATGTGTAATTTAGAAGTTATGAGTTATCGCACAACTTGAAGCCGTCATCTATCACACAGTTTATGATTTCTTTTTTTGATGAAAAGATTTTATCAGCAATAATAAACTTGAATTTTTACAGCAGTTGTATAGTCAACGATGTTTCAAACTTATTCGAATCACACAAGTCGACAACCTGCGATGTATCAATGGTGTTCTAGTTGAACCACCGCAGTAGTAGTTATTCGGTCGCCGTTATGTTACTGTCACAGCACTGCCGGGAATACTTCAATGAACGTTCTTTCTAAATGATTGATATCAAAGAGCGTTTGTTTTCTTCGAGATCGGAAAGTTATTCGACAAAAAAACGCGCCGTTCGGTTGATGGGAAACAGACGATCAATCAGGAGATATGTTTCTGGCGCGGCTTCCCGGCTGATGAGGATCAATCACTTCGCAAGGAGAAACCACCGCCGTCTTTATCTACTAGCCAACGAATTGCGCTCAATGCCATCAGAACCAGATGAACCATCACCTGCAAAAATCACGAGTTGCATAGATATTGATGCTGTTGCAATGATTAGGTGTTGACGTTGGCGGGACGCAAGACAAACACAAAAAAGAATCAGAAGAAAGTAAAGCACAGAAACGTTGTCTTCAACAGAGTGTTTGTTTACATTGCGAAACGCACCGACTTATAAATCCCTCAGTTCGTACTTTGTACAGTTCCGACCATTTCCCGTGGATCACGGATCACCGGCCTGCCACCAGCTTTTTGATCAGACGTTGCTCGTGAGATGAAAATTGTACGGTGTCAACCGTATCACAAATCTATGTTGGAAAGTCTTCCATCTCTTTCTCCGTGGTTTCGTTGCTGGTTCAACGTCTGATCGCGGCTATTATTAAAAACGTCCTGTAGTACAAACAATAAGTATATATTCTAACAAAAGTACAATGCAGTTGTTCTACGTAATCATAATAGCATTATACTTTCTCTGTACAGCGGCAAACAGTAGAACTGCTATTCTTTTAAGACATTTACATTACTGTTGGCTAACACTAAAAGGTATCCAGGTTTCACAGATTGCAAACTACCAAACACGAACACCGTAATTAAAATGAACAGTAACGAAAACGAAGTAGCATTAACAGTTCACTACGAAATGTTGCCAATTCAGGGTAGCTTCGATAGAAATTGACTCCAACTGTTGTGAGTAAAAACTAAAACGAAACACCAAAAACATGTCTCTTAATTTAATAGTTATCGTGTCTGATGCGTACTCACGTAAAATGGTTAGTGGAATGAGCCGATTTACAGCAGCAGCAAAAAACCGTGCTACGCTTGCCGCGCTCAATTGGAAACAGTGGATCTGGATCACGGGTGTATATAGAAAGCGGCTGCTTTGAATGTGAGATGCTTGACGTGCCTTCCCAGCTTAAAGCAAAACCAACTACGGCATAATATTTATAGGTAGTTTTCGTGGAATTGTTAGATAAACTAATAATTTATTGAATGTTGACATATATTCATGTGGTTCGTGTGATTTATGTGATTCGTGTGATTCGAGTGATTCGTGTGATTCGTGTGATTCGTGTGATTCGTGTGATTCGTGTGATTTTCACACTTGGAAACTTCACGTACGCAATGTATGGAAGTTAGTTGAATCAGTTGCACATTCTCTTAGTAACTGACTCCACCGGTCGCGACTCCACCACCAGTGAAAATAGTGCAGACGTCCGCAACCATATTAAATACAAAGCCTTAGACTTCAGAAGATTCCAACACATGTACCCATTTGGCTATTCTCGTGAGCGGCTGAGCGGTATTGTGTATTCAAATCAATGTATCTACTTCCCGAACATTAGGGCCTACATGTAATAGCCAAGACCCAAACAACCTCATCTTTGTAGGGAACGACAATATCGACACTTAACTTTGTAAGGAAAGATTATATAATTAACACATTTCTAACGAAAACCAGTGACAAATGTGTTTAGTCAATTAGCAATTAAAGACGTAATATAAGTCGTTTATTTCGATGTACGACCTGTCCGTAATTGATTTCTGTTGTAAGCGACGACGGGTGGCATAAAAAATATGCAATAAAAATAAATTTGCCGTTTTATAGCTTTCTTTTCTAGAAAGGTCGTATTAGAAACAATTAAGATTTAGCTGGCCCTGAGTTCGTCCGTCATTAGGGTCGATGCTCTGATGACGCACTCTTAATGAGGCGGCGTGCCCGTCACAGATAGTGCCTTGTCATCCATCACTGACTACATCTCAGCCGCATCACGCGATGGCCACATCAGAGAACATTCGGCCAAAAGGATGATAGAAGTTCACGTTTAGCGCGACCTTGACTGTTCCTCTCACGGGAATCGCCCTCTCCATCGGGTCAAGGGTGATAGGCCTAATAGCATGTCCTGAATAAATCGTACTTCATTCCGCTTGCGTGCGTCGTTTATCTTGATTGCACGAACCAGTCGCGCGCGCTCAACATCAACGCCATTCAAAGGACAATTCTAGGTAGCTGCGGTTAGCCCTGTCTGACTCCGATACCGGGTGCTTATTTGTTTACCATTTGAACGTGTTGTAGTCATTTTGAACCTTTTGTGGGCAAACTATTCGACTTAATTCTAGTATACCATACTATACTGTACTATACTATACTATACCATACTATACTGTACCATACTATGTTGTACCATACTATACTGTACCATACTATGCTGTACCATACTATACTGTACCATACTATACACCGTAATGAGGACAACGTACACTGGGGGTGCGTTTCGCACCACATGACGGCTATGCATACCGAGAGCGTTGTTCAGCGTAGTATATAACACGACATTCGGGACGAACATACTTTGTACCTTTAAATGTCGACTCAAATCAGCGTGTGCTTTATGACACGACCCGATCAAACGGTGTATCTTTAGCATACTATGTGACTCTGGGAAGATCTAACATTTGAAAAAGGGAGATAAGGAACGTTACTTTTGACAGCTTACCACGCTGAATACTACTACCACTACTACTACTATTACTACTACTACTACTACTACTACTACTACTACTACCACTACCATTACTACTACTACTATTACTACTACTACTACCACTACTACTACTTCTACTACTACTACTACTACCACTACCATTACTACTACAACTATTACTACTACTACTACCACTACTACTACTATTACTACTACTACTACTACTACTACCACTACCACTACTACTAC
>CM034542.1:59380096-59399065 GCA_020002185.1 Paraescarpia echinospica
ACACGAACGCTATAAAGGGCGCGAGGTGGTTGGCAGTTGGTCGTTTGAAAGCGATTTAACTGACTGATCTAAGAAGACAGGCGCATGTGGCCCCACCATCACCGTCTATTCCTTCCCAACGAGGGGGTAACACGAAGATAGCCCATTAATTTTATTCCAACTGAACATTACTATTCTGTATACGCACATTACAAAATGAGAAAAGGGTGAGGAGTGGGTGAGATAGGTAGGGAGAGAGGGAGGCAGGGAGAGAGGGAGGGAGGGATGGAGGGAGGGAGGGAGGGAGAGAGGGAGGGAGAGAGGGAGGGAGGGAGGGAGGGAGGGAGGGAGGGAGGGGGGGAGGGAGGGAGGGAGGGAGGAGGGAGGGAGGAGGAGGGGAGGGAGGGATGGAGGGAGGGAGGAGGGAGGGGGGCAGGTAGAGACAGAGGGAAAGAGGGAGAGAAGGAGGCAGGGAGAGAGAGGGAAGGAGGGAGGGAGGGAGAAAGGGAAGGAGGGAGGGAGGAGGTAGGGAAGGAAGGAAGGAGGGGTGGAGGGAGGGAAGGAAGGAAGGAGGGAAGGAAGGGAGGGAGGGAGCGAAGGAGGGAGGGAAGGAGGGAGGGAGGGAAGGAGAGAGGGAGGAATAGGAGGGAGGGGAGAGAGAGCGAGGGAGGGAGGGAGGGAGGGAGGAAGGGAGAGAGCGAGGGAGGGAGGAAGGAGGGAGGGAGGGAGGGAGGGAGGGAGGGAGGGAGGGAGGGAGGGAGGGAGGGAGGGAGGGAGGGAGGGAGGGAGGGAGGGAGGGAGGGAGGGAGGCAGGCAGGCAGGCAGGGTAGCATGGAGCGAGACAAGGAGAGGAAATATTGTGTGTGTGCGTGCGTGCATTCGTGCGTGCGTGTCTGTGTGAGTTCTTTCGTTCGTTCGTTCGTTCGTTCGTTCGGTCGGTCGGTCGGTCGGTCGGTCGGCATCTAGTGTACGTATTCCTAAAATGTAAATACATTGAGTGCCTCCTCCCTCCACTCCCGCCCCCGTGGCCTTTATAACCTCATAATAACCTCGTCATTCTCGCCATTCATACGGAGTGAGTAGTCGTGACGTCATCACGCGCTCGCTGCAAACTTGGAACTAGTATTTCGTTGGCGCTGACGTGTGCCGCTGACACGCGCTGACGGATATTCCTGGCAGCGACACAAATAACCCGACAGGTTGGCGAGCGGCGCTCATGTCGGACGAGCTTTCGTCGACTCACCAACGCGTAACGGTTGCCATGGAAACCCGAAATAGTTGCGTATCTTTATGAGCTGTCAAGAGATTGGCAACTCTTAAATGCTCCTGCCGGCTGCAGTGGGCATACGCCGGCAGTGGTATAAACCAGGATGTTTAGAGGCGAGGGAAGTTGGTCTATGGGCGGGTGGAACACTTGGTAATGGTCGAATATATGTTTTCCTTTTAATGTTATGTAAGCAGGATAGGAATTAGAAGTGTCAGTATTCAGTATCGCTATATAGGGTACACGCACGCACGCACGCACGCAAACGCAAACACACACACACACGCACGTACGCACGCACACACACACACACTCACACATTTATTATAAGTTCAGTTGACAAAGTCGCACTCTGCGACGCCGCAGCAACGGTGCTAATTTCCCCACGTGCTATAAAATCATATTTGTTTTGAAGGCGTCTCTCGGCGTATAAATATAATCTTGCTTTATTTAGGACCGGAATAATCCCACGACCATCCCAGCGTGTATACAAACACACACAAACATTGTGGCTACCCCCCCCCCCTGCCAATCCCCTGTGATAATCTCTTTTCTGCCCTTGCCACCGGCGTATCGACTGTTTACATTTATAACCGTGCGGTAGAATATAAACAAAACGTTGACGGGTCCGTGTTGCAATGCGAGCTGGCTGCGGTCTGGGCGGGGCAGGCGGCAGGTCAACGCGAGGGCGTGTCCCCCGAACACGGCACTCGGCTGCCGCAGACGGCTCACGGTCCAGACGTCGCCGCCTCGCCCCATGCGCGATGAAAGACAAAGGACAACGCGCAAATTCCGAGTTTCTCATCTCCAAGCTGCACAGAACCCGCGTAATTAAGACTGTATCTAGGAGGCTCATGGATAGTCTTTACGAAAAATCACCATCATCATCATCATCGGCATCATCTTCGTTAACAACAACAACAACAACAGCAACAACAACAACAACAACAACAACAACAACAACAACAACAATAGCATCATCATCACCACCACCACAACCAACAACAACATGCAAGCATGCATGCTGCCAGTTGTTGCAACTCACTGTAGCAGCAACTGGCAGGCGGCAGCGAACAATGGAACAACGCGGAACAACGAAACAAACGAACAAATGTACAACAGCGCAAACGAACCAACAATATCAACAACACCGGCTACGTTTTTCTTCAACAAGATCATTAGTGATTATCTCAGCATTTGAATCCCACATAGCGTGACTCCAAAACGTTCGTTGTTTCGAGTGGAACATTCTACAACGACACTGGAGATACGTGATATAGTAGTTCGTTCGGATTCTCGTGGGAACAAACTCGCTGCTAGTTGGACGCGGTGTGACCGGGTGGACAGCATGACAACATTCACACTAGTTAACAATTAAGTCAATTTTTACCAAAAAATAACTACGGTTCCGTAGTGATTAGAACAACATACTCGCAATCGAGAGAACCCGGTTTGGATTCCTCTTGTTGGCGTTTCGAAGTTATGTGAACTAATAGTATTGAGCTCGCAGTAATTGCAGCGTAGCTGAATACTTCCCTAATAAGTTGAGACAATGTGTTGAGAACATGTTGCCAGGGGATGACGTGTGAAGCGCTTTGAACAGTCCCAACGATTGGATACCGCGCACTATAAGAACTTATATTTAGGTGCATTTTAATTTCATATATACAGTAATTTATAATAACAACATAATACTATTAATAGGGAAAGTGTTGCAAAAAATGCATCAAAATAGGTATTAAAAAGCACTGAGAATACGAATTTTCGGATTCTCTTGTGCAGTAGTTTACCTGCGCTTTTAATATTATACTTCGCAATACATTGTCATTGTCAAGTAATGTTAATATCTTACAATGTACACATATACTGTATAAAGTCAACATATAATTTGTGTACTAATGTTTGTGTTACTCCTTCGTGATTTGTCCGTTCCTTAAATGTAGTTTTGCTTGGTGAGAGATAGAGTAGCCAGGGTAATGTTTCCTCTGGGTGGAGTCCTGTTGCACTGATACGGAGCTTAACCTCCACGCCAGACTAGGCACAAGTCGTTGCCAGCATTCCTTCTGCTCGAGTCAGCAAGTTGCATTTTAAGATACGCCCTGTTGGACTGTGAACCCGGGACTTGTGACCTTTTGTGACCTCCTGGTTTCAAAGCCAGTAGATCTGTATCCACAATGCACCAGAACTAAATACAGACAAGCGAGATTTGTCACAAAGTTGACATTAAAAAAAATATTGTTCTCTATGGGATCATCATTTATACTTATCCAACTACGGCTGTGCTAACATTCGGCGCATTTCTACAGAACAGCACCCGATTTTAGTGGACCCCGACCAGTCATGATGTGCCCACGCCGCACATTATATATATATTTTTTTTCTCCGTACTTACTATCCGAAAAATGTGTGTGCGTGTGCGTGTGCGTGTGCGTGTGTAGGTGCATGTGTATTTGTGCGTGTGCGTGTGCGTGTGCGTGTGCGTGTGCGTGTGCGTGTGCGTGTGCGTGTGTGCGTGCATGTGTGCGTGCATATTAATCGCCCACTGATAATAAAAATTTGCGTTTTCATTAAAGGTCAACGAAGCCATTATCCAACAATTTTAAGTAGACGTGTTTGACAAAATTGCACCATTAAACAAATTATAAATAGTTGTTATTCAAAAATTTGTTTAATACACAAAAACACTTTGATTAGGTGCTAACCGCGAACGTCGCGAAATCGATAGAGCAAATGTCCCCGCGCGAGCACGTGCACGAGCACGTTTGACGTCGATTCACGAAAAGTCAGCAGGCCTACAATTGTAGAAGACAAGCAAGCAGGGCGTTGTTGACTGACGTCACAGTGTTAATTCTGACCAACGAGCATCACGTAACTACAAGAGCACGCAGCAGCTGGCTGGACCTGGGCCAAATGTGTACAGAAATACAGAAACATCCGGAAACGTACGATCTGACCTTTTTGAGTTTTGTACACTTGAAATGTATTCCATTTTAGGGTAAAATAAATGCAGATCATTAAATTCTTTAAACAAATATTATTATCTAAGTTGGTAAAGTGTATTATTATAGTTTTATAATAGTGAATAATAAGTATGGAAAAAACAGGATCTATTCACCTTAAATTACGTGTGTTGAAGTGCATCATTCATGGCGAGCATCATCAACAATTGGAGGCGCTTTTCATTATAGATGGGAAGCGCGAATTTCAGATTGTCGTTAATGTGATATCTATACTGCAAACATCGTATGGTTTTCGTCAATGAGAAAGGTGTATCTGATACGCTGTGGTGGCTGTAACATTCACGGCAAAAACAAAAAGTTGATATCTGAGCGACGAAAACTATTCCTCCGACCTGTGTTTTGACGAAGAAACAGAGAATTTGTTAGCCGCGTGTGCGTAAAACGAGGCGAGAATTGCAAATAGAGCTGGTGTCTCCGCCAGGATTACGTTGTCGTCTGCTGCATCGATTTTTTGCTCCGCCCAGGCAAAACACGACGAGGCGGATACGTAAAGAACACAAAACGAATGACTTCCGCGGCGCCAGGCCTGTATGGTGTAGTAGAAGGGGCGTGCTTTCGAATGTCTCTACGGGGAGTGGCAAGAACACGGGAAGTGACGTGTTGGGGAGGGGAGGAGTGAACAAGAGGGCGCGGGGAGGCGCCGCGAGTCTGCAGTTCGTGAGGGAACATGACTAATAATGTCAGTTATCAACACGTAGGCCTAGTTGTCTCATAATATAATAGAGGTGGTTAAACTCGTGTACACACGCACGCACACAAACACACGCACGCGCACGCAAGGTCCCACGTAAGCATGTACGCAAGCACGTATGTCAGTACGTAAGTACGCACACAAACGAAGGTAATCAATCAAGCAACCAAGCATACGCGCACGCTCGCATGTACACACACTCATGCGCGCGCGCACAGACACACGCACGCACGCACGCTAGCACGCACACACACAAACGCGCACGCATGCACGCACGCACACACCCACACACGCACACAAACAACACACACACACACACATATATATATGTATATATATATTCATTCAGACTGATTCAGACTGATTCAGACTGTTTATTACCAAGTTTCTCTAACATGCACACGCGAGCGCGCGCACGCACAAACACAAAAAGCACAAACACAAAAAGCACGCGCACTCGCACGCCATCCAAACTCACACACACACGCACACACGCATATATATATATATATATATATATTCATTCAGACTGATTCAGACTGTTTATTACCAAGTAGCATTTAAAATGTACGAGGAATTCTTGGCGTTGTGGCGTCAACATACGTACACGCTTGTCTCCCCTGCCCCCCATCATGCACACGCAAAATATACAATCAGAAACATTATGAAAATGTGCTAAAACTAGTATAAATGTAAACCAAGGCCAACTGCCAACATATTTTAAAACAGTCGTACATCTATTGACATAAAGTGAACTTGATAACATAATATTAATACCGTCTGAACATTACCTAAAAAGTTAAAAAGTATACATGTAGTTAAATAAATTATAAATAAATGTATAAATAAATTAGCTGACGATACAAAAACTAAGCGGACAGTTAAAAAGTGTGTACATACATGTAGTCAAGTTAATAAATAATAAATAAATAATAAAAATAAATAAATAACAAAAAAAATAATAAATAAATAATTTAGCATGGCGACATAAAATCTAAACCGACTGAAAACAGGTATCATGGCATCGCGCGGTTCAATTGACTCTCAGCCTGCGGATAAAAACTATTTTTAAATCTAGTGGTCCTTGTCTTAATACTTATATACCGCTTGCCAGAGGGAAGAAGTTCAAAGAGATGGTTGGCTGGGTGGGTAGTATCCCGTACAATGCTCTTGGATTTTCGCGCACAGCGAGTATGGTAAATAGATTCAATGGATGGCAACTCGCGCCCAATGATTCTAGACGCGCCCTTCGCGATAACTTCTAGCCGTTGTTTCTCCTCCTGACTGGCGCGGCCAAACCACGCTACAATCGAGAAAGTGATGATACTTTCAATGATTGCGCGGTAGAACCGTATCGTAATCTCCTGAGCAATGCCGAATCTTCTGAGCTGCCCCAGGAAGACCAGGCGTTGTTGTGCCTTTTTTGTAATGCACAGTGTGTTTGTGCACCAGCTGAGATCGTTTGAAATTGTTGTTCCAAGGAATTTAAAAGATTCAACCTGCTGGACCTCCACGCCATTTATCGAAAGAGGGTGGATGGGATTTTTCTTTTTACGAAAATCAACAATCATTTCTATATAAATCGAAGGCAAAGAACACTTAAATTTTTAATCTTCAATGCCACCACATATAAAAGGAAACGGCACAATTTTCAAAACAAAAATATCTACAGCTCAATTATGAAATAATAAAAAATAGTATTATTACCCGTGGTAGCTAAAATGTATAACATTAAAATAGAACAATAATAATTTAATGTACGGAATAACGAATTCACAATATCCTAACCATCCTAATCATGTTGCTGTAAACAGCTGTTCTGCTATGCACTTTTCATATGTGGGATTGTGTGTATGTTTACCTTATTACAAATGTTCTGCCCAGAAATTTCAAATGTTCATCCTGGAGTGCAATAAATCTGTTTCACTAAAAAGGTATGTATTGAGCTAATTTTTATTAGGGGTGATACTTGTATGATTCATAGGTCACAGTGATAATTTTTTGTAAAATAGGTTCAGTAGATTTTGAGATATTGTGTTCTTAAATTTAACCCTATATTGCGATTTTACAAAAAAACTTTGGGTGCTTTGAGAAGTATTTTCCTCTCAATGGTTTTCTCTGAAATTTTAACACAGTTGTTTTCTCACCCAACCCTCACCTTTTTAGCCCATATGCACGGTTGATTTCAAAAATTATTTTGTTTGGCCAACCTAATATATATATATATATATATATAAATACTCGCGTATCGTTGGGATCTCGACTGATAGTCTTATATACCTACCAACTTATTTTGAAATTTCGCGAGTTCATCGGCGGTTCAGCGCGCTTCCCGTGTCGCGCTGTCTCGGATCTTGACATCGGAAGACGGGGGGAGGGGCTGTTGCAGATTGTTCGCCGTCTCCCGTGGTGTTGCGCTGTCTCGGAGACGGGGGCTGGGGGGGTGCTGTTGGAGATTTTCAGGGAAAACCGGCAGAATTACCTGTGTTCCGGGAGACCGGAGATACACCCAAAACCCAAAATCCAATAGACTCCCGGACATCCCGGGAGAGTTGGCCGATATAGTCTTAACTGTAAGTAACACTGAATTTGAACGTCTACGTTTCGTTAATTTAATGTCATTATATAGCAATTGCCTGTATAGGGCATATGTATGTTCCGTTCATGCTGGGCGAGTGGGTCATGTTGTATCTGAAATTCATCAGTTGATAGTTTGTAACCCACTTGAGATTACATGGACAACAAAAGCGTGTGATCTCAATGTTTTCCGAGAAAGTAATATTGCTTGTTGGTTGAATATTGACTATATAATGGTTGCGCAGTGGCCGAGTGGTTAGAGTACCGGATTCTCGATTGGAGGGACCGGGGTTCAAATCCCGGCGCCGGCCGAGCAGTGGTTCGGCTGCCGTATCGAAACTTGGGCAATTTCGTTCACCCTACGTCTCCACCTTCCAACCCGCACCGGCCAGCGTGGAAGGGTAGGCCAACAACCCCAGCATGCAGTAGTAGACAGATATAGTGAGGGTTAACAGCAAAAGCTGAAGATAGTACAAGTATATGCACCAACAACTTCATACTCAGAAGAAGACACAGACAACTTCTACAACGACATGGATGAGACCTTGGAAAAGCCAACCCACTATTTTAATGCGCAAGTAGGGAAACGAACAAACATTTCGGAAACGGCAACAGGCAAATTTAGCCTAGGTGTGAGAAACGAAAGAGGCGACATCTTGGTAGGATGGGCATCATCAAGAAATACAAAATCATGAATACCATGTTCCAGAAAAAAGCAGGGAGGAGATGGACACGGAAAAACCCAAATGGAGAAACGAAGAATGAAATTGACTACATCCTGACAAACAAGCCAGACATGGTCACTGACGTAACTGTCACCAACCAAGTCAACAGAATGGTAATGAGCAACATCAAACTAGACGTCAAGGCTGAAAGGAAGAAGTTGGTAAAGAAGAGACCACCGAGTGTAGATACCACACAAATCGGAAGAAAAAAGATTGAATTCCAACTCGAACTGCGAAATCGATTCGAGACACTAAAGGAACTAGACGACATCGACACCATGAGCGAAAACACCACTGAGATGATCCAACTAAGTCCAACAAGTGTAGCCAAAGCAATCAACAGGCATGTAGTGACGAGAATAGCATCACCGACACGAGCACTAATGAAGAAACGACGAGAAATGGTGGATAACGGAGACCGTAAAAAACAAATAGAGTACGCAGAAATATGCAAGACCATCAAAAAGAAAGCGAAGGAGGACATCAGAAAGTACAAACAAGAGATCATACAAGAAACGATTATGTCATCAAAGAGCGTGAAGAAAGCAAGAAGAACGCAGGCAATAGGCCGAGACATACTAATTACACTTCTAGACAAGCAGGGTAGATAAATACAAGGCCGAGATATGACCATGGAACGAATAGAGGAATTCTACACTGAGCTATATGACAGTGAACAGAGTACCATAATTTACACCGACCCGAAAGAGGTACCAGATATAACACCATGGAAAGTGGAAGCAGCGCTAAGAGATATGAAGAATGGGAAGACATCAGGCAACGACCATGTAAACATTGAAACATTAAAAGCAGGAGACGATATAATCTCGAAGATACTGGCTAAGCTGTATACTAAATGCTTATCCGAAAGACGAATACCCACCGCTTGGAAGAACGCAAAGTTGGTGATAATCTTCAAGAAGAGAAATAAGAAAGACTTAAAGAACTAGACCGATATGTCTGTTATCAAACATCTACAAATTGCTCACACAGATACTAACGAATAGACTAGAGAAGACACTGGACGAAAACCAACTACGAGAGCAAGCAGGATTCAAAAGCAGGTACTCAATGACAGACCACATACACGTCGCAAACCAACTGAAAGAGGAGAAGTGCCGAGAATATAATATCCCGCTCTGCATCGCTTTCATCGACTACGAGAAGGCTTTCAACTCGGTGCAAACTCAAGAAATACTGACCTCCCTTCAAGAACAGGGGATAGAAGATGTGTACATCGATCTCCTGAAAAAACATCTACACCAACAGCTCGGTGACAGTCCACCTATACAAAAAGAGCAACAAGACCAACATCAAGAGAGGAGTACGACAGGGTGACACCATATCGCCCAAGCTGTTCAGGGCAACACTCGAAAGCATATTCCGAAAACTGACCTGGGAATCCAGAGGCTTGAGGATAGACGGAGAATATCTCAGCCATCTTCGCTTCACCGACGACGTACTCATATGCGCTACTACATCGCAAGAACTACAAAACATGCTGCAGGAGCTAGCTGATGAAAGTGAAAAACAAGGTCTCAAGATGAACATCTCGAAGACAAAAGTGATGCTAGAAAATGACATACCAATATATACCAACACGACGCAGATAGAGGACGTTGAAAGCCACGTCTATCTGGGACAGCGATACAGTATCAGAGACAAAAACAAAAAAAGGAGATTCAAAGAAGGACCACTACCGGCTGGACAGCATTCGCCAAACACCGCCACATCGTCAAGGGTAACTTTGGAACCTGCTTGATGAGACAAGTCTTCAACTCATGCGTACTTCCAGCGATGACATACGGCGCGGAAACATGGGCACTCACCATCCAGGCAAAGAACAAGCTAGCAGCCGCACAAACAAAGATGGGAAGAAGTATCTTAAACATCACCTATCGGGAGAGAAAAACAAACATCTGGGTAAGGCAGAAGACAAAGGTCATATACATGATAGAACAAATCAGAAGACAGAAGTGGACCTGGGCAGGGCACATTAGCAGACTACGAGATAACCGATGGACATCGCAACCTGGAGACCTTACGAAGGGAACCGATCAACAGGAAGACCGGCGAGACGGTGGAGAGACGAACTAGACGAGTATTGGAAGGGCACCATCTGGCAGAGGATAGCGCAAGACAGGCATATTTGGAAACGTCCTGCTGAGGCCTTTGCCCAACCACGGGACACTACGGCTGCACAGTGATAATGAACGGTTGCTTAAGGGGCCCGTTTTGCTAAGACGTTGGGTAATTCATATTTAATATGTTGCGACAATTTGGTAATATTTTCCCAGCGAGAAACAAAGGACAGCAATGAAGAGCGCGACACCGTAAAATAAACACAACATTGTTGGCGGCACAGATACAGATATGGCGATGGCTAGGGCACGTACGACGTATGTTCCATGACGTACTTATAATAACATTAAACAACATATAGTAGACATAAGGAAACCTGGCGACAGATTTTGAAATATTAATGCGTTCTGCAAAATAGCTACTGTACGAATACTCGAGCGACTAACGCACGCATATTTATTGCTACCTCGTGAAAGATCTAATGCAATAGTACATTCAGTATTCACTGGACCAACATGTCCCATATAAGTGTTCGAAAAGAAATTCACACATCACACAAAAACGTTATTTTCAAGGGGACTCATTCAGTATTGGATGGTGGGCGGACATTAGTTGTAGTCTTACGCCAATTAACAGACGTAAGGAAACCTTGAGAAGGACCACCGCCATGTGTCCCACCAGACGTAGGATACCATCACCAGGCGCGCTGCACAACGACATGGAACTGTCAATGCCGATCGATTAATAATTGTGAATTCATCACATTTAGATGTATGGCTTTCAGAGACTGTGTTAAAATGTTGTTATTCATGCGTGACGTAAACACAAATGGTGTAATAAATTGTATGTATAATGCTATCTGAAAGCAAACGTGGGGCAACATTCGGTTGATGAAAAACAGCGGGGTTGTTTCAAACGCAGCCGATGACCACGCTTGAAACGAATGGAACGTAGATGTGATCTGGTGATTAAAAACAAATAGTTGCACACCCGTGTAAATCGTTGTGTCGATTAGGTCCCCTTTTATTCTGGGAAGTTTGGAATTATAATCTTTACTGATTGGAAAATAATTGGTATGTTCAGAAGTTGTTAATAATCTTCTCAAATGATGAAATTCGGTCGAGCTTCGAGGTCTAAACAGAATTAGTGTAGTTCTCTGTAGTGATGAAAACATTGTTTTAAAATTTGGGATTGTAAGCTTGGCGGGTTTTAATTACATAATTTTAGTATAAACGATTGGAGGAAGCTTCACATTTCAATGCACAATATTTGGGACCGATCCATAAGAATGAATATGCCGCTACTTCTAAAAGTTATGACGTACTCGTGTTTTGTTTGATACAGTCTGTATTGTATACCATGGGGAATACAAATTTGAATCTACCAACTAAAAATTGATTTATATAGGTCTATTAGTGAACTAGGATCATACAATTGATGCAGTTAGATAGAAAACATGCAAATTTTATTACATGCCCTGCATTCATGTTAACATAATGCAAAAACGTGCAATACACCTATAATTCGCGTTCGTTTGCACTTTACTGCCCCTGTTACGCGTTATTGTATAATTATTCCGTCACAAGACATGTACAACCGACACCGGACGTACACTATACGATATTCCACGTATATGAACAATAAACTTTTAGGATTTTGTAAGGGGATAGCGCGAACGCAGTCCCCCACTACCAAAAATTACGCACCCGAGTTACCCACATTTGGGGTAATCGCAAGGGTCAGCCCAACCGAAGTGCAATGGAAAGGCCTCGCCCTGGGAGAACCTCCTTGGTGATCAAGGTGTCTCCTGTGCCAGGTAAGTATGCTTTTTACAAGCCGCACACCTTCATCAATAGTACGGCCACGGCGTGGTGAAAATGTGGTGTCGCAATTAGTGGGTGATGTGTAAAGTATATCACGTATATTTATTTGTGATCACGTCCCTTTTGAAGTTGGCTTACTATTTTATTTTCATACAATTTCTGTATGTGTATTCATATATTTATTTTAACTCTTTGATGTAAATGTCATTTATAAACTTAAACGCAAAATTACGTATACAATGTGTTAGGCCCACTTCTATGATGGTCACTAGATGGCACCACTATACATTACCAGGGTCATTCGCACTAGCTGAAAATGTGGTGTCTCACGGAGAGGGTGTCAGCAACACATATCATTTTATTGATTTCTGCTAGCAAGTTTGTTTAAGTTGGTTTACAATTGTACCGTTATAAGTTTTTCCTATTTCATGGTTGTCTACCACTTTACTTCCGTGGTGGTCGCTAGATGACACCACGGTAACAGCACTGCGTGCAAAACTTTCAATCAACATGACACGATGGCTGTCGCTAGATGGAACCACATAAATCGGTCGGAACCAGTGCAGAATGCTCGCAACTCGATGAAACTTGAAACCTGAACTTCTGTATAATTTATGTATTAGGAAAAATTGTTTTGTCCACGCCATGAAGTAGTACACATAGATATATATGATAAAATTGAAACAAAACCTGAGTTTACCTGACATGGGTTACCACATTAAAATATATAAAATGCTGTAATGATGAACTTTAGTCTAGATGAAGCTTTGCGCAGCAACGCGCTAATCCTGAAAGAGGTTAGGAGCTAGCGTATTTAGGTTAATCCCGGAACCACCCCCTGACAAGTTGACGTGTTACGAACTAAGTTAATCGAGAGTAAAAAGGTGCAGTCTGTTGGCTGTATTTGTTTACAGAATTGTAATCAGCTATGACAAGTTATGAAAAAACGGTGTTTTTGGCATGTATGACCAGTTTGGTTTGGTGTAAGTATGTCGACTTTTTGGTGTGCGATCGTATTCACGTAGTCGTAGGCCTAATTAATTGTAGACGAAGGCGTAGCTGCAGCGTTTGTAGATGTAGGCTTGTAGCCGTAGACTAGTGATTCCTGTAGGGTAGGTTGGCTACTCAAGTGTGGATAAATGCAATCCCAATGTTATAACACGAATTAAATTACGAAGTCAAACAAGCATACTGCCATATTCATAATCATAATGATTTGAATATGGCAGTATACATATATCTGGCTAGATACGTAACTCATAGACATAGGGTCATCACCTATTATATTAAATTGTGGATTATCAATCATTCTGTTAGCCTATAATTAGGAATCAGGCCATGTAAAGATGCACAAAAGAAGTTGTTATTATTATTTTGTTGCAGTGCTGTATTATGCATGAACAATGATAAGCTAAAGAAATGTCTAAATATAGGTGATTGCCATTGTATTTCAGGTGTCGGAGCGGTCAACTACAAAAGGTGGTTGCCAAATACAAACTTTGAAAACCCTGAGAACTGGAAGAACAGGGGGCTGCCTTGTCGCAACGACCGTGTTCTTTTCCCAGAGGAGGCGCCACCAGTCTTTGTGCAGATAAACACAACACTTGTGGAGATTGTAAGTTACGTGTGGAGATTGTAAGTTACGTGTGAAGATTGTATGATACGTACATGTGGAGATTGTATGTTATGTGTGGAGATTGTAAGTTATGTGTGGAGATTGTATGTTGCATGTGGAGATTGTAAGTTACGTGTGGAGATTGTATGTTGCATGTGGAGATTGTAAGTTACGTGTGGAGATTGTATGTTACATGTGGAGATTGTATGTTACATGTGGAGATTGTATGTTACATGTGGATATTGTATGTTATGTGTGAAGATTGTACATTATGTGTGGATATTTTGCCTTGGCCCCTTCATACGGTGATTGTTCATTACATGTGGAGAATGTACATTTTGTATGGTAATTGTACACTACATATGATGTGGTGATTGTACAATACATGTGGATGTTGTACATTACATATACAGATTGTATGTAACATTACACATGGTTCGATGATTACTTGTGGTGATTGTACATTTACCCATATATGGTGGTTCTAATCCAGTACCCCCATATGTGTAAATATGATACAATGATTGACAAGAACCACCTATTAATTTCTTTGCAGAATGTGAACCTAAATTCCTCTTTCATGATCTGTTAGAAGGATAGCAATTTGTAGGGTAGAAATTGCCTGAACGCTACTGCTTACCTGTAGTAGTTAGTTACACTTGTGCTGACAGCATCCATTCAAAATGTGTCCCAATATTAAGCTCCCTGAAATACTTGTTTTATCACCAAGGCAGATTTATTGTATTGTGGTGGAATCTATGTTTGCCAGATCCTGCCTGTGAATGGGGAGTTGATTCTTGGGAGTGATGTATCCCTCTCCTTCCCTCTCTCAAAGGACAATGATTCTACCTGTCCAGGACAAGGTAGGTCGTGCTTACCACCCATGTACCTAACAACTTCTGAGTTTGGAAATCCGGGAGATTTGAGATAGTGTGTGATTCTCAACAGTTTGGTCTTATTGGATTGGATTGGATATTGGAAGACAGGGTGGGAGGATGCTGTTGAAGGTCTGAAGTGAAAATTCATCCAGGAAATTACCTTCTTTTCTGTGAGATTTTCGTCTTCACCAAAATTCTGGGAGATTTCATTCTTTTCTGGGAGTCCAGGAGATTCACAATAAATCAAGGAGATTCCTGGAAAATGTGGGAGGATTGACCCACATCATCACAACCCCATCATGTGGAGGCACGCACATTTCATTAAATTTAAGTATCAACAAAAACTTAATGTTGTGCATTATAATATTTGACTAGTTAACATGAGTAGAATTGGCAATGAGAGTGACAATGGTGGAACAGTTCACAAAGTCACATTTTCTATACAAGTGGCTGAGTGACCTGGTTTGCACAGGGAAAACTGATTTTCCAACTACAGCAGCATCTAAGCTAATTGATGTCTACAAATGCAGTCTTAGGGTGTGTGTGTGTGCATGCGTGCATGCGAGCGTGCGTGTGTGTGAGTACATGTGCCTGCATTGTTGTGTGTGTGCATATGTCTATGCATGCATGCATGTGTGTTTGTGCATATGTCTGCGGGTGTGTGGATGTGTGCCTGCACACACACACACACACACACCCACCCAACTGTTGCCTGCCTGCCTGCCTGCCTGCCTGCCTGCCTGCCTGCCTGCCTGCCTGCCTGCCTGCCTGCCTGCCTGCCTGCCTGCCTGCCTGCCTGCCTGCCTGCCTGCCCGCCCGCCCGCCCGCCTGCCTGCCCGCCCGCCCGCCCGCCCGCCCGCCCGCCCGCCCGCCCGCCCGCCCGCCCGCCCGCCCGCCCTGCCTGCCTGCCTCTGCCTGCCTGCCTGCCTGCCTGCCTGCCTGCCTGCCTGCCTGCCTGCCTGCCTGCCTGCCTGCCTGCCTGCCTGCCTGCCTGCCTGCCTGCCTGCCTGCCTGCCTGCCTGCCTGCCTGCCTGCCTGCCTGCCTGCCTGCCTGCCTGCCTGCCTGCCTGCCTGCCTGCCTGCCTGCCTGCCTGCCTGCCTGCCTGCCTGCCTGCCTGCCTGCCTGCCTGCCTGCCTGCTAATATTAGCTGTAGTATTATGCTTATTTTGTTCAGGTATTGAATTGCTACACTAGTGAGTTAAAATAATACTGTTTACCATACTAGTGGATGTCATCATTTCATGTAAAGAACATTAATGCATCCTTACAGTTTGCTCTCAATATTATTTCAGAAGTAGAATACAACAGAACAGATCCGAAATCATGGTTTGATCCGGTCAACTGGTGCACAGTGGAGAACCCCAATGGCACATGTGTGGACCCCCAGCCCCCCTCACTCACATCCCAGCGAATCCCAGGCCGCTACGATGCCGTCATATTCCCTCCTCAGTCATCCTTTTATGTTGACCTTGACAGTGGCATTGACATCTACGTTAGCAGCCTCTCTCTGGGCAACATGGTAAGTGATGAGTCGGGGCATTTCGGTGACAGTAAGTCAATAATATTAGTGACGTATATAATTTAACATTCATTGTTGCAATTTTAATGCGTGTATTCATAAAAATATTAATGCTATGATTTGTATTTTTCACTCTTCAACTGAACAATCTGTTTTCTTTTTGTTAAATGATTCTACTTGCACCATGGAATTACACATGTATTACATGTATGTATTATGTAGCATCAAATGCATTGTAACATAGTTTTCTGTAATAAAACCATCATCATCCCATTACCACTACAATAATACTAACCTCTATTTATATTGCACCATATGTTGTAGTCTGTCCTTCAGTTTTAATTTGGTCTCTTAATTGTAGCTTGATGCAAACATATTTAATCAACCAGAATGTCATCAATGCTAATAAATTTTCAGTGTTTCAGTGTCCGAAATAGTCATTAATGAATGAACCTTTATTTCAACAAGAACAGACAGTAAAGTAGCTAATTATTAAATTATAGTTATAATACAATTGTTGAAAAAGGGCAAGAAGAAGTGTAACACATAAAAATTCTTGCCCTGTTACACATAAAAACCTCTGTAACATTGTGTAACGTGACATGATTTAGACTACGTAATACAAAATACATAATTACAATGTCCTAATCATGGTAGGCCGTTTATAAAAAGAAGTTAAAGTACTAATATAGCCCAAACACCAATCAGCACTATTCATTTCTGTTGAATATGGGTTGAAATTTCATTGTATGCTACCATTTTTGAACACATTTCAGCACTTGTCTATGCTATAAAAATTGAGATTAAATGCTAATTTTCAAGAAAAGCTGTTTTAGTGGATGTTGTGATTTGTCTGTTGATAAATAACATTTGAAATGTACATCCTCCTTAAATATGTAAACATCAGTTGTTGGAGGTGTAAATGTAAAATGTAGTCAGTGCATGACTCTGCATGCAGCTGGCTGGGATTTTGTTTTGGTGTGTGCCAGTGTCAAAGTCTGCTGCCATCTGCTCTGCATTAAATCTGTCACCTGATCTACCGAGGGGTCATCTCAGTCATTCACAGGTCCACCTGATCTCCTGAGGGGTCGTTTCATTAGTACACAGAGTCCAAAGTTTGTAAAATTTGATATGATGATATGACTATATTAACAGTATTGGCCCAAAGCATAAAATATTGATGTTCAAAACTGCCTCCCCCAAACAAAAGTAATTTTGTCTGATATTGGACACCAATGTTCTGAGACGATCCTTAACACTGGTTTAGATCATCACCCACCCATCAATACGTGGTGTAGGACTTTCAGTAATGTTCACTTTGCCTATCAAAACTGGGCAACTTAATATGATTTAACTGACCCGGCTACCAAGATATGACCCTCAGTCTTATCAGTGTCACTTCCAATTAATTCATTATGTCGCCCCACTAAAGCAGTTGATTAGATGCAGCCAAACCAGACCCCTCTAATACATGTTTTACTGCCTGCCCGCTCACCTAAACTCTCACCATTCTCTCCTACATATTTATTTATCTTTGACTATGTTGTGATGATGTTATCTCACGTGTTTCCCTACAGTTGCACACAACCGGGAGTTTCCTGACTTTGCTGCGGGGGGAGGAAGGGAGAAAGCAGTTTGTGAGGGGGCCTGAATCCACCCCCACCACTGTCAACATCCGACAGTACACCTGTGATGACGCGTCAGGCTGTGCCACTGGCAATGACATCGGTCAGGTAGAGCTGATGATATTGATCCCAACTAGCAAATCTCATTGGACCAATGATGGCTGCAAAAACAACGATTGGACTAATGATGGTTTGTTATTGGTTTGCCATTGAAAAAAATCATTGGCCCGATAATGTCTGCCATACATTTGCCATCATTGGTTTATCATTGTCAAAACATCATTGGCCCGATAATGTCTGCCATACATTTGCCATCATTGGTTTATCATTGTCAAAACATCATTGGCCCAATAATGTCTGCCATACATTTGTCATCATTGGTTTGTCATTGTCAAAACATCATTGGCCAAATAACAGCTGTCGTTGGTTTGCCATCATTAGTACTCAAATTTATTGTAACTCATTACAATTCATACAATACAAATCAAATTAAGACAAATCCTATATAATAACATAACGAGCACAAAAAGGGAAGAACATTAAATAATGTTATACTCCCTATTGTATATTTCAATGTAAATATCATCATTGGGTTGCCATTGCAAAAAACTTGTTTGGGTCAATGATGGTTTGCCATCATTTGCTTGCCATTGAAAAAAACAACATTGGCCCAATGACTATCATTGTTTAAAATGTCATTGGTTTGCCATTGGGTTAATGTTGGTTGTTTTGCGTGCCTTCATAATTGGTTTACCATGTAATAACATAATTGATAAGAAAATACCACTTTTGTGCCATTGATGCATGTCATTGGCTACCAATGACATACCTAATAAGGACAATATGCCCCACGCGGTGAGACGTATATGGCTTACAGGTGTGAAACCAGTCCGATGCAGGTGACGATTCACCCACAGTGTTGGCACACGAACGTCGGCAGTTGCTGTCCTTTTAGGGCAGGTAGTGTTCTAACTCACTTGTTTTAGGTCTTAGGTGTTGTTTCTTCATACAGCCCCTTTCTGGAGCTAACCTAGGAGTTGTGCAGTGCGTATTGCAAAGGGTGCGTGAAACTGAATTTGACATATCATTCTAAAAGAAAAATTAAACAAATAATTATGTAAAACAAGTGCAATAATTTGTGCAGATTAAAAACACGGTCTCTGTCTTTAT
>CM034542.1:59400065-59467214 GCA_020002185.1 Paraescarpia echinospica
CTGAATAATTTCCATTGTTCTTTTCAATGTAATTTATTTACGCTTTTGCTGTTCGAACGAATACATTTATCCTTGACGTTGTCATACGTGTTGCTTAACACCAAACTCCACGTGGCAGATTATGTAATAGGGTTCATTTAAATATGTCCATTAGTCATAGTATAGGAAACAGTCGGGATATGGACAACGATTATTCGGAGGGATTATATTGCATTACTGGCGTTCGAAGCTTGGATAATTTCGTTCAGTTCCTAATGCCTCAGTGTATTCGTCCGTAGTTGAGCATCTCACAATGGGCAGTAGGCGAGGAATTATTAGAACACTTCCCGAAGTATTCGGGTTAGTTTTTAGTTTTTAGATGATGTTTAGAACATTTTGATCGATCCCTCTGAAGCTATGATAGAATGACGCCTTTCATAAGATTCTGACTAATCGTGCCGCGCCCAGCGTTATGCTTCCGCGTGAAAACCACTCTCTGCCAAGCTGCCGTAGCTCGGATTCTATCAGTTGACATTTGACGCCACGTGTACGTTCGTTATTTAGATTGATATTCTAATAGAATCACGCGACTGCTGACGTACTCGTAAGACCGTGGGCAGGAATAGATTTTTTTCTATGTCAGTCGTGCAATCCAGGCGTGGCGGACTCGCTATTTTTATACTAAAATATCTGAGGAATGAACAAAGAAAAGTCAGATGTTTATAATAGCAAGACCAGCATGAGTATCACTATTAATAATTGTGGTGTTTTAGACATCGTTCCCACTGTGGTGCCCTCTCGGTGAATGTTGATCACCATTCAAGAATCTCGTGTAGGAGAACGAGCCATTGGAAGAGCAGAAGCACTGGGTCAAAAACTGGTCTGGAAATAACTCTAAATCGTTATTGTTGTGTTTCTTAAATATATCTTTCTTAAATATATCGCCAATAGCGGACGCAAGTGATTCTCGTATCCGGTCCGTTTTGATGCGATAGTTAACGAGATCATACACTTCCGGAGCTCACTTCGTTGTCCGGAATTATCGCTCATTCGATTACAGTTATGGCGTTTTCATTACAATTTTGGGTAAACTACACCACACGGAATGTTAAATTTCAAGGAAAATCAACAGGTTCAGTAGACTGCAGCCGGGTGCCGAGTTTCTCATACAACGACGAGTGCAAGCGTCGATGAAAGACAAAAGTTATAAGTTAATGGTGTGTCGCCTGTGAAATTGTATCCGCTCACGGCCGGCCTCCACTCACTCGATCGATTGAGTGAGACAAATTATAATTTTATTACTGCTCTAGAATGTGTTCCCTTACATCCCCATTTATGAAGATGCACTATAACCATAAATTACGTACATTTGACAAATACTGTTACATAGTTAAATGATGTTTACGATTATACACATGTATGCAACTGTGCCGTAAGTCATTGTAGACTTTATGGCGGCAAACATTTCGCGTGCCACGACTGACAATGACACAATTTCGTCGTTCCGGTATACCATTATTCAAAGTCAAAATTACTGCGATATGCAACCAATTTGAAAATCATAACTTGCCTGCATAATAGTTCCCACCTTCTCGATAAACCTTCGTTGGGTGGAAACCTATAAAACCTACAACAGAGGTTTCTGTTGTGGCAATTACAGCCGTAAGCGAAACATTACATGGCTCGTTCGCGTCGCTGGGCACCAAAAGGGCAAAATAGCATAAAACCAATATGGCAGCTGACAAAACTTGCGTGCCCTATTGGAAGATCAGCGGCCGATGGTCCAATACAAGGACACGAATGGACGTAGGAAGAAGCGATTGGATCTCTGTGCCTAGGGGGAGATACTGTTACAATGTTCCAAAGATATCGGCGCGGATGGGGAGATACTGTTACAATATTCCAAAGATATCGGTTACACTGCTCCAAAGATCTAGGTGCTCAGAGGGAGATACTGTTACAATGTTCCAAAGATCTCGGCGCCTAGAGGAAGATACTGTTACAATGCTCCTAAGGTACCGATTTATTATATATATATGTAGGATATATCGTGAATATGTTTGGTCGTGCGGTGGACTGGCTCCGTGAACGCCGTTCACGACACGTGTCCGTCCATTGGTGTCTATAGTGCATAACGTATTGCAGACAGGAACCGTTATCTCGAATTCACACGCGAATAGTTTAGGATAAGATAGACGTGGTCTCCTGGTATTCGCTGTCCATTTGGTTGTCAAGTGACCAACTCCCTCAACACTTCGTTACTTCTGGTACAGTCACTTGCAAATTGGTCTTGACTCCGTCTCATCGTCTCCGAGAATGTCCATGCTTACTTTTGTCTTTGATATGCGTTTGCAGGATCCGAGTTCAATGTGGAAGTCACACATTAACAGTGATCAATATTAGTGCGCATCATCAGTTTTGGGTTCATGTGACACACACACAAGTCGGGCCTTGCAGCGAGCCAGACGCATTACCTATTATCTGCTGTAACGGCCCCGTTAGAATGTTCGCGGTTGCGCGCCCAGCCGCCATTACACACAACGCGCGGTCGTAACGACCGCACAATCAGACATTCCGTCGTGTTCGCTGAACGCTGTAGCAGGTTGGAGACAGTGAAGCGAGTCGGGAGCAAGGCTTATGGTCGTCGAGGCGCAGCCACAGGTGCACGCGGATCACATCAACGGGAGAGATAAGGCGATCATCGCCGACTACCGTCGTCATGTGGTGTCGGCGGAGACTGGCAGCTGTTGCATCGGTTCCAGTCGTCCCAATCATGTTTATTCTGCCAGCGCGCACTGCAGCTATTAACGTGAGAGCTTCCAAGAACTCGCCTCAATTTGGTCTTCTTCGCATCCAGTGCATTGTCGATTAAACTAGGAGTTTCTGTTATGATTTCGTACTTAGTAGCGAGTTATTTTACGAAAATCGTATTAGAGTATTTTCACGATTTGCTTAATCGGCTATATACGTATATATATATAGTAATTATAAGGCTAACAAAACCTGCCGTTTTATTACATTTCTCCATTGTGTTTGGATACATTCAGGGTAACTTCACCAAATGTTTGTATCTGCATCCTCTGGCTTTTTGAACGGAATCAGAACATTTCTTGAGTGGGTCCATTATTTTTATTAAGATATTGGCCGTTTTAAGACATTTCTCCAATGGATATGTGTACAGACTGACTTACATCACGACAGTGTTTTTTTGATTCCGTACGCTACTAACTTGTTTATAGGTGTCACTAATTTTGGTGGGTGGGTCCATAATTTTCCCCCTTGAGCCGAGATATGCCGTTTTATTGGATTTCGTTATATTTCAGTGCAGCATATATTATTTGGAAACGACAAGTCTAATAGACGAAAAAATATATATATAATTTGTAGATCTTCGAGCCAATCCTTTAATTTGCCATGTAATACAGCTTTGTATCACATCTTATAATACATTATGGCTTCTATAGAACGTGAATCATTATTCAATCGACCTTACAGGGTGTCATGGCAGCCTCTTCACGTCCCGTATCCAGCTCCAGCCATCTGTAACGGGTGTCTGCTATTGGACCTATTGCTACTGGTCAACCAGACAAAAGCTTGGTATGTTATACGCTTTGAATGCTGCTACACAGCATTCTGCGTAGATGGAATATCGCCGTGGTGTTAGTCCCTTGGTAGACAAATGTTCTCATTGCCTCGATAATAGAGACCACGTTGCTATTCTAGTCACAGAGTACAACGGTGAAGCGTACCACGAGTTGAACTGTCGCGAATCCAGATCCAAATGGAAGGATGAATTCCGTGCCATGTTAATTAATGCTTTGGTCAGGGTATACATTCTATGTTTCTCGTGCTGTCTGCCAACCATTGCCGAAGAATGCAGACGTCGTAGTGCATGATATGAGTATAGCTCGTACATCCTAATTATTGTAGTGCATGACATGAGTATAGCTCGTACATCCTAATTATCGGAAGCAGAAGGACACCCTTGTCCACGGTGCATACCAAATATGGTGTCGGTCTCTTTTCCAAGAAAGTCTGCGCATGGACCAGCAGTCGTGAGTCAGTTTCCCCGAGGTCACACTGTAGCATATCATAGTTGTATCTAGTGACAATCACTGGGGTTCCTCATGTGGCAAACACTTCCTTTCAAGCTGTATAGTGAAGACTTGTGCAGAGAAATGTAAATACCTCATGTTTCCTGCTGACATCGCGATGGAAGTATATCCATATATAATTCTGCCCGATGGACGCATCCAAAATGTGCTGACTTCGACTCAAAAGTAAAAACGAATTGTTCAAAGAAATAACAAAAACTGTGTTTTTTCGGTTTGTTACATATCCCACAAACAAATTCAGTAAAGCAGCAGTTATTTCAATGGGGTGAACAATGGGCCCCAAAATGTATACTGACACCGATCAAAAAGCGAAATGGTATTATTGAAGGAGCAAAAAAATTTCGTGCTTTAAATTTAGTCAGATTTTCCCATATTCATTAAAAATGGAATAAAACGACTTAATTTATGTTCAATGTGGGGGTAAACGTATGGACCCACCTAAAATGTGCTGACGCCAATAACAAAACTGAAATATCAGTGTTACGAAAAACAGCCAAGATATGTCACATTCGTCCGGTCTGTAACATATGTCACGTGAAAGTGTAATAAAACGGCATAGGGCTAAGGGTTCGTGGGGGGGGTGAGAAATTATGGACCCACCCAAAACATATGCTAATTCTGATCAAACATTGAAATCATGTTGTTTAAAGAACCAGCAAAACAAGTTGGTGCTTTCATTCGGTAACCCCCGTGACAAAATGTAGTAAAATGCATATTTCGGTGCAATAAGGGGTAAAAAATGAAGGACCCACCCAAACAATTTGCTACCTCCAATTAAGTGAAATAGTATTGTTTAATGAAGTAACACAAAATAGTTGGCGCTTTTATCTTGTATATACCATATCCCCTGTAAAATATAGAAATATGGCATATATCTATTTAAAGGGGGTGAAAACTTACGGACCCACCGAAACAATTGCTGACTCCGATCAAAAGTGAAATCTTATTGTTCATGGATGCACCAACAAAACATTGGTGCTTTTATTTGGTCTGTTCCTACTAAGTCGCTAAGGTATCTCACCATACACTGTATTTAAGAACTTACCTTAACTTGTTTACGTTTTATATCGCCATCACCCAAGGCTGCCGAGAGCATCAGTGGTGAATATAAATGAGAGAGCAGTCTTTTTGTAATTGATGATCGAATGAACAGGTCTGCCGAGGGTGGAGTGTGATGAAGATCTTCGAAATTGAATATAAGAACTTTACTTCACTTTTGAGGTCAGCCCAATATGTTTTGCAGTTGTTAGCTAGCCCAATCATGTTACGAGAATCCAGAATTGTTGTGTGCATGCGGGCACTTAATTGTTTGCCTGTTGTACTGCCGATTTTATTTAAATGGCTAGGTACTATATCTATAATGCTAAGCCTGTTTCCCGGAAATTAATAAATTACACAGCCGAGAAAGTTACTGCAAAACATAAAGGCAACAAGTGGGCAAACAAAAAGCGTTGTTATTGCATCGGGAGCCATTCCTGCACTTACGTCCGTTTACAATTGTTTGTTTGTTAGCCATTCCTGGTTCCTGGTCACGCAGAAGGTAGAAACATTTTAAAGTTAAAAAAAACCTAAATAACAGGAACTAGATAGATTAAAGGTGTTGTTTGTTTTTAGATTATAGTTATACATTCCTGTGAGCTGCAAAACACACACTCATTCATCCGAGGTAGCTTGCCAACACAATGTCTGCCTATCATTTTGGCAAATTGAGCGATTGTTTCAAGCTTTTGCGGCCGGTTACTTTATCGAACTTGTTCTCTAACTGAATAGTTTTATTTTCAATCTATTCTACGGCTTCAGTGTCTCATTGATCGTTAGATCGGTTAACTTGCGGAAGTGTAAATAAGTTTTAGAATATGTTCTAACTAACGGATGCCACTATATTCTTTATAGTACATGGCTCAACACTGACTCAACATCATTAGCTGGACATCGTATGTAAACACCCGCTTGTTAACGTAGAGGTGGACATCTGACGACGGCCAAAATGTTTCGATAGTTTACACAAACGATTCAACGCTCGGACGACAAAAACAACACCATTACTTAAGGGCTATTAACGTCATGTTTCCTACCGGAATAACTGTATTCATTTATTGTGTGGACATCTATGGGTTTAGTAGGACGTGTATATGGATTGTTGGTGATTCAGGCGCCTGTTCTTGTACGTCGACAGACAGGACTATTTCTACCCCGCGGCCGTCATTTTGTTTACGAGTTGTAACCGGTCCGGTCAGAAATAATGTCATAGTCTGTCCAATAATTTGACCAAACGAAGTAACACATTTCTATGAAACATCTAGCATGTCGTAGAAGACGCTAATTACTGGCGGACTGGCGGTTAGGAATGTGTGCTCTTACTATAAGTATTAATAGTTATGCGGTGGGAACAGTCCCTTGTGTATTTGTGTTAAAAAACATGTTTCATATCCCGCCAACCACGTATTAGGCAAACAAATTATATTCGAATCAAATGTGGTGATGTCAAAATATATGCCCATTCTTCTATAGATAAAGGCGATTCGGGACAAAATGGTACTTTGTCCAAAGGTCATTCGCTGGACAGAAAATGGATGCTACTGAAACAACGCGTGTCGCGTAATGACTGAGTCAAGCGCGGGTCAGTTACCGTAGATCTGACCTATTACTGCTAACTGCTTCGGGTGACTGTAGATATGATCGCCAGTGAACATGACACACGACCTGGCAGTAACACAGTGTTAGCGCAGAGTTTCACTGTTATTAAGCCGAAGCCACAGCCTGGCTTTGGTGGGTAGGAAGTGTGGTACGGTCGTGCCTCTACCGGGTGATATAGTAAACTATATTTATCCAGTTTTTATGACTGTACCACGTTGTTTACATTTAATCATGGCAGGCCTGTTAATTCGAACTCCACTTGTAGACTTATCATGGAAGAATTCAGCCCCACTGCAATTACTGCGCGAAGACTATTCGTACACAAATATCCACCATTGTTTATTGCCATGTGCACATTCATACAGCTATGTGTACTGAAGTAGCGTGAAGTGAACGAACTTGCCCAAGTTTTGAAACGACAGTAAAAGCATTCGAAACCCGATTATCTCGAATGTGCGTTCGCTGTTCTGAAAACTGCGCTACCACGCCCAAGACCCGGACACGCCCAAGGCCCGGACACCCCGAAGGCCCGGACAACCCCAAGGCCCGGACACGCCCAAGGCCCGGAAACGCCCAAGAACCGCGACTTAGTTCATATTATCACTGTACGCAGCTATGTACTGTCTCTGGGTGTGTGCGCGTGCGTGTGTGCGTGAGTCAGGTAGCACGTGCACGTGTACAGTTGAACCTCGCTGTACGGTAACCATGAAATACAGCCACATCACCATTAAGGTCTGTGTAGCACAGTCCCAAATTAGTTCCACACACAGCAAACTGTAGGAAATTAGTCCCATTACTACAGCCACCTTGTTATTCAGGTCAATTTCGCACCGTCGCATGGGTGACCTTAATAGCCAGGTTACTTTGCACGTTGATTCTACGGAGCTTGGACAGTTGATATTGCTATGTTGAACAGTTTCAACTCGACTTCTATACACACACACACTAAGACACACTGCGCGGTGAACCGACACGGCCGACACGGCCGAACCGTCGCACCGACTGGTTATGTAAAGATAGCATCTCCGCCACCACCGAGCGCCGTGTTCCGCACACCTGATTATGCCGTGTTTACACCCGTCAGCCGTCGACAGTTGCGTCAGCAGAGAAGCAGCATGCCCCGTGCTTCCTGCCGCCTCGACACACGCTGCCGTCTGTCATATCAGTACATGCGCGTCGCCCTCCAAACTCAATGCAAATGTTTGTGTTTATTTCCCAGAACAACTGACACGCTGACGTGTGTTATTCTTGCGCACACGTATCGCTAAGTCGAACGGCAGACGATAGTGTCGGTTTCTCCGGTAGCGGATTGGTTCAGCCGGGAAGGCGTGTAGAGAGGAGAGAGAGAGCGCGCGTCTTGCGGGGAATTATATCGGTTCTCGGCGAGTCGGATTGCGTCCACGACGTACCACGCAGCGAACAGTAGCTACAACCACCAACCCAATATACAATCTTGATAGGTTGAACATCGACTCATTTGCTGTCTTCGCCGGTCTAGATTGTGGGAATCAAGCGACACCAAACAGCAACTCCTGGAACTATTATGTTTACACCGTGTCCGCAAAATTCAAATTGCGGACGTTCTCGGACACTATACGTGCAACATATTTATTGTAGTATTAATGACATTATATTAATAAATGAGGAACATACATGGTCGGCTTAAAGTGCCCATTACAATGCATCCTGTGATTGCAGAACAGTTCAACCATTAACACATCAATTCTCTTCTCATTAATTTCAACGTCACGCCCGAATGGTTTCGACACAACTGACCTACCTGTAGCTCTTCTAAGCATGTCACTAGCGTGCTTACTGTCAATTAAATAGCTGTAAAGAATTCAGCATATATCTATATGCGATTTTCAACACTATAATCTAAACGACAGCAGGTCGAGAAGTTATGACATAGCTTCTGTTGCGCTTGCGTTGGAAAAGCAGAAAGGACCAGAACATAATATTCGACATTGTAGCCAATTTCGCAGCTTGTACTTGGACAGCTGTTAATGAATGCATAATCTTTTAGTCACGGTCCACGCTCAGTCACACAGCTGATCGATATCCTAAGTCGAGAATAACTCGCTATGATTCCGGCAACCTGTGTCTAAGTGGTTGGAAATGACACACTGATTGATATGATGTCAGAGCTACCCTCGGTCTACAAAACCAGATTGTGTTTTATTGATGAACGGACGCACCACGGTCGTGACTTGTCCAGAGATCTGACGACAATGACTAATTTCGAGAATGTGATCAATTATACGACAGAGGGCAGTGTCACTTCCAGGGCTTAGGGATATATCCACGATTTACGGGGTTATCCGTAGTTTAGGGACGTATCCACCTGTTAAGGGCATATCCAGAACTTATGGGCGTATCCATGGTTTTGGAGGTATCCAGTTTTGCAAGGACATCCATAGATGATGCGTCATACACCACGCAATGCATTTGGTTACCTCGTAGACCCGTCATGTTTCAGACATGAAAAAAGAAGGAGGTACATAGTAGGCGTTTCTGAAATAGTTACGAGTGTGTACGACGTACACCGGGGATTCAACCACCCAGCATTCTCAAGATCCACTGCCACTGAAGTTTTTTTCCACAAACGATGAGTAAAAAATGTAACCAACTATGTATTTAAATTTCAAATCATAGATTCGTACCTACAGAATAGCTACCTTTATGATTGTTGGACCTCTGTTGTTGACATGATTTGTGGCGCCCCCTCGAAACTGAACGGAATATTAAATGAGGAGACCAGGCCGATTAAATCAAATGATATTCCTAGCAAGTGGCTCAACGTTGATTTAACCTGTTGATTAGCTGGATGCCGTGTGTAAACACCAGCTTGTAAACACAAACGTGAACATCTGACAACGTTAAAGCGTGTCCATTGTTTACACAACCGATTCGACGCTTGGATAACAAAAACAACACCATTATTTAAGAGCTATTAACGTCTTGTTTCCTCTCGGACTAATTGTGTTCGATTGTTGAGTGGACATATCTGGGTTTATTGGGACGTGTGTGTGTGTGTGTGTGTGTGTGTGTGTGTGTGTGTGTGTGTGTGTGTGTGTGTGTGTGTGTGTGTGTGTGTGTGTGTGCGTGTGTGTGTATGTTTGTGCGTACGTGTGTGTAGTGTGTGTGTGTGTGTGTGTGTGTGTGTGTGTGTGTGTGTGTGTGTGTGTGTGTGTGTGTGTGTGTGTGTGTGTGTGTGTGTGTGTGTGTGTGTGTGTGTGTGTGTGTGTGTGTGTGTGGGTGTGTGTTGGTGGTGATTCAGACGCCTGTTTGGGTGCGTGGACAGACTACCCCCGCGGCTGCTCTCAACTGCAGCTCAAGTTGAACGAGAAGCGTTTGACGTGACGTATCTGACGTTTGATGTTACCAAATGAACACTTTACCTTCACTAAAGGGTGCAACGCCAGGGGAAGTATGTGTCTCCGGCCGATCGGAAGTCAAACAAGGAATCGTTCACACTTATTTTCTCGTTCGTCCTTCGCAAAACTCTCTTTAGAAGATTTGGTATCTGGCATTCTGGTCACATGAACAGCCATCGCAACTGTGACTGCCTCAGCATGGTGCTTCGAATGTCTGTCTCGGTGAGCACCTTAGTGCATGCAGTGTTGGTTTGCCACCTGATCTTCAGCAGATTCCGTAGACAGCTCATGTGAAATTGGTTTGGCTTGTTGACACGGCGCTGTACACGGCGTAGGTCTCGCTCTCGTGGAGTAGTGATGGAATGTTAAGTTGACAACTGCTATGTGTACTTTCAAACCTGTCTGCAGGGTTACTCCTCGACGCTCCCTGTTTATACACCGTCACTTATGGGTTACGTCATCTGAGAGATCAAGACTACTTGATTCCATTTGCGTATTTGGGAGGATTGGGCAATGCCCCTTGGCAATGCAAATTATTCAGTTATAACCTGTTACATTTATAGCATGTAAATGGGCTTGACCCCCCCCCCCCCCACACACACACACACACACTCACACTCCAAGATCGTAGACACGGCGATCTTTGATTCATCTCATAAGTGCCAAATGCATATTACCATGTATATATTCTAGCCCCTTTATTGATTCCACCCTCCGAGAGCTACGATACACCACTATTTTATTTCCCTCCTTAGTGCTACGTGCTCATTAGCATTAAAATATTCCAGCCGCACTTGACTAACATTCACGATATTAATATAGTCACTGGTGTTCAATATTAACCAATGCATAAACATGCACAATCCACGCAAGTACTCGCGGACATGCAACATTCACAGTAAACATCGTTAACACGAACTTATTCCAATATCCGGTACTCGCTTTCGGCATGCCTGGACACTGAATAATAACGCTGTCTTTGATTGAAATCGAGATGAGCAAATGTTGCGATGCCATCAAGGAAGCAGGCACCTCAAAGTCTCGCCTGCGGGCTGACACCTCGACGCCTGGGTAAGCTCGTTAATTGACCACCTCCGAGCGCCGAGATGGATGCGGTACTGTGTGTGGCTATACGTTGCGTAAGAATTATGAAAAGAGACGGAAACAGTGGTGACATGCCGCCCAAAAGGCGTGGGAGCGTGCTGCTTCCAATAACGAATTATTTTCGGTTCCAACCGATGCACAGATAAATTAGATACACACGACACTGACTGCAGCGTTACTGTCGTCTGGCGTCGTTTGTATAGACCTGCGCGTACAATAAACGCGCCCATAAGTAATGTATGTGTTTACCAGATACTGTAGAATATCGCTTTTTCTTCTCTTCTCACTACATCTCTACCCGCCAAAGAAAAACAAAAGCGCTGGCACAAACATAAAACACGTCAGATCGTCTGGTCTGCATGTTCTTGTAAGAAATGGTATGCTTGTGTTTATTTATTTGTCTTTGCACCTGGTTATGACCGTAATCTACTAAATGAGCGTGACGCCAATATATTGTAATACTTACTTTTGCAACACCGCATGCTCGGCGATAGATAGACAAACAACACCGCGTGCTCTGTGGTAGATAGGTGTACAACACCGCGTGCTCGGCGGTAGATAGGCGTACAACACCGCGTGCTCTGTGGTAGATAGGCATACAACACCGCGTGCTCGGTGGTAGATAGGCGTACAACACCGCCTGCTCGGCAGTAGATAGGTGTACACCATCTATGTAGCCATGGTTTCGTCTACGGTCTAGCTGCTTGACCTAATCGAAATTCCAGTAGTTTTGATCTATCGCATTTGAACGACAAGAAAATCTCGTATCGTAAAACAAAGCAGATGCGTTGGACCGTAAATCTAGATAAGACAGGAGATACTGGACTCAAGACGTAAGTCGGCCCATAATGAGACAGGTCCGTTGTTTATTAGAACTCGAGAATCGACACGTACTAGACTTGGGTGTGGAAACGTTGCCGTAACCTGGGTCATCACGCCCAACGGCGTTTTAAATGTATACGAGTGTTGGTCAAACAAAAGAGTCGGAACGGGGAGGAGGGGTTGGGGCTGAGTTCCCAATATGTCTGTCTGTATGCATATGTGTATGTCTGTCTCTGTGTCTATCTGTCTGTCTGTTTGTCTGTTTGTCTGTTTGTCTGTTTGTCTGTTTATCTGTTTGTCTGTTTGCCTGTTTGTCTGTATGTATGTCTGTCTGTCTGTCTGTCTGTCTGTCTGTCTGTCTGGTAGGTAAATGTTATAATGCATACAGTGGCCGTATTTAGTTGGACATTGGCCCATGACTCCCTTTAACAAATGAGTCCCCCTTCCAAGATCTCTGGTATGTCACTGTATATATAACCGCAACGAAATAAACCCTAGTGTGCCAGTGACCGCCCACTAACTCCGCCCATTGTGCCCTGCAGGCCTGCCGCCGGAGCTGTACACGATCTGGGAGGCGTACCCGTGGCGGTTCGGGGAGCCGTACTGCCTGCTGAAGACTTTCCTCACGGAAATGACGTCCTCCGTATCCTGCCTGACCATTACCGCCTTCACTCTCGAGCGTTACGTCGCCATCTGTCACCCGCTGCGGGCCCAGACCATGTCGAGTCTACACCGCGCCGTCAAGACGATCGTCGTCATCTGGGTGGTGTCGTGTGCCGCTGCCTTGCCCTACCCTATCCACACTCGCATCTACTACTACGTCGAGCACCCCGTCACGCACGTGCCCATCCAAGACTCGCTCATCTGTAACATCGAGGTGGGTGCGACTCAATGCTTTGAGATGGTGGCCGCTTATCTCTTTACGTGAAGGGCTTTAGCTCCCGATATGTTTATGTATAAATACCATATTTTATTATCATCCTTTATCGAGACAGAGGAAGATGGATAAAACCCTACATACACAATGTCGTCCAACGCACGACGTGCAAGTCTACACACACACGCTATTGTTCCTTTTGATGTCGTTCGCACGCTTTATTTTTAATATAACCTTCTAGACACAGAACTACCAACGATATTGATGCATTGACAGCATTGTCGCCAGTGCTTACGTCTGCACCATTTATGTGGTTGTGTCAACTTTTGCCGTTTGTCAGAAATAGTTCCGTATCTATTGACGCGCCGATCTGACACTCCGCGCGCGCTCTCAGTGGCGTCGTTGGTGCTCGCTGGTCCTTGTTTTGGCAGATTCAATTTGCAGACATGTTGACTCGTAGGCCGTCAACAGTTCGATCTGGTCATCCTCGCAAGTAAGGGGTGGTGACGATACACAACCCGTGGCAGATGCCCTACAAAAAGTGCGGACGTTCGCTAAATCAGTTGTAGAACTGTACTGTGTCCTATAAGTACCTGTCTCCGCCGGTCTTGCTGTGGGAACCATGAACATGTAAACTTTACATGTATATGCAATAATAATTATGTATTTATGTGTGTCTATGTGTTACTCTGACAAAGCTAATTATTTAATTATGTTATCAATGGGTGAGCCTAAAAATAATTTTCTGTCTCCTGTCTGATTATGGTTATACAGAGAGAACGTTCTCTATATCGGAAATTACTTTCGGAGGTATGCATATAGTGGACGGACTTACGAACGCATATGATTCATATTATATAATATCTTTAATAAATATAATAATTATTATTGATATTTCACAATATATATATGCATATGTATATATATATATATACATATATATATATATAATATATGCATATGTATATATATATATACATATATATATGCATATGTATATACATATATATATGTATGCATATATATATATATATTGTGAAATATCAATAATAATTATTATATTTATTAAAGTTATTATATAATATGAATCATATGCGTTCATACGTTCATCCACTATATGCATACCTCCGAAAGTAATTTCCGATATAGAGAACATATATATATATATTTATACATATATATATATATACATATATATATATATGTATATATATATACATATATATGTGTGACTCATATATATATATATATATATACATATATATATATGTATATATATATACATATATATGTGTGACTCATATATATATATATATATATACTGTATATGAGGCTCATTTTAGTTGTCATTTAAGCTGTGAATTATAATGACTTGGAAACACAAATCGATTAAAAGTCTTATGCCTATAATTATAATAAACATGTTGATGGTCTAATAAAGGCCGGCGGACACCAACCGATTTGTGTAGCTTAGTCGGCGACAAATCGTGTCTCAGGGTGTCGGCAGGTGTCGCCGACTAAGGAAAATTCAGTGTCCGGAGTTCTTACGACAAAAGACGGCGACTAAGGGACATTCCAAAATCGAATATCCCCGATGATGTCCGTGTAACAAAAGACGTGACAAATGCAGTGTCCGTTGACCGGTCCTTGGTCGGCGACACCCCGCAACACCGACAAAACACATGAGCCAATTAGCAGTCGCCTAGCCACTGACGTCACACACGCACCGCTTTTGCAAAATGGCGGATCCTGTACGCTTGCACAGCCCGGAAGGCGAGGAGATTTTGATCGCTACGTAGCGTGAAAGGCCTGTCTTATTCAAAACAAACGAAAACGGATACTCCCACAGGTGTAAGAAACATGATGCATTAATGGAGATCGTCAATTTATTCGACACTAGCGGTGAGTAGCGATATTTTGTTTTGCTTTGGGGTCGCTGGATAACGTCTGCGCCATGTACACACATAAACACGTGTACGCCACGGCGGCCCACAGTGCATCTACAAAGCATTGTGTGTGTATATCATAAATATATGACGAAGCGACCATATATTGGTGATACACATTTTGGTGGTTGCAAGGCGATACGGGTTAGGAAAACTCTCCACCGATTAGCCAACATACCAAATGCATTTTCCACCACTCTCCTGGCACGAGACAAACGGTACTTAAAGATCTTGTGGCGGTGGTCCTGATCACGGTAAGAGAACGGCTTCACTACGTTTTCAGTGCAAACGCATAATCTGCACGTATGTAATAGCTAACAGCTCTCTCACCCCCTGGTAATGGTGCAGATGGGGGAAACTGTGAAGATCTCTGGTCAAGTGCTTCTTGTAGTGAACTACCTTGAAATACTCCCCCATCGCTAACCCGGTCGTTGCAGCCAATATCTATGTAGATACATTTATAGTCGGCGTCGACCAGCGCCATTAGTACCAAATAGAACATCCCCCTGTAATTTGTAGACGATCGAGCCCGGTGATACCGGTGATACTGGTGATACTGGTGATACTGGTGATACTGGTGATACTGGTGATACTGGTGATACTGGTGATACCGGTGATACCGGTGATACTGGTGATACCGGTGATACTGGTGGTACCGGTGATACCGGTGATACTGGTGATACTGGTGATACTGGTGATACCGGTGATACTGGTGATACCGGTGATACTGGTGATACTGGTGATACCGGTGATACCGGTGATACTGGTGATACCGGTGATACTGGTGATACTGGTGATACCGGTGATACTGGTGATACCGGTGATACTGGTGATACTGGTGATACTGGTGATACTGGTGATACCGGTGATACTGGTGATACTGGTGATACTGGTAATACTGGCGGCCGCATCACAACATGTTTTCCATCAAAGGCGCCCAAACAATTTGGTAGTTGCCACTTCTCCCAGAAACTGTCTGTAATAAGTTTCCAATCTTCAGGGGTTGTAGGGCATTGACAAAACATTGCAGATACATATATTTGTCGCTTTTGTTATAAATAATGTTTTAACTTTTTCTGCAGTCTGATGACGACGAAACGACAACGTCATCTCAGGTGGCCTGTGAGGAGGCTGCCACTGTCACTGCCGAAACTGCAAGCACGGTATCTGCAAACACAGAAACTGATAGTAATGAACCATAGCCTGCCACTGAAGCAAGACACAACTTGTAGAAATTGCAGAGGCAGAAACTTCCTCGACCCAGTATGTCGGTAGTGACAGACGCACCTCAACAAGCACCCCTAAAAGAAGGAAAGTGGTTAGACGTATTCAGGGTGATTTTAATGAGGAGAGAGAGAGAGAGAGAGAGAGAGGGAGAGAGAGAGAGAGAGAGAGAGAGAGAGAGAGAGAGAGAGAGAGAGAGAGAGAGAGAGAGAGAGATATGTTGAAGAAGCAAGATTAATGAAATCGGTACGGGTCACTCTTGACAAAATAAATTGCCAGGGTCCAGAGAACTACATCACTGCGTTTCTGAAAAAATCTGGAACATGGGCTTAGAGAGATCAAGGACAGGACCAAACAGGTTGTATTGCAAAATGCCCTGTAACAAACGGTTTTTGCTGCAAGGGTTGCTGCAGCAAACGAAGGTGGACATAGGGCTCCAAGTCCACCAATCGTGCAGCCTATTTCTACAGTTGCCACAACAAGACCAGCACGAGCATTGGAAACCGTGATGGAAGGTGTCCAAACCTACGTCCCAGTACCATATCACATTCAACATCTGCAAAGGACTACTACAGTGGATCCTCACCTCGGGGATCGGCAATTCACGATATGTCCAGATCGCACACAAGCATGGGAAACGACGACTGCACAAATCATATTCAGCCGAGTACTTCCACAAGTCACCAGCGATACGTTGATGATGCAGAATCGCCGTACTACACCAACCTGTAATACTCTCAGGTGATCTTGTGACAAGGCTATCTCCCTGGGGCTATATGCCACTTGAGAAGTGCCAATTGACGTTACGATTGCCTTATTAGACGTTACACTTGAAGTTTATTATATTACAAAAATGAGATATTCATGACATCTTGTAATTTTGGGGAGTTAGATTTAACTTTTATCTGTTTTATATATGCTATTTAAAAAAACAGATTGAAATCGTAGATCAGTGGATTTTTCCTGTAATTTTGTAATCATTGCTGTCGTAGAAAAGCACGATGATTTATTGTTAGTTGGTACTCTATGTTGCTAGGAAGTGTGCTTTAAGTATATTTGCATGTTGACGTAGATCGACATGATGGTGCATTGACAGGTACAGCACGGAGGATCCATGTCTTTAATATACAAAAATAAATACCAATATAGTTAGAAGTGTGTGTTTGTCTGTGTTGTATTTGTATATTACAATTATGCATTGAAATCCCTAAAAGAATAATTACCTTCATAAATTCGTCTTTCAGTGCGTCGTAGATCGCGGCGCAGACCTCAGGTACAAATGATCCAATCGTTGTTTCCCCGACACGAAACAACATCTCCAGACCTTTTCCCACAACGTTGAGCTGAATAAGCCAGAATGTTGTTCGCAGTTTGATTGTTTCTCCACGAAACTTAACTATGTACAAGACATTGAAACAGTAAGCTCATTTTATCGCAACAACTGACACTGCGAACTTTCTGTCCATACCTACTTCGACTTTGTTACTTCCATCGAAGCGAGACACCCCGGTTTGTAGCAAATATTCTCCGTGTGACCTAGTTCTATTTCGACCCGCTGTGTGTCGCCAGATGCGGTGGCTGGCGAAGATGCGGTACGTCTTCCAGCTGACGACCTTCATGCTGTTCGTTCTACCCATGGCCGTCATCACGGCCCTCTACATCCGTATCGGTCTCGCCCTGCGCAAGGCAGGCAACGACCGCCAGCTCTCCACCATGTCTTCGGGTCACGGCTCGCCCAAGAGACGGCGGCCCATCATCAAGATGCTCGGTAAGTGACAGTAGGGGGTAGGTGGGGAGGGAGGAGGGTGCGTTGGGGGGAGGGATTGATCGAGGGAGGAGAGTGCGTTGGGGGAGGGATTATCGAGGCAGAAGGTGGGCGGGAGGGAAGGAGGGAGGAGGGGAGAGAGGGAAGCGAGAGAGATGGCGAGAGAGTGAGGGACGGGGGGAAGGAAAGAGGGAGGGGCGGTGGAGGAGGGAGAGATGAAGGGAGGGATGGCGGGATGGTGACGGACGGACGTAGCGATGGAGCAAGGGAGATAGAGCAATAAAGAGTGATAGGTGTCGGGAGAATGGAAAAAGGAAGGTATTGACGGAGTAAGGAGGGAAGAAGATGGGAAAAGGGAGGAAGAGGTTGGGGAAGAGAATGGGGTGGTGGATGCAGCAGGGATTAAGGGAAGGGTTAGGGAGAGAATGGGGTGGTGGATGCAGCAGGGATTAAGGGAGGGGTTGGGGGAGAGAATGGGGTGGTGGATGCAGCAGGGATTAAGGGAGGCGTTGGGGGAGAGAATGGGGTGGTGGATGCAGCAGGGATTAAGGGAGGGGTTGGGGGAGAGAATGGGGTGGTGGATGCAGCAGGGATTAAGGGAGGCGTTGGGGAGAGAATGGGGTGGTGGATGCAGCAGAGATTAAGGGAGGCGTTGGGGGAGAGAATCGGGTGGTGGATGCAGCAGGGATTAAGGGAGGCGTTGGAGGAGAGAATGGGATGGTGGATGCAGCAGGGATTAAGGGAGGGGTTGGGGGATAGAATGGGGTGGTAGATGCAGCAGGGATTGAGGAACGTGGGAATAAGAGGTGGCTCAAAAGGGTGCGTGGAGGAAACTGAGGTGACGCTGAAGGTATTTAAAAGGGAGTGCTGGGGAATGAAACTGGTGGGAATTCGAGATAGAGAGTGTACAAGAAAGAAGGACTGGGGTAGAGGAGGTGTGCGGGAGGAGGCAGAAGGTGAAAGGACGTGGGTGTACAAGGTGAGAAAGGGAGGAGGTGAGATGGTGGGATGAGGATGTAGGAAAGACAAGAAGTGGAGTTTTATGATGGAGCATGAACACGTAATGTGAGATGAAATAATACGTCCAACTGTGTAGTTTTATCTACGTCTTCTGTGTGCTACGTGCACAAAAGGAGCTGATTAATCCAGCTTTGCTGTTGCCTGTAGTGACATAGCATAGTTCGATTAGCACCTCTTCCACTACCGACAACAAAGTATTAAATAAAACTTACCATTTCATACACGATTTGAATAAAAGGAAAACACTGTATTAGTTCCCTGTATGAAATCAAATACGTACCATGAAACAAATTCTGCTTCACGTTTAAATACCACGGTCATGTAACTGAGTCGAGCTGCGAGGAAACAGGCTCATGATAAACGGGGTCATTTGGTGAATGATTATTCACCAGTACCCTGTGATTGGTGGCAATATAGATAATTAGGGTTGTCCCTCTATTGATAACAATCATCACTAACGACGCAGGTTTAACTGTCTCTTGGGAAACAATCTGCTAGATTAGATCCAGACTGACTGAATCACATAATTGAAAAACATCAGAGATTGAGATTCATCGTAACATCTCCACTGTCAGCGGACGAGACTTGTGTCGCGAGTAAACGGTTTGGCGCCAACTTAGAGTAGTCGCTGTAAATAACGACCCACCATCTCCAACCTAGTGTAGTCGCTGTAAATAACCACCCACCATCTCCGATTAAATTGTTTATTTCTCCCGTTAGAGGCTCTGTGTAATTTCTTATCAGCGCCATCTATAGTTGACCCAAACAGCATATGATCGAGAAACTGCAAGAAAAAAGCAACAATCTTAGTATTGGTGTTTGCACTGCGGATCGAGGTGTATTACGACGATGGCTATTAGAAGAATGCGATTATTGTGTTGCAAATGATATCCCTCCGTCATTCTTATCATGTGATGATGACTGCAGGTATGGAACGGAACTACTTTCGCCACATCGCTTTGAATTAGTTCCTCCTTTTAGTGTATTTCTACAACAAAGAGGTAATGCGGCCAGTTCCATTATCATACCTACGTTTAGGGCAACAAGAGGTAGCGCGGCCTCTGTGGTAAGACGCCCCGTCACATACGTCAAGTAAACACTTTAAACGCTCCCACACGTGATGCACAGTAACTAACACCCTCCCACCTTCGCAGTCCTAACACTCGGCTACACAACAAACGTAATGAAATCGATTTGTTTTATTCATTTAAATGGAGTGTGTTTTCATATTTTGTTAATATTAAAACTGTAATTCACCGTGTAACGTCTAAAATCACATACCTGTCACACCTGTTACCACGCAATACCCTACTGTACACATCAGTAATAACAACAAGACGGGGAATGTACGCAAAGCGTGCTTGAATGAAAGAATACACCAAATGTAGCAGTCATACGAGGCGCCATATTTCTGCTTCCTATTTCGTGTTGTGGCGTCTACGTCAGGGTAAAAATAGCGCCGAGATCTTTGGAAGTCAGCCAACGTATCCGGAAACATCTGCTGTCGCACGACGCCTGCCTCCGTTCAGTCAGTCCAAACACCGGCGTACTATAGTATTCACGGGGTTGTGGTTCTTGACAGGTGTTGGAGCAAAACTGTATAATGTAAAACTGGCAATAAAATATGTAATTATTACACAAGCATGTACTATGTGCTACAGAATACTAAGGTGCAGTTTTGACTTCGTAAACGGACGAGTGCGTTTATAACGCAACTCATTTTGTTGACATGATGACGCAGTAATCGCGTGCAAGTGACCTAAGAGAGCACAATAAAAAGGAAACGTATGTATGTATGTATGTATGTATGTATGTACGTACGTACGTACGTATGTATATAAATATGACTGTGGTGTGCGAGTGAGTGTGTGACAGCTTGCGTGAGTGAGCGTATGTGTGTGTGTGTGCGTGCGTGCGTGCGTGCGTGTGTGTATTTTCAAGAGGGACCGGAAAACCCGTCTCTTTAATCAAGCTTTTTAATATTTTTAAATATGTATTACTTACGCCGTTTCGCGGTAACCATTGACATTATCCATTGCTCACGAACCCGAATGACCCCCATTACGACGACATAAAACATAGTCCACAACTTTGAATGTGGTAAATTCAAGGCGTGTGAAATTAGGCGTGTGGAATAGATGTAAAATGGCACATTTGCGATACATGCATCCCGCTGTAGTCGTCCTCGATGGCTGGTGAAGTGGTACAAATAGTCGGGCGTTCATTAGTTGCGCTACTCCGCCAGCACCTATAACAAATCGAGGGTGACGCATTACACAAATATACCAATTGACAGTCGACTGGGCCTTCATGTTTATCCAACAAAGGGCAGAACGCCTTATAGACTACTTACGTCGTAGACAGTCTCACGTCCTCTTAACACGCCTTCTCGAAACCCATTTCAGTTAATCAAAAACGAAAATCACAACACTTCGTGTTGCTTTTTCATGACTGCGTAAACACAATTCGACGATGACGTCGTTTCCAGCCATCCTAGACAAGGTCAAAACAACACATAGTTGACCGGCTCAGTCCCACAACGACACAGTCCACTACGAAATCTGAACGGTTCATAATTTCATATCCCATCGCGAGCGCCTCAATAGATTATCTATCGATGAATTCGCCGATTGTGCCGTGCGGCGCCAGTCAACATAACCATGCACACTTTATGAGCTCACATGTCGTCATTGTCCCGATCATTCGCCGTGGGATCGCCGATCGATCGACGCGTTTTACGTGCTAACCACGTAACTGTTGCGAACATAATCAGCTAACGTCTCGTCGCGAGGAGTCGCTATTGCGAGATAATTACGTTTCTCGTCCGTTAGTCCGATAGCGTGAACTTCTACACTCTTGTCTTCGTCTGGAATCACGACGTTGTTGTGCCCCTAGACACCAATTGTAGGCTATCAAAGATGCCGAGAGACACTGCGAACATTTGAAACAACATTGGTCTAGGTGGTTAGTGATTAAAAGATTGGTAAGTTAATGGCTACTCCTCAAATAAGTTTGCCCATCGCCAATCAACTTTGTTGATGTTAATATATGTAGCGCCGGTACAGCATAATAAGAAAATGCATACTTAAAATCGCGTGAAAGATGTACTTTGATTATACGACCTGGTAATATGCGAAAGTTTAAATAGCCTTTTGTTATAGCGTATATACAGAGCTATCTACTTGCGTCTCTTCTCGTCGAATGTCGACAGAACACGTACAAAACAATGTAATTGTTCGTCCTAAACCAAATAACATTTGCTCAAACAAGGTAGAATGTCGTAATGGATACTATTCCACATAGGTTTTATTTTTTCCGTGAAATTATTCTAAAACGAGACGAACGGAAAATTGAATTACGGGGGAAGGTTTAATAGAAACAATCAAGATGGCTCAGTAAAACATCGCATTTGCTTCTAAGTATATGATATTATCTCAAAAATAGCTGCGGAAACACCAGATCTCTTTTGTCAGCGATTATTAAAATCCTTGCAGAAAACCATCTAGAGATTACTAAGAGCATCGCAGAGAGCCACTTATCTTAATATAACAGCCATTTTATTTTCATTGACGCCTCACAACATATTATATTGGTTAAGTGAACGGTCGTATTATCATATTATTGACAGAATAGTAGCTCTTCACAATTAAATGCGAATATCACGTTTTTTCATAGGATAATTGACCGAACTGTCAAATGACTATTTTGTGTATTATTTCTGACGATAAATGTCATTACTAATACTAGGCCTGCACCAATACAGACTAAACATTAAGTATCATACACATTGATGTCTAAGAAAAAGTGCCACCTGGTAACTGGACGAAATCTCCAACAAGCAATGAAAATCGTTCTGCATTTCTTTAAATACCATTCACATGTTCACCAAATGACTGTTTGACCAATGCTATTTAATTAACCCTGAGATAATTAACGAGTGTTGAACACATCCATTGATCAAAGGCCTAATGTTTATAATGCCGGGTGCGACATTTGGGGTATCACGGACGTTTGTACGGTCGGAGGAAATAACGCGGACAAGTAATCCCCGGCATGCAATATATCAGCGATAAGTTCCGGAACCAGCCTACGTCACGATCAGTGGAGAGTGTGTTATCTCTCGCTAGCCACCGCCATGGTCACTCATGACGTCGGCGAGTGGACAGAGTGACGTCAGAGGGATTGTAGCCACTGGTCGGGCGACACCGACTTAATGTAACACGGAAATTGTTCGGAAATTGATTGATTAATTGATAAATGCTGTGTGCGGCGGATGGACAGTGATTGGCGCGAAGCCTCAGCAAAGGCCCGTAGTCCGTAGACGGTCCGAGTTTGAACTGGCTTGTTTGGTCCGACTCCCACATAGTGACCACCTAACTACCAAAGCCTACTTATCAATATCAAGAAAAAAGCTCTCCTTTCGATTCCAGTGAATGGAAGGCGAGAGTTCATCATGCTAAACTTATAATTTTTGAACATTATTAATTAAAGGTACTTCCTCAGCTGGTTTGCCCATCGCGAATCCGGTTCATTTAGATCCAGATGAGTAGAGTGTGAATATATTAAATAAGGTGCGCAGTTTGCTTAATAAAACAATGCGTACTTATGTTTTAATCCTCGAAAGAAATTACTTTGGTTGTTAGGCTCTATATTAGGTAGGTTGCGAAAGCCAATTGGACGACCGACATTTCGCATAAGCAAGTTGCACTTGGCTGTCACGTGGGTATAAACAATTATGTTATATATGTAATGCAGTCTCTAATGCTCGGGCGCATAATTACCGCCTTTTGGCCCACATTTTTCGACCGACACCATTGCATTCGCGCTCCGTTCTACAGAAACATGTCAACACAGACTAAACGTTTTCTCGCAGTTTATACAAGTTCATCAGAACTACATGGACGTCGTAACATGTCGAGTGGATACCTGGTTGGACTTAGTTTTCGTAAACACTTTTTAATCTCGACGTTGTTTGTTACTTGGCAATAACCATCGATAAATGTGAAATTACGCACTTTTTGTGATGAAAACGGTGATATTACGTGACGTCATTCGTTTGTTGTTTACGGACAATAGAAACTGTGTCGCCTATAAACTAACTTATAATCAGTTGTTTGTATCACGTGTCAAGAAGATAATATGTCACGAAATATATAAAGAGCAGTTAGTTATGTCACTTTTAAATATTAGATCAGAGTTATTGGAGCAGCGACGTTTCTTGTTCACCAGCTATAATGCTGGGCAGCACTTTTAGCGCTATGAGTCTCGCGTTAGTGACGTCACAGCGAGATTAGTAAAGTACTAAAACTAAAAGTAAAGTACTAAAAGTAAAGTACTAAAACATTATTTTGCCTACTCAATATTCCGCATCGCAAACAATATGTGTAGGTTTGTTATTAATTACCACCGTTCGCCTATATTTGTCCTGTTATTGCGACTGGCCGCGTGTTCCAGTCGGCAAATGAATGTCCATTTAATGCACTCGTAGGCCTACCCGTTGTTTATTCGGACACGCAAATAAACATAGTATGATCGGTTCCAACGCGGGTGGTGCCATCTGGGCGAGAGCGCCCTATATGATTGTCTTATTGTAGCCCCCACATATTCCACCCGATGTCTTGTTGTGTCATTGCAGTCGCCTGTACATGTAAAATACATTGCTTGGATAACCTTTTTTGAAATAATACATCACGTCTATGTTGCCAATATAAACTTTCTTGCTCCTCTTCATTCCCTTGTCCTCGACAAAGCATAATTTTACATATAAAAACAAATAGCATAAACCAGTCATAGTAATTAGATTTTTGCCGATTGCATATAAAATGATGTTCTAATAATTATACAGTGCTTGCAGATACGGGTGTAAAACGAATAGCTAATCCCTGTCCATAAGTAACTAGCGACGAACAACATTACAAACACACTGCATAAACAACGTATTATCTTGACCATTGTAATGTGTTAAGACGAAGGAACTGGTGCAGACGATGTCTGTCATTTGTTCAACCCAACAGTCTTATCATTACCAATTCCGTGTATCTCATTTCACGACGCAGGCTCGAACAACTTTCGACAGCTCCTCGGAATGCCGACGAGGACCCGAGTCCCGGCGCGACGCCGAACAGAACTAGTGCAAGCCTATCTCGGCACGTGATACCGTTCGTTGTTCTGATTGGCTGACATAACGCTTGCGTCGTTGGTGCACCAGATAGTTGCATGCTACGTGTGAGGCGGCGCACACTTCACGCCATTTGCTGTGGTCTCTTTATCCGTGCGTTTATTCGGCCGCAAAACACGTCCCCTTTCTTCTTTATTGCGATGACGTTTCCTTGGCACAGGGGTGTACATTGGAAATACCCTGTATTGGAATACACACTGGTACTGAGGGGTATAGGTGATCCTTCCAAGCTACAGGGAGTCTTGCAGGCATTGCCATTATATTAATTGAGAGGATTATGCATAGTGACAATATATGAAAGCGTAATCTATAGGGCCTACCACAGTCCGCACGTGCAGAACAAAACAAGAGTAAACGACTATCATTTAATGTTTACGTAGCTGGGATAACAGAAATGGCTGCTGTGTACCTCCGTATCTGCGCAGCAATTTGCATAACTTCCATAAGTGTATTATAAGTCAACATTCGAACACTACCGAAAGTGGACATTTCCAACAAATACACCCCGTGCGTGCCATACATAGACTCTATTTTCAATCTTCTTCCAGTTCGATGTGACTCGTGAGTTGTTAAATGTTGTTCTGATGCCACTACCTTCGCTATTCACTCTGGTTTCATATGTTGTGTCACTATCTGGCTCGTCCGCGCATGAGCAAGAAACGTCATGTGCTCAACTTGCGGTGTTTAATAAACTTTGCACAGCACTTGCACTGCGCATGGGACAGGACCACGGATGTCGTCACTGTCGTGATCTTGCACTCTTGCCTTCTGTCGCTGCGATCGGTGGTTGTGTGTCATTAGCGACTCGTTGTGTGGTGGGTTCTGGTGTATCTTGGCATGTTCGTATTGTTCAGGTGGCAGTATTGCAACCTAGAGTTACATTGCAACATTTGAAATATGCATGATTTACTTAAATGCGTGGCCCTCTGAAGAAACGAGAATATATAGTTATATCGAAGATGTTTAGTATAATCCAAACAATTATTATAGCTACTCTTGTTTGTTGTTTATCTGCTAAAATCAGAACTGCGGAAGTTTAGAAAGAGAAGGACGGACTGGGAGGAGAAAGAGAGTAGGGGAGGGAGGATAGACAAACAAACAGGAACAAAGAAGGAACACGGGGAGGAGAAAGAGAGTAGGGGAGGGAGGATAGACAAACAAACAGGAACAATAAAATAAGACTGTAAGGGAGAAAGAGAGTATGGGAGTGAGGATAGACAAATAAACAGGAATAAAGAAGGAAGACTGGGAGGGAGAAAGAGAGTATGGGAATGAGGATAGACAAATAAACAGGAATAAAGAAGGAAGACTGGGAGGGAGAAAGAGAATATGGGAGTGATGATAGACAAATAAACAGGAATAAAGAAGGAAGACTGGGAGGGAGAAAGAGATGGTGACATGTGGACGAAGAGACGGCGCGAGAATGACGGAAATGACGGAGGGAGAAGAAGGGAGAGGGGAGGGAAGACATATCTACACACGCACGCACGCACACACACACACACACACACACACACACACACACACACACACACACACACACACACACACACACGGACGGACGGAAGGACGGACATACAAATAGATAGAGAACACAACGTGTAAAAAAATACCGAGTGACCTCGAGAGGAGATGTGTTGCATGAGAGCAAGTTAACAACGGGCGTGTGCATGGTAGAGATATATTGGTCTTAAGGCGTTGTTATTGCAAGTGTCACGTCGCAACATCGTTGAGTCGGGCTTCTTCGCGTTATGTCCACACTTCAACGTCAGTTTATCGATGCTGGTAAAAGAACGTGTTTTCGACGTCCTTCGGCGCACAATTTCTGCCATTAGCCGTGGGCTGCGTCTGGTGGATGCAGGTCGACGTCTTTGTGGTTGCATGGTTCGTTGTCTGCGTGTCTTGGTAGTTGCACTGACCAGCCTGGTTAAACAGACATGTTTTAATCTATCTAAACAAATGTATTCTGCGTAAACAAGTATTATCATTACTGTTTATTCAATATAACAGTTTTGTCAAACAAAGGACATGTCATCAAATGCGAATAAGTACACTAAATGTCAGCAATACGCAAGTATTATAATACAGGTTATCTTATTCAGCTGACGTAGGACCTACCTTCTAATTTCACATAAAGGCCATCCGCAAATCAACATTAAGTAAGTGTTACGTTTCGCAGACAGGATTTAAGAATATTTAAAGAGAGAGTATATCAACTCCAGATGGCAAGTGAACAAAGATACCTTTGGCGCATCGAAAATCCAACAATGTTTATACTTAATTTATAAAGGTTCCGCACGTGTATTGTGCCGCCCTACATAGTGTACTTTGTAGAATCGTTTCGTTTTGTCTGACATGTCTATGGTCAAGATCTACTCCCAGTCTTGAATTTTCCTATTATTCTTCCGATATGATCGACTTTAAAATTTAAATAGGGTAACAATTCACATCCTTAACATCACTGCAACAGTACAATGGTGCTACCCCTTTCCGTGTAATATCTATCTTTCTGGTTGCATGCTCTCATATTTTATATAGAACATATTTTTATTTTTAATATCCAGGATAAGTACGTGTGAGTATATTTCGCATATTTATGGCCTATTTATTGCGAAGATATGGCCCACAATTTCTTCAAACCAATATGGGAAGTGCATACTTTCGGTATGAAGATTGAATCGGATGGCAAAGATTTCGGCTTTTCCTAATGTTTGAATTTGTTTACGATTTCAAAGAAATTACGTATTTTCCTTGTGGGAAATCATACAGTCAGATATGGAGGTAGATGATGGGCGTTCATGGTGAGGATGTTATTAATATTATGCACGCCATTTTGCAAGTAGGCCTATTTGGATGCGATCCAGCAAAAAACATTGTTTTAAATAATATCTTAAACATAACGCCATCAGTCTGTAGAGTCGACTGCGTTGACAGGGTCGGTCGGGTCAACCGGAAACACAAATATTATTCTGAAGGGCCCGGGGACATTTTCACTAACATTCTTATGAGCTCATAAGTCTGATTTTGCTCTTTAAAACCGATTCCGCTCATTAACAGTGATCTTGAATATTGAAACTGTCAACACCAGGAGGCGCCACCGAGACATGTTTGCCGGTGTATCACGGAAATGTTGTCCCTCGGCTTTTTGTAACGCTCCTTAATTAAACAACGGATTCGGTTGAATGGTGGAGTTTTTTATGAGCTCATTGTCTTAATGGAGCAGTCCCCTGGCACAGGTGACCGTATTCGCCAGGCAGCTGAAGACATTGCTATGTTCCGAGTCGCTAACTGCTGACCCTATTAATTACAGTGGCTGTTGTCGTCGCCTTCTTCATCTGCTGGGCTCCTTTCCACGCCCAGCGACTCATGACGGCCTACGTGAGAAACTGGACACCGTCGTTACTTGAGATACAGAGCTGTCTCTTCTACATATCCGGTACGTCGACCACAACAAGGCCACATGCGTCGTATGAAGCTTTCTCAGTTTCTGTCTTGCTTTAAAAGTCTTCCTTTTGTGTAGCATTTGTTTTGCCGTGTGTAGATAACAATTTTTTTTAGGATCGAATCTAGGATTTCTGGGTGGGAAATCATACAGTCAGATATGGAGGTAGATGATGGGCGTTCATGGTGAGGATGTTATTAATATTATGCACGCCATTTTGCAAGTAGGCCTATTTGGATGCGATCCAGCAAAAAACATTTTTTTAAATAATATCTTAAACATAACGCCATCATTTAAACTCATATTGTCGCGTCTTAAAACGAAAATGTCCTTTTTCAGGTGTGCTGTACTTCGTCAGTTCGACGGTTAACCCAATACTATACAACCTGATGTCGAAGAAGTATCGCGAAGCCTTCAAGGAGACGCTGTGTCGCTGCTTCCTGTCGCCGGAACAGAGACGGAAACGCGACTCCCGCGGGCGCATCATTGGAGAGCGATCAATGACGTGTTACACAGTGGCGGGTGGCAACTCGACTAGATCGGTTCGCGAGCGCGAATTGATCAGCCTGATACCGAAACAGGCGCCGCCACTTCGGTCGTCGAGCGAAAGTTCCGACGATGGCCGCCTGAGGATGTTGGCTACAGAGCAGCGCCTCCTAGCGAGACATGAGAACAACACCAACGGGAACATCCACAAGTGCAAGGCTGATACGAACTCGATGTCGTTGTCTGATCACGAAAACGGCAGTCTGGAACTCACGCATTTGAACAGATATAATGGTCGATTAAACTGATGAACCGAACAGTTAACATTATATAATATTGTTATGTACTCCCGGTGATTCTGGGAGATAACGCATAACGACGCGAAATAAGTAGTTGTATATAATGCAGAATGTAATCTTTTACAAAAAAATGCCTAAATTATTTGTTCTAACCCTATCCCTTACCTCAGGGGAGTACCTAGAAGGCGGACGCCCTAATATTTTATGCATGTTAAGTAAAAAATTGCCCAGAATTTATATAGATCCTAGAGGCAAAGTGTGCTAGCAATGGAGGGACCAATATTTGACGAGTTGTTTTCGTTATTTATTTAAAAAAATGTAAGTGCAGACTTGTCTGTAATTACCTTTCTTATTTTCATTGATAACCCGTAGTGTTATTTATAGTGTCCATTGCTGTCTTCGGATGTTCCTGTTAATTTGTCTCGCTCGGAACAATGTAGCCAAAATATGTAAACGAAACTATAAACAAGATTCCATAGATAGTAGGTAACACACATATTAACGCAGTAACACACATAATAAATAAATAATAACACATTTAATAGTAAAATGTCACATTTCGTCTTGGTTAATTAATCGGGAAAACCATCATATCAATATATGCTCAGCTGAGGCGAAATTCGACACAGACCGAGAATACGGGTCCGTCTCTTAATTATTATAAACCATAATATAAAGCTATTCACACTTTTGCCAGTAGCCAGATATGACAATAAAATCAACGTTTAGTACGCATCAAACTATATCTACATTGATCTGGCCATTCGAGAAACGCTCACAAGCGTTTCATTGCGGTAGACTGGTAGGCGACCTATGGAGCTAACCGCCACGTACTGCTATATATCGGACGCACTATGGAATATGACTACGTGATGAATACATTTAAGCAATACCTACCACGCAAGCGGGAGGGGGCATGACACCCTCACAGTTTGTACTGGGACTTGTAGATGGAGGATGCTTGACGCTGGGATGAGGCAAGGCGGACGCTACTTGGACAGAGTACGGTCAACGTTTTCTGAAGATTACCGTAATACACCAATCGCTGCCTAGTTAATATATTGCTTTAATAATAATGACGGTGGTGATGTTTGTCGTACATTTTAACACTTGTATCGGACACGTGCGTCTACACCTGATTGGGGAAATAGACAATATAAAATATTGCCGTCACGACGAAAATATGTATAATTGTCTAAATCACAGGTGTGCTGCTCAGAATGCGTTGATGATTAATTGCAATTATGAACACGTGTATAATGGTCACAGGCGTCGGAACGGAGAGAGGCTTTGGGGGTGAACCTACAATATTTAAGGAGGGGGGCTGGAGATACGATTAACCCCCCTAATATGTATGCAAGGGGATGATGTTTGAGTTGTTTGGTGAGTCTGAAGGGTGTGTACAGTTATGAACCCTACCCCCACGACAAATTCCAACAGCTTTTGGTGATCCTCAGCCCCCAGTGTTCACTAAGTTCCGACGCCTGAAAAGATGTGTAGTGTATGACACTGTATGTGTAGTGTATGACACTGTATGTGTAGTGTACGACACTGTATGTGTGGGTGAGCGAATATGAATACTATGTTGTACGGAAGAGTTCCTTCTAGTCTGTTCTAATGCTCTAATGGGCACGCTGTCGCAATTTAATGTATATTTGACTGCGGAGTTCCATTCCGCGTATGTCATTCGAAGTGTTGTAGTCTATATCTACAGATGACTTTTACTGTTATGACATGTTCTGATGTATATATGTTGGCCAATCAATAATAAAAGTAAATTGACCAAACAGCTGATGTAGTAATTGATCACGTACTGCAAGTATTGGATGTGGAGCTGTTGATGTCTACATCGACTGAATTCGTTTTTCATGAAACTGGAGATGATCCAATCATTCACCCCCTAACACAAATGTGTGTTGCTACGGCGTCAACAACACACATATCATACGACAGTAGAACCTCTACTGTACGACCACTCGTTGGGGCGACCACTCGTCTCCGTTGACCTCAATCTTACGCACGGGTTGTTTCATCGAACGATCACCTGAACACGCCGACAGCTGAGATTCGTTTAATAATTATATAATCAATCGATAATATAGAATGTGTAAGTTCAGACTGAACTGCGTAACAGCTACTAAAAGGAATATATATATATATATATATGCGCACTGTAATGACATTGCACTCATTATCCGCCGGATGGAGTACCCCAACCTGATACATTACAGTGCGTATTTACATATATATATATACATATATATATGTATGTATGTATGTATGTATGTATACGCTCTGCAATGACATTGCACCCGTTATCCGCCGGATGGAGTATCTCAACCTGATACATTACAGTGCGTATATATATATATATATATATATATACATATATATATATGTATGTATGTATGTATGTATGTATGTATGTATGTATGTATGTATACGCTCTGCAATGACATTGCACCCGTTATCCGCCGGATGGAGTATCTCAACCTGATACATTACAGTGCGTATATATATATATATATATATATACATATGTATGTATGTATGTATGTATGTATGTATGTATGTATGTATGTATGTATGTATGTATGTATACGCTCTGCAATGACATTGCACCCGTTATCCGCCGGATGGAGTATCTCAACCTGATACATTACAGTGCGTATATATATATATATATATATATACATATATATATGTATGTATGTATGTATGTATGTATGTATGTATGTATGTATGTATACGCTCTGCAATGACATTGCACCCGTTATCCGCCGGATGGAGTATCTCAACCTGATACTGATACCTTATGTCTTGAGACACCACTTTATAGGTCCCTGTGTTGACCAATGAAACCTAACATTTGGTTGCGCCCAATAAGGCACGTTAGTAGCGTTCCAACCGTTCTGTATCATCCTTTAGGGTTAGTATAATAGCAATTAAGCGGTTTTCTGTAAACTCGGAATGCTACGAAATCAAGTGTGGATTAAGGAATTATGAGGAATTAGCCCATGTGAGGCGATAGGCCTACCGTATTTTTTTGCAATATGTAACATGAAAGCGATCCTTTTTGGGTGGTTAACAATGTCTTTACCTTGCTCTGCCCCACATGAAACAGCAAAAAGCGTTTGAAACACAATCATTTGTGTCAATAAACATGTCAAAATAGAGTTTTAATTGTAAAAATTAGCACACGTCACCCCACTCACATATTAGTAATACCAAATGCAAATCACCCTCCAAAGGATTTAGTTGATCTCTCTTGCAGCCAAAATTGCGCCGATGGGGTAATAAGCCTACTACAAAATGGGGAAACAGGCCTAGGTAGGCGTATTGCCCCACTGCTGTTAATGCCGATGTGTCACGACAGCTGACGTCTACGTGGTAGGCTCGTCTATCACTGCACCACGAAACACAAAAACACATTACAAAACTCCTATACTTGTATATATGCCGCATTTGCAGATAGAACAATCTACGAATACCTTTTTACAGATTACTAGGACTTACTGATTTTGACCGCAATCCGTAGAAGGATACCGCAGTCCGTGGAATCTGACGCAGACACGAGTGCATTGGGAAGTTGGTGACTAAACCGTCCCTGATGATGGACCGTCTGCGGCCCCGTTGTCGACCACTGCCTCGAAGACCGTGTCTTCCCATTGTCCACTCACGGCACACTGTTGTTCCGATAGTGATTGCCTGTGCCGGACATCCTGGCCGACATCCTGCAACCACGCAATGACGCTGGTCATCCAAAACTGTTCCAAATTACAAGGATTGCAAGGTCAAGAAAGAGGACTGCAAAGTCTGTAGCGAGTATCCCATCGTCGCTATACAAGCGAAATATCCACAAGTCCGACGTGTAGAGGAAGGAGAAAGCAACGAAGAGAAAACAGCAGAAGCAGACACCATAATTAAACCAAATATCAATTTTACCAAGTGTGGCGTTACTTAAAGAGTAGCGAGACATTTTTGAAGAGCAGACCGAGATACAAATGCGTCCGGGGCGAACTGTGCATGACTTGGGTACACGAAGAATGCACGCACATGCAGGGGAGAGGATTGTCTGCACAAACTGCCAAAACTGCGATTCTGACAACGATTATAGTTACACCAATGGAATCATCACAAGTGATGTTACGTTTCAAACGATAGAACTTGACGTGCGTCTGTCAGCGACGTAAATTATCTCTGCGATGTTATTACTTGTTAATTATGTTTGACCTATTTACGACGGACTTTACTGTGCCTTCACAGTGGCTAACAGTAGCAGGTACCACACATGTATTTGCGAATTAATATTGATTTGGAACTGAATAGCATTCACCTTCGCTACCTCAGACGCATTCTCGGCATCTCCTGGCAAGACATGGTCACGAATACAGAGGTCCTGGAGCGTGCTTCGTGTTTCAGCATGTAGGCCTACACGCTGTTAAGCCAACGACGTCTGCGATGGCTCGGCCATGTTCACCGAATGGCTGATGGTCGTTCACCCAAAGATGTACTCTATGGTGAACTTGTCACTGGGACGCGTCCTATTGGCCGTTCATATATTCGGTACAAAGACGTCTGTAAACGGGATATGAAGATGGCGGGAATCAACCCAAACAGCCGGGAGACAGCCGCCAGTGATCGCACTCATTGGAAGTCGACCGTTGAAACAGGCAGGAGAAGAGAAGATACAAGAACAACACAACTGGCTGTGAAGAGGAACCACCGAAAGCAGAGATCTACCAATCCTACCTTCTCCTCTCAGCTACCAGGCTATGTCTGTCACAAGTGCGGCAGAGACTGCCATGCCAGAGTGGGACCTTTAAGCCACTCCAGACGATGTACACCACCAAATTGGCAATCACGGCGCAAACCATTGTCTAACAAGAATGAAGGATGCTTAGAATAGAAATTATCTGAAACTATTGTTATGCCATTAATTTAGTGTAGGGCAATATGCCCACACGTCGGCGTTTCATCACGTTCAGGAGGCGTATTACCACACTATGCGGGGTAATGCGCCACTAATTCTCCTGTTACACTACATTGCATGTCAACCTCTTTTCTCAGGTCATTCGTCCTTCTTCTGTCTACCCTCTTTGTTCTTGTTATTCTTCTAACCCAGTTGTTCTCACAAACTTGCACTTTCTGTTGTTGTTGTTCTGTCATCGCCACTGTCTCCAGACCATATAGGCATGCCAGTGTAACACACTCTCAGGACTTTCCCTTTCATCTTTTTCGCACCTCCACATCTGAACGCCCATCCGCCGTAACCAGTCCTCCAAGGTACACAAAGCCGTCCACTTGCTTAATTTCCTTTCCATCCAACCTGATGTCCAATTCCTCTCTCTGTTGTCCAACCCATATCACTTCTGTCTTGTCCAGGCTCTTTCTCAGTCCGTGTTTCTTGAACACCCTGTTCCATTTCTCAAACATGCCTTGTAGCTCTTGTTTGCTATCTGCTACTAGGGCCAGATCGTCTTCATACATAATTGTTCTGACAATATCCTTCGTGTTGATTTTCCTGCTGGTTAGTTCCATCACCGTGATAAACAGTAATGGGCTTAGGGCACTTCCTTGCCTCAATCCGATGTTAACTAGAAACTCTTCCGACATCCCATATCCAGCCACATCTCTTCCTGTTGTTCTTACACTTTTCGTTAAATGGATGAAGAGGCAATCATTTTATAGATGCAGTTTTGTTAATAACATTCCTGTATTTCACTAGATGGTGATCTAGATGTAGTTGTGCGGCTTGTCAACGGTGAAATAACATGTACGCGTCATGTTTCTTATACCAAATGGCACTTTTTTGCCAATTGTATTCCACTGTAATTGACTATGACGGTGGCGCAGTTGCACACGTGATCGGACAAGGCTGCAGACGGGGTCGATTAGTTGTGTTACTCCGCCGCAGTAAATGTAGTTTCCTTGTACACAGCTAACACAATGCACCATAGTTTGAAAATAGAACATACACGTACACACGCACGCACATCAACACGCGTAAGCGCGCGCGGACGTACGCACGCACGCCAGACTTACGAACGCACGCACGCGCGCGCGCCCACACACAAACACACACCATATACCTTGTGAGGTATAAGTAACATACTTATTTATAATGTTCTGTTTGCAAGCATTAACGTCACCTACAATCATTTAATATGTTCCTTTCCATTGTATACGAAGTTTTTCTTGTAAAATTAATAGTATTGCTATTCTAATCATATAGAATACTAATGCGTTACCACTCTGTGTACGGGATTACACTGTGCTGTTTGTATTGTACTTGAAGACGTAAGTCACATAACACGGAAAACTCACAATTCACGTAAAATTATGCTTATTCAAACGAAAGTATCGCCACCTAGTGATAACTGATAATACGAGGAACAACCGACACGACATCTAGTGGATACGGTAAGAACCACGTTCACGTACTAGCCACTTCATCAACAAACGCATTAAACACAAGTCACTCCTTTATGTTTATAAACAATTTGTTCAAATGTACATAACATGAAAGATAAACATTTTCTTGAAGTCCACAACATCAGTGAAGGGTCCATATTGACATGGCAGATCATCCAATTTTCGTGCAGTTTGTTCTGTAACTAATTATACAACTTCAAAACCTCCACTGTCTATGGACTATGCTTATGAACAATTCGGAATTTCACATTGACAATCTTTTCTTAAGTGGTCTTAAGTGTTAAATATACGCTTATAAAAGGCCTAGGCGTTTGGTTGGTGTGAAGGTAAATAATTTAGGTTAGCTAAGAAAAAGAATTACCAAGATAGTTGTGCCGTTTTATGAAGAAATTACCCCCCACCAGTCCAGCAGAATATGGTACAACCGAGAACATATGAGATGTCTACCAAGGATCTTAAGTCTAGAGAGAAGTAATCTTCTAAGACGTGTAAGTTAGATACTTTAATATAATTGTCTTTATGAGTAAAAATGTTAGAAGACATAATAATTCGATGTTTGAACAATTGTACAGACACTCAGCCTACACTCGTTGCACAGGTCTACGGTACAAACACTTATCACATGAACTTGCACCAGATATTGCAACACGTTCAAGACAACAAAAGAGGAATTGCATATTATAAATGGTGGTTGTTTTGCTCACATTTCACGCAGTATATAAGTACACATGTATTTATATGGCATACAGATAACATTAATGTTCTTACATAATGGACTTGACATTATTTATGCAGATAGTAATACATAATTCAAATATAGTTGGATTGTAAACATAGCATCCATGTGCACTACATGCATGTATTAAATACAGACACTAGTATCAATGTACAGCAAATTAATCAAATATATACCATTTATAAATGGTATATTAACACCGACAATCCAAGTTATTCATAGAATGACCAATTCTCTACATGGCAATGCTACAGCAGTCCCTGAACGCACCAGCTAAGAACTGACGCTTGCTTCTTCCTAGTGGAGAACATTCACCATTTCGCTGAACACACATCGACAGTGTTAGTTGCATAAGCACCAGGTAACATCCCAATCACATGTAAACACATTTGAGATCAGGTCGATAACTGGAACTTATTCATATCTTTCTGACACAATATAGAGATCGCAATGGCGTCTTGTGTAGAAAACACTGGCTGTCTAACAATGGAACAGTGTAAGAGAGCAGCTGTAGGGAGACTGGTCTGATATTGCACCAGACATGGAGACTTTATTTGCTTGTTGCTTCTTTGTGTAATTAGTTGATAATTTCGCATCCTGTCCTCGTTTATAACATCTCTACGCTGTACATGGAATTGGAGCTTACAAACACCGGGAAAGTCCCACAATGCATCTGCAGTCCCTCTAATACAGCAAACAACTTATTTACAGGCAGTCGTGAGTTTGATGATTCCTTGGATATCAATCAAACACCTGGACTCCAGAAGCACCACGTTGTCCAAGAGCTCTACCTCTGACAGTTCATTACAGATGTATGACCGTCTGGTGTTCTTGAGGAGCTCCTTGTTTGTAAAGTGGCTCTTTAGCTCTACTTGAAATATTCTTCTCACAATCGTGAGTAAACTTGAAGGCAGTTGTCACGACTCAACAAAGGGAATGTGCTGGGGTTGAGAGAGACGACTCTATCTCAGGACCTCGTCAGCATCTGCAACAGCAAGGAATCAGTGCAGATCTTATAAAACAGTGTTTAGTTATACTTAGTGAAGGTAGACACAAGGACGCACTATAGAATGGTATGCTTTACGCATGGATGAATCTACTCTCTCATGTAGCTTTTCATGTTAGCGGTTCACATATCTCTAAACGTTTCTATTACATATTGTTGTAGTTTAAACTTGATACCACAACTCTCTGTAAATTAATGTTTTGTAATCTGAGCTGAAACCACTATCAAGAATGGCTGGATGAGAAACTAATAAACAAAGTTCATTTATAAAGGATGCATTACACGATACAGAGAATGTGTGGAGCTCTTCTTGTAATGAAACACAAATTGCTCTCTGTTTACGGACCCAATAAACATTGTTTTAACTGAATTGTACACATTGAAGTACAAATAAATATATTATTACAGAAGGTCATCGTAGTGCACATTACATAACGGTTGTTATGCAATAAGCCAGGTACAGTTGCTATAAATTCACTTGGTACGTTGCCAGAAATGGTCTGGACAAGGGTTGTCCAGAGTGGAGTTGGCAGAAGAGGGCGAGAGAGAGAGGGAGAGAAAGGGAGAGGGAGAGAAGGAGAGGGAGAGAGGAGAAAGAGGGAGAGAGAGAGAGAGGGAGGGAGAGAGAGAGAGAGGGAGAGAGAGAGAGGGAGGGAGAGAGAGAGAGGGAGGGAGAGAGGGGGTTGGCAGTGAGAGCTGCTAGTGGACTGAGTGGGAACAGATCCAATAAGTTTCATTTAAAACTTTCAAATATGTTGTGTTAAATCCAAATACACTCAACTGTAAAATGTCAAATACTTGGTCAAATACAAAATCAAGCTATTAACATTTCAAATACACAAGGTTTTGTTCAAATATACAGCCATATAATAAGTAAAATGTTGAAAATTTAGAGCAACTATAGCATTAGATAATGAAGAAGTGGATTAGCTTAGGATGTACTCACTAGACATTTACCAATATTACGGATCTTAAACAATGCATGGTCACGTAGGTAACTGGCATGAAATAAAAGTTGTTGCGTGTAGTACATATCTAAAAATGTCAAATACAGATACAGAAAACTGGCATATTTATATTCAAATACAAAGTGTATTTGATCCCAATCACCACGTTCATGGGATAAACAAGCAGGTGGTAATAAATTAAGGGGTTCACAATTGTCGACAAGTGCCTATTCATATAAAAGGTTATAAATATGTCAGTCGCATGTGAACTGCGTAATCATAGTGATTGTAAATACATGTTTCTAATCATTAGTATGATAGTTGTTACTATAATAAATTATATACTTTGCAAATGTAACAGGTACCACAGATGAATACTATAGTTGATTTAAAACTACCACCCCGGGACAGTTACTTGATAAAAAGGCTATCCTTGGCACATTAGCCAACAGATGGCACAGGTGTCAACCTGGGCAGTCTTTGCACTGGCTGGTAGAGCCACATGTTCTGTAGGGTCTCTGACATTAAACGGTGTTTACACCTTTTTACAGGTGGCGAGTTATTATTCTCTCTAACCCAACCAATGAGCTGAACCGCGAGACAAATACCACGTCAACACTGACATGTGACTTTCAGTCTGGAAGATTATCGATGTTTTAATGCAGACAATCTGGGAGAGTCTGACAATTACTACTCTGTATGAAGAGGTTGATGCCGACAATTGTGAACGAGCCCTAATTGTGTTATGCTGGGCATACACTTCTAAACTTTTGTTGCGAATCGTATGTTTGATAAACACGCAACAACGATGTGTCGTCTGACACCATCCTACATTACGCAACTTTTGTTGCTACGATTCAATTTTCGAATCAGTTCAACAAGTGTTGTGATGGTGAAATGAACACGTGACTCGAGTCTTGTTGAGTTGCAGCCATCGTACATTGCACAACTGTTGTGATGGTGAAATGAACACGTGACTCGAGTCTTGTTGAGTTGCAGCCATCGTACATTGCACAACTGTTGTGATGGTGAAATGAACACGTGACTCGAGTCTTGTTGAGTTGCAGCCATCGTACATTGCACAACTGTTGTGATGGTGAAATGAACACGTGACTCGAGTCTTGTTGAGTTGCAGCCATCGTACATTGCACAACTGTTGTGATGGTGAAATGAACACGTGACTCGAGTCTTGTTGAGTTGTCGTACATTGCACAACGAACACGTGACTCGAGTTGAGTTGCAGCCATCGTACATTGCATGACTGATCAGCGTTTAATCGATCAAACAGATGACTCGAAATAAACGTTTAGTTGTATACGGCCAGCATTAGAAGCAGAGGTAAGAAAGGGGAACGATGACAAGCACCTACTGGCATAGAGTGGTCCATCACCTTCATCTCCCTCATCTTCCAACTGTTGTCTCTCCAGAGCATCTCGTAGACAGTCGTGTATGTAGATGTACTGGTCTTATATGACAGAACATTGACAGACAGCCGTGTATGTAGATGTAATGGTCCTATAAGACAGAACATTGATAGACAGCCGTGTGTGTAGATGTATTGGTCCTATAAGACAGAACATTCACAGACAGTCGTGTATGTAGATGTACTGGTCCTATAAGACACAAGGAACATTGACAGACAGTCGTGTAGTAGAAGTACTGGTCCTATAAGACAGAACAGAACATAGTCAGATACTCGTTTATGTAGATGTATTGGTCCTATAAGACAGAAAATTGACAGACAGCCGTGTATGTAGATGTACTGGTCCTATAAGACAGAACATTGACAGACAGTCGTGTATGTAGATGTACTGGTTCTATAAGACAGAACAGAACATAGACAGACACTCGTTTATGTAGATGTACTGGTCCTATAAGACAGAACATTGACAGACAGCCGTGTACGTAGATGTACTGGTCCTATAAGACAGAACATAGACAGACAGCAGTGTATGTAGATGTAATGGTCCTATAAGACAGAACATTGGCAGACAGCCGTGTATGTAGATGTACTGGTCCTATAAGACAGAACATTGACAGACAGTCGTGTAGTAGAAGTACTGGTCCTCTTACCGTGTCAAGACTCAACAGTGCTCCATCAACAATCTTGTTTGAAATATGTTGTACTAGCCGAGTTATCTGGTGTTGCCCGGGGAAAAAGGCAGCTATGCATGTGACCCACCCAAGATCACAGCCCCAGACAAATTTAAAAAAATATATAAATCTACCATTGCAATGGGCCCATTAAATCGCACAGAAAATGTCAGCCCCCATACAAAACTAATGGAGATATGGGTCCACAAACAAACAGAGACAGAGAAATATGTTGTCGTATAATATAGAACCTCTTATAAAGGAATCATCTACAAATTACATACGCTATGGCAGTGTTTGGTGCCAGCAACGTTTGACCTCAGTGTTTGCCCTCATTGTTTGACCTCATTGCTTGACCTCACTGTTTGACCTCAATGCTTGACCTCATTGAGTCCATTAGCGATTACGTGACATCCAGCCGCGAATCCGGGCCATACACAACAACTGCCAGTAGGCATGTCAGTGTCTGTTGCAATCAAACGAGGGAAACATTCTACTAGTTTTTTTAATTGCACGTTCTTAAGATGACTGGCCAAAGATACGCAATTGAAAAACTAGTAGACTGTTTCCCTCGTTTGATTGCAATAGACACTGACATGTCTTCTGGCAGTTGTTGTGTATGGCCCACCAAAAGCCGTTGCTAGGATACTCTCAAGTGTTAGAGATGTCACTATCCATCAAAATACTGCTGCACTGTTTCAGTTCCATGGTAAACAATACACAACATTCGACTGTGTATAGCCAAGATGGCGGATCACCTTGACGACTGGACACCAAATAAGAGCAATGACGTACGACTAATGGACTCAATTGTTTGACTTCAGTGTTTGACCTCAATGTTTTTGACATCAGTGGCTGACAGGAGTGGAGTGAAGTGGAGTGGAGTGAAGTGGAGTGGAGTGGAGTGGAGTGAGTGAGTGAGTGAGTGAGTGAGTGAGTGAGTGAGTGAGTGAGTGAGTGAGTGAGTGAGTGAGTGAGTGAGTGAGTGAGTGAGTGAGTGAGTGATGTGATCATTGCGACCATGTTGAACATCAAGTAGTTTTGCATTTAAACTACATGACATCCATTATATTGTCATTAGAACTGTTTACATTCTGTGGAAGAAAATTCAAACTTGTAAACACTGTTTTGGGCTTATTAAGCACAATTCGGTGGGCAGCATACTTACAATAAATTTAAGTAGTGTCTAGAACATTACATTAATAAAAATAAGTAACAGACAACCTGCACATAAGCAGGAACAGGGCTATAAAGTGATGAGTCTACCTCAGTCTGCACCACTTTGCAATGACAGACAGACGGACGGATGGACAGACAGACAGACAGTACACTGATATTTATATATTAGGTTAGACTTTACCTCAGTCTGCACCATGTGGCACCGATATTGCCGCATTTCTAGCACCATGCCAAATATGTTGATGCCATCATAGTCTAGGATGTGTTGAAGAAAGAAAGAGGACTGCAAAGTCTGTAGCGAGTATCCCATCGTCGCTATACAAGCGAAATATCCACAAGTCCGACGTGTAGAGGAAGGAGAAAGCAATGAAGAGAAAACAGCAGAAGCAGACACCATAATTAAACCAAATATCAATTTTACCAAGTGTGGCGTTACTTAAAGAGTAGCGAGACATTTTTGAAGAGCAGACCGAGATACAAATGCGTCCGGGGCGAACTGTGCATGACTTGGGTACACGAAGAATGCACGCACATGCAGGGGAGAGGATTGTCTGCACAAACTGCCAAAACTGCGATTCTGACAACGATTATAGTTACACCAATGGAATCATCACAAGTGATGTTACGTTTCAAACGATAGAACTTGACGTGCGTCTGTCAGCGACGTAAATTATCTCTGCGATGTTATTACTTGTTAATTATGTTTGACCTATTTATGACGGACTTTAATGTGCCTTCACAGTGGCTAACAGTAGCAGGTACCACACATGTATTTGCGAATGCATATTGATTTGGAACTGAATAGCATTCACCTTCGCTACCTCAGACGCATTCTCGGCATGGTCACGAATACAGAGGTCCTGGAGCGTGCTTCGTGTTTCAGCATGTAGGCCTACACGCTGTTAAGCCAACGACGTCTGCGATGGCTCGGCCATGTTCACCGAATGGCTGATGGTCGTTCACCCAAAGATGTACTCTATGGTGAACTTGTCACTGGGACGCGTCCTATTGGCCGTTCATATATTCGGTACAAAGACGTCTGTAAACGGGATATGAAGATGGCGGGAATCAACCCAAACAGCCGGGAGACAGCCGCCAGTGATCGCACTCATTGGAAGTCGACCGTTGAAACAGGCAGGAGAAGAGAAGATACAAGAACAACACAACTGGCTGTGAAGAGGAACCACCGAAAGCAGAGATCTACCAATCCTACCTTCTCCTCTCAGCTACCAGGCTATGTCTGTCACAAGTGCGGCAGAGACTGCCATGCCAGAGTGGGACCTTTAAGCCACTCCAGAAGATGTACACCACCAAATTGGCAATCACGGCGCAAACCATTGTCTAACAAGAATGAAGGATGCTTAGAATAGAAATTATCTGAAACTATTGTTATGCCATTAATTTAGTGTAGGGCAATATGCCCACACGTCGGCGTTTCATCCCGTTCAGGAGGCGTATTACCACACTATGCGGGGTAATGCGCCACTAATTCTCCTGTTACACTACATTGCATGTCAACCTCTTTTCTCAGGTCATTCGTCCTTCTTCTGTCTACCCTCTTTGTTCTTGTTATTCTTCTAACCCAGTTGTTCTCACAAACTTGCAGCTTCTGTTGTTGTTGTTCTGTCAGCGTCACTGTCCCCAGACCATATAGGCATGCCAGTGTAACACACTCTCAGGACTTTCCCTTTCATCTTTTTCGCACCTCCACATCTGAACGCCCATCCGCCGTAACCAGTCCTCCAAGGTACACAAAGCCGTCCACTTGCTTAATTTCCTTTCCATCCAACCTGATGTCCAATTCCTCTCTCTGTTGTCCAACCCATATCACTTCTGTCTTGTCCAGGCTCTTTCTCAGTCCGTGTTTCTTGAACACCCTGTTCCATTTCTCAAACATGCCTTGTAGCTCTTGTTTGCTATCTGCTACTAGGGCCAGATCGTCTTCATACATAATTGTTCTGACAATATCCTTCGTGTTGATTTTCCTGCTGGTTAGTTCCATCACCGTGATAAACAGTAATGGGCTTAGGGCACTTCTTTGCCTCAATCCGATGTTAACTAGAAACTCTTCCGACATCCCATATCCAGCCACATCTCTTCCTGTTGTTCTTAAACTTTTCGTTAAATGGATGAAGAGGCAATCATTTTATAGATGCAGTTTTGTTAATAACATTCCTGTATTTCACTAGATGGTGATCTAGATGTAGTTGTGCGGCTTGTCAACGGTGAAATAACATGTACGCGTCATGTTTCTTATACCAAATGGCACTTTTTTGCCAATTGTATTCCACTGTAATTGACTATGACGGTGGCGCAGTTGCACACGTGATCGGACAAGGCTGCAGACGGGGTCGATTAGTTGTGTTACTCCGCCGCAGTAAATGTAGTTTCCTTGTACACAGCTAACACAATGCACCATAGTTTGAAAATAGAACATACACGTACACACGCACGCACATCAACACGCGTAAGCGCGCGCGGACGTACGCACGCACGCCAGACTTACGAACGCACGCACGCGCGCGCGCGCGCCCACACACAAACACACACCATATACCTTGTGAGGTATAAGTAACATACTTATTTATAATGTTCTGTTTGCAAGCATCAACGTCACCTACAATCATTTAATATGTTCCTTTCCATTGTATACGAAGTTTTTCTTGTAAAATTAATAGTATTGCTATTCTAATCATATAGAATACTAATGCGTTACCACTTTGTGTACGGGATTACACTGTGCTGTTTGTATTGTACTTGAAGACGTAAGTCACATAACACGGAAAACTCACAATTCACGTAAAATTATGCTTATTCAAACGAAAGTATCGCCACCTAGTGATAACTGATAATACGAGGAACAACCGACACGACATCTAGTGGATACGGTAAGAACCACGTTCACGTACTAGCCACTTCATCAACAAACGCATTAAACACAAGTCACTCCTTTATGTTTATAAACAATTTGTTCAAATGTACATAACATGAAAGATAAACATTTTCTTGAAGTCCACAACATCAGTGAAGGGTCCATATTGACATGGCAGATCATCCAATTTTCGTGCAGTTTGTTCTGTAACTAATCATACAACTTCAAAACCTCCACTGTCTATGGACTATGCTTATGAACAATTCGGAATTTCACATTGACAATCTTTTCTTAAGTGGTCTTAAGTGTTAAATATACGCTTATAAAAGGCCTAGGCGTTTGGTTGGTGTGAAGGTATATAATTTAGGTTAGCTAAGAAAAAGAATTACCAAGATAGTTGTGCCGTTTTATGAAGAAATTACCCCCCACCAGTCCAGCAGAATATGGTACAACCGAGAACATATGAGATGTCTACCAAGGATCTTAAGTCTAGAGAGAAGTAATCTTCTAAGACGTGTAAGTTAGATACTTTAATATAATTGTCTTTATGAGTAAAAATGTTAGAAGACATAATAATTCGATGTTTGAACAATTGTACAGACACTCAGCCTACACTCGTTGCACAGGTCTACGGTACAAACACTTATCACATGAACTTGCACCAGATATTGCAACACGTTCAAGACAACAAAAGAGGAATTGCATATTATAAATGGTGGTTGTTTTGCTCACATTTCACGCAGTATATAAGTACACATGTATTTATATGGCATACAGATAACATTAATGTTCTTACATAATGGACTTGACATTATTTATGCAGATAGTAATACATAATTCAAATATAGTTGGATTGTAAACATAGCATCCATGTGCACTACATGCATGTATTAAATACAGACACTAGTATCAATGTACAGCAAATTAATCAAATATATACCATTTATAAATGGTATATTAACACCGACAATCCAAGTTATTCATAGAATGACCAATTCTTTACATGGCAATGCTACAGCAGTCCCTGAACGCACCAGCTAAGAACTGACGCTTGCTTCTTCCTAGTGGAGAACATTCACCATTTCGCTGAACACACATCGACAGTGTTAGTTGCATAAGCACCAGGTAACATCCCAATCACATGTAAACACATTTGAGATCAGGTCGATAACTGGAACTTATTCATATCTTTCTGACACAATATAGAGATCGCAATGGCGTCTTGTGTAGAAAACACTGGCTGTCTAACAATGGAACAGTGTAAGAGAGCAGCTGTAGGGAAACTGGTCTGATATTGCACCAGACATGGAGACTTTATTTGCTTGTTGCTTCTTTGTGTAATTAGTTGATAATTTCGCATCCTGTCCTCGTTTATAACATCTCTACGCTGTACATGGAATTGGAGCTTACAAACACCGGGAAAGTCCCACAATGCATCTGCAGTCCCTCTAATACAGCAAACAACTTATTTACAGGCAGTCGTGAGTTTGATGATTCCTTGGATATCAATCAAACACCTGGACTCCAGAAGCACCACGTTGTCCAAGAGCTCTACCTCTGACAGTTCATTACAGATATATGACCGTCTGGTGTTCTTGAGGAGCTCCTTGTTTGTAAAGTGGCTCTTTAGCTCTACTTGAAATATTCTTCTCACAATCGTGAGTAAACTTGAAGGCAGTTGTCACGACTCAACAAAGGGAATGTGCTGGGGTTGAGAGAGACGACTCTATCTCAGGACCTCGTCAGCATCTGCAACAGCAAGGAATCAGTGCAGATCTTATAAAACAGTGTTTAGTTATACTTAGTGAAGGTAGACACAAGGACGCACTATAGAATGGTATGCTTTACGCATGGTTGAATCTACTCTCTCATGTAGCTTTTCATGTTAGCGGTTCACATATCTCTAAACGTTTCTATTACATATTGTTGTAGTTTAAACTTGATACCACAACTCTCTGTAAATTAATGTTTTGTAATCTGAGCTGAAACCACTATCAAGAATGGCTGGATGAGAAACTAATAAACAAAGTTCATTTATAAAGGATGCATTACACGATACAGAGAATGTGTGGAGCTCTTCTTGTAATGAAACACAAATTGTTCTCTGTTTACGGACCCAATAAACATTGTTTTAACTGAATTGTACACATTGAAGTACAAATAAATATATTATTACAGAAGGTCATCTTAGTGCACATTACATAACAGTTGTTATGCAATAAGCCAGGTACAGTTGCTATAAATTCACTTGGTACGTTGCCAGAAATGGTCTGGACAAGGGTATTCCAGAGTGGAGTTGGCAGAAGAGGGCGAGAGAGAGAGGGAGAGAAAGGGAGAGGGAGAGAAGGAGAGGGAGAGAGGAGAAAGAGGGAGAGAGAGAGAGAGGGAGGGAGAGAGAGAGAGAGGGAGAGAGAGAGAGGGAGGGAGAGAGAGAGAGGGAGGGAGAGAGGGGGTTGGCAGTGAGAGCTGCTAGTGGACTGAGTGGGAACAGATCCAATAAGTTTCATTTAAAACTTTCAAATATGTTGTGTTAAATCCAAATACACTCAACTGTAAAATGTCAAATACTTGGTCAAATACAAAATCAAGCTATTAACATTTCAAATACACAAGGTTTTGTTCAAATATACAGCCATATAATAAGTAAAATGCTGAAAATTTAGAGCAACTATAGCATTAGATAATGAAGAAGTGGATTAGCTTAGGATGTACTCACTAGACATTTACTAATATTACGGATCTTAAACAATGCATGGTCACGTAGGTAACTGGCATGAAATAAAAGTTGTTGCGTGTAGTACATATCTAAAAATGTCAAATACAGATACAGAAAACTGGCATATTTATATTCAAATACAAAGTGTATTTGATCCCAATCACCACGTTCATGGGATAAACAAGCAGGTGGCAATAAATTAAGGGGTTCACAATTGTCGACAAGTGCCTATTCATATAAAAGGTTATAAATATGTCAGTCGCATGTGAACTGCGTAATCATAGTGATTGTAAATACATGTTTCTAATCATTAGTATGATAGTTGTTACTATAATAAATTATATACTTTGCAAATGTAACAGGTACCACAGATGAATACTATAGTTGATTTAAAACTACCACCCCGGGACAGTTACTTGATAAAAAGGCTATCCTTGGCACATTAGCCAACAGATGGCACAGGTGTCAACCTGGGCAGTCTTTGCACTGGCTGGTAGAGCCACATGTTCTGTAGGGTCTCTGACATTAAACGGTGTTTACACCTTTTTACAGGTGGCGAGTTATTATTCTCTCTAACCCAACCAATGAGCTGAACCGCGAGACAAATACCACGTCAACACTGACATGTGACTTTCAGTCTGGAAGATTATCGATGTTTTAATGCAGACAATCTGGGAGAGTCTGACAATTACTACTCTGTATGAAGAGGTTGATGCCGACAATTGTGAACGAGCCCTAATTGTGTTATGCTGGGCATACACTTCTAAACTTTTGTTGCGAATCGTATGTTTGATAAACACGCAACAACGATGTGTCGTCTGACACCATCCTACATTACGCAACTTTTGTTGCTACGATTCAATTTTCGAATCAGTTCAACAAGTGTTGTGATGGTGAAATGAACACGTGACTCGAGTCTTGTTGAGTTGCAGCCATCGTACATTGCACAACTGTTGTGATGGTGAAATGAACACGTGACTCGAGTCTTGTTGAGTTGCAGCCATCGTACATTGCACAACTGTTGTGAATGGTGAAATGAACACGTGACTCGAGTCTTGTTGAGTTGCAGCCATCGTACATTGCACAACTGTTGTGATGGTGAAATGAACACGTGACTCGAGTCTTGTTGAGTTGTAGCCATCGTACATTGCACAACTGTTGTGATGGTGAAATGAACACGTGACTCGAGTCTTGTTGAGTTGCAGCCATCGTACATTGCACAACTGTTGTGATGGTGAAATGAACACGTGACTCGAGTCTTGTTGAGTTGCAGCCATCGTACATTGCACAACTGTTGTGATGGTGAAATGAACACGTGACTCGAGTCTTGTTGAGTTGCAGCCATCGTACATTGCACAACTGTTGTACCGGTCAAATGAACACGTGACTCGAGTCTAGTTGAGTTGCAGCCATCGTACATTGCATGACTGATCAGCGTTTAATCGATCAAACAGATGACTCGAAATAAACGTTTAGTTGTATACGGCCAGCATTAGAAGCAGAGGTAAGAAAGGGGAACGATGACAAGCACCTACTGGCATAGAGTGGTCCATCACCTTCATCTCCCTCATCTTCCAACTGTTGTCTCTCCAGAGCATCTCGTAGACAGTCGTGTATGTAGATGTACTGGTCCTATAAGACAGAACATTGACAGACAGCCGTGTATGTAGATGTAATGGTCCTATAAGACAGAACATTGACAGACAGCCGTGTGTGTAGATGTACTGGTCCTATAAGACAGAACATTGACAGACAGTCGTGTATGTAGATGTACTGGTCCTATAAGACACAAGGAACATTGACAGACAGTCGTGTAGTAGAAGTACTGGTCCTATAAGACAGAACAGAACATAGACAGATACTCGTTTATGTAGATGTACTGGTCCTATAAGACAGAACATTGACAGACAGCCGTGTATGTAGATGTACTGGTCCTATAAGACAGAACATTGACAGACAGTCGTGTATGTAGATGTACTGGTTCTATAAGACAGAACAGAACATAGACAGACACTCGTTTATGTAGATGTACTGGTCCTATAAGACAGAACATTGACAGACAGCCGTGTACGTAGATGTACTGGTCCTATAAGACAAAACATAGACAGACAGCAGTGTATGTAGATGTAATGGTCCTATAAGACAGAACATTGGCAGACAGCCGTGTATGTAGATGTACTGGTCCTATAAGACAGAACATTGACAGACAGTCGTGTATGTAGATGTACTGGTCCTATAAGACAGAACATTGACAGACAGTCGTGTAGTAGAAGTACTGGTCCTCTTACCGTGTCAAGACTCAACAGTGCTCCATCAACAATCTTGTTTGAAATATGTTGTACTAGCCGAGTTATCTGGTGTTGCCCGGGGAAAAAGGCAGCTATGCATGTGACCCACCCAAGATCACAGCCCCAGACAAATTTAAAAAAATATATAAATCTACCATTGCAATGGGCCCATTAAATCGCACAGAAAATGTCAGCCCCCATACAAAACTAATGGAGATATGGGTCCACAAACAAACAGAGACAGAGAAATATGTTGTCGTATAATATAGAACCTCTTATAAAGGAATCATCTACAAATTACATACGCTATGGCAGTGTTTGGTGCCAGCAACGTTTGACCTCAGTGTTTGCCCTCATTGTTTGACCTCATTGCTTGACCTCACTGTTTGACCTCAATGCTTGACCTCATTGAGTCCATTAGCGATTACGTGACATCCAGCCGCGAATCCGGGCCATACACAACAACTGCCAGTAGGCATGTCAGTGTCTGTTGCAATCAAACGAGGGAAACATTCTACTAGTTTTTTTAATTGCACGTTCTTAAGATGACTGGCCAAAGATACGCAATTGAAAAACTAGTAGACTGTTTCCCTCGTTTGATTGCAATAGACACTGACATGTCTTCTGGCAGTTGTTGTGTATGGCCCACCAAAAGCCGTTGCTAGGATACTCTCAAGTGTTAGAGATGTCACTATCCATCAAAATACTGCTGCACTGTTTCAGTTCCATGGTAAACAATACACAACATTCGACTGTGTATAGCCAAGATGGCGGATCACCTTGACGACTGGACACCAAATAAGAGCAATGACGTACGACTAATGGACTCAATTGTTTGACTTCAGTGTTTGACCTCAATGTTTTTGACATCAGTGGCTGACAGGAGTGGAGTGAAGTGGAGTGGAGTGAGTGAGTGGAGTGGAGTGAGTGAGTGGAGTGAGTGAGTGAGTGAGTGAGTGAGTGAGTGAGTGAGTGAGTGAGTGAGTGAGTGAGTGAGTGAGTGAGTGAGTGAGTGAGTGAGTGAGTGAGTGAGTGATGTGATCATTGCGACCATGTTGAACATCAAGTAGTTTTGCATTTAAACTACATGACATCCATTATATTGTCATTAGAACTGTTTACATTCTGTGGAAGAAAATTCAAACTTGTAAACACTGTTTTGGGCTTATTAAGCACAATTCGGTGGGCAGCATACTTACAATAAATTTAAGTAGTGTCTAGAACATTACATTAATAAAAATAAGTAACAGACAACCTGCACATAAGCAGGAACAGGGCTATAAAGTGATGAGTCTACCTCAGTCTGCACCACTTTGCAATGACAGACAGACGGACGGATGGACAGACAGACAGACAGTACACTGATATTTATATATTAGGTTAGACTTTACCTCAGTCTGCACCATGTGGCACCGATATTGCCGCATTTCTAGCACCATGCCAAATATGTTGATGCCATCATAGTCTAGGATGTGTTGAAGAAAGAAAGAGGACTGCAAAGTCTGTAGCGAGTATCCCATCGTCGCTATACAAGCGAAATATCCACAAGTCCGACGTGTAGAGGAAGGAGAAAGCAATGAAGAGAAAACAGCAGAAGCAGACACCATAATTAAACCAAATATCAATTTTACCAAGTGTGGCGTTACTTAAAGAGTAGCGAGACATTTTTGAAGAGCAGACCGAGATACAAATGCGTCCGGGGCGAACTGTGCATGACTTGGGTACACGAAGAATGCACGCACATGCAGGGGAGAGGATTGTCTGCACAAACTGCCAAAACTGCGATTCTGACAACGATTATAGTTACACCAATGGAATCATCACAAGTGATGTTACGTTTCAAACGATAGAACTTGACGTGCGTCTGTCAGCGACGTAAATTATCTCTGCGATGTTATTACTTGTTAATTATGTTTGACCTGTTTACGACGGACTTTACTGTGCCTTCACAGTGGCTAACAGTAGCAGGTACCACACATGTATTTGCGAATGAATATTGATTTGGAACTGAATAGCATTCACCTTCGCTACCTCAGACGCATTCTCGGCATCTCCTGGCAAGACATGGTCACGAATACAGAGGTCCTGGAGCGTGCTTCGTGTTTCAGCATGTAGGCCTACACGCTGTTAAGCCAACGACGTCTGCGATGGCTCGGCCATGTTCACCGAATGGCTGATGGTCGTTCACCCAAAGATGTTCTCTATGGTGAACTTGTCACTGGGACGCGTCCTATTGGCCGTTCATATATTCGGTACAAAGACGTCTGTAAACGGGATATGAAGATGGCGGGAATCAACGCAAACAGCCGGGAGACAGCCGCCAGTGATCGCACTCATTGGAAGTCGACCGTTGAAACAGGCAGGAGAAGAGAAGATACAAGAACAACACAACTGGCTGTGAAGAGGAACCACCGAAAGCAGAGATCTACCAATCCTACCTTCTCCTCTCAGCTACCAGGCTATGTCTGTCACAAGTGCGGCAGAGACTGCCATGCCAGAGTGGGACCTTTAAGCCACTCCAGACGATGTACACCACCAAATTGGCAATCACGGCGCAAACCATTGTCTAACAAGAATGAAGGATGCTTAGAATAGAAATTATCTGAAACTATTGTTATGCCATTAATTTAGTGTAGGGCAATATGCCCACACGTCGGCGTTTCATCCCGTTCAGGAGGCGTATTACCACACTATGCGGGGTAATGCGCCACTAATTCTCCTGTTACACTACATTGCATGTCAACCTCTTTTCTCAGGTCATTCGTCCTTCTTCTGTCTACCCTCTTTGTTCTTGTTATTCTTCTAACCCAGTTGTTCTCACAAACTTGCAGCTTCTGTTGTTGTTGTTCTGTCAGCGTCACTGTCCCCAGACCATATAGGCATGCCAGTGTAACACACTCTCAGGACTTTCCCTTTCATCTTTTTCGCACCTCCACATCTGAACGCCCATCCGCCGTAACCAGTCCTCCAAGGTACACAAAGCCGTCCACTTGCTTAATTTCCTTTCCATCCAACCTGATGTCCAATTCCTCTCTCTGTTGTCCAACCCATATCACTTCTGTCTTGTCCAGGCTCTTTCTCAGTCCGTGTTTCTTGAACACCCTGTTCCATTTCTCAAACATGCCTTGTAGCTCTTGTTTGCTATCTGCTACTAGGGCCAGATCGTCTTCATACATAATTGTTCTGACAATATCCTTCGTGTTGATTTTCCTGCTGGTTAGTTCCATCACCGTGATAAACAGTAATGGGCTTAGGGCACTTCCTTGCCTCAATCCGATGTTAACTAGAAACTCTTCCGACATCCCATATCCAGCCACATCTCTTCCTGTTGTTCTTAAACTTTTCGTTAAATGGATGAAGAGGCAATCATTTTATAGATGCAGTTTTGTTAATAACATTCCTGTATTTCACTAGATGGTGATCTAGATGTAGTTGTGCGGCTTGTCAACGGTGAAATAACATGTACGCGTCATGTTTCTTATACCAAATGGCACTTTTTTGCCAATTGTATTCCACTGTAATTGACTATGACGGTGGCGCAGTTGCACACGTGATCGGACAAGGCTGCAGACGGGGTCGATTAGTTGTGTTACTCCGCCGCAGTAAATGTAGTTTCCTTGTACACAGCTAACACAATGCACCATAGTTTGAAAATAGAACATACACGTACACACGCACGCACATCAACACGCGTAAGCGCGCGCGGACGTACGCACGCACGCCAGACTTACGAACGCACGCACGCGCGCGCGCCCACACACAAACACACACCATATACCTTGTGAGGTATAAGTAACATACTTATTTATAATGTTCTGTTTGCAAGCATCAACGTCACCTACAATCATTTAATATGTTCCTTTCCATTGTATACGAAGTTTTTCTTGTAAAATTAATAGTATTGCTATTCTAATCATATAGAATACTAATGCGTTACCACTCTGTGTACGGGATTACACTGTGCTGTTTGTATTGTACTTGAAGACGTAAGTCACATAACACGGAAAACTCACAATTCACGTAAAATTATGCTTATTCAAACGAAAGTATCGCCACCTAGTGATAACTGATAATACGAGGAACAACCGACACGACATCTAGTGGATACGGTAAGAACCACGTTCACGTACTAGCCACTTCATCAACAAACGCATTAAACACAAGTCACTCCTTTATGTTTATAAACAATTTGTTCAAATGTACATAACATGAAAGATAAACATTTTCTTGAAGTCCACAACATCAGTGAAGGGTCCATATTGACATGGCAGATCATCCAATTTTCGTGCAGTTTGTTCTGTAACTAATCATACAACTTCAAAACCTCCACTGTCTATGGACTATGCTTATGAACAATTCGGAATTTCACATTGACAATCTTTTCTTAAGTGGTCTTAAGTGTTAAATATACGCTTATAAAAGGCCTAGGCGTTTGGTTGGTGTGAAGGTAAATAATTTAGGTTAGCTAAGAAAAAGAATTACCAAGATAGTTGTGCCGTTTTATGAAGAAATTACCCCCCACCAGTCCAGCAGAATATGGTACAACCGAGAACATATGAGATGTCTACCAAGGATCTTAAGTCTAGAGAGAAGTAATCTTCTAAGACGTGTAAGTTAGATACTTTAATATAATTGTCTTTATGAGTAAAAATGTTAGAAGACATAATAATTCGATGTTTGAACAATTGTACAGACACTCAGCCTACACTCGTTGCACAGGTCTACGGTACAAACACTTATCACATGAACTTGCACCAGATATTGCAACACGTTCAAGACAACAAAAGAGGAATTGCATATTATAAATGGTGGTTGTTTTGCTCACATTTCACGCAGTATATAAGTACACATGTATTTATATGGCATACAGATAACATTAATGTTCTTACATAATGGACTTGACATTATTTATGCAGATAGTAATACATAATTCAAATATAGTTGGATTGTAAACATAGCATCCATGTGCACTACATGCATGTATTAAATACAGACACTAGTATCAATGTACAGCAAATTAATCAAATATATACCATTTATAAATGGTATATTAACACCGACAATCCAAGTTATTCATAGAATGACCAATTCTCTACATGGCAATGCTACAGCAGTCCCTGAACGCACCAGCTAAGAACTGACGCTTGCTTCTTCCTAGTGGAGAACATTCACCATTTCGCTGAACACACATCGACAGTGTTAGTTGCATAAGCACCAGGTAACATCCCAATCACATGTAAACACATTTGAGATCAGGTCGATAACTGGAACTTATTCATATCTTTCTGACACAATATAGAGATCGCAATGGCGTCTTGTGTAGAAAACACTGGCTGTCTAACAATGGAACAGTGTAAGAGAGCAGCTGTAGGGAGACTGGTCTGATATTGCACCAGACATGGAGACTTTATTTGCTTGTTGCTTCTTTGTGTAATTAGTTGATAATTTCGCATCCTGTCCTCGTTTATAACATCTCTACGCTGTACATGGAATTGGAGCTTACAAACACCGGGAAAGTCCCACAATGCATCTGCAGTCCCTCTAATACAGCAAACAACTTATTTACAGGCAGTCGTGAGTTTGATGATTCCTTGGATATCAATCAAACACCTGGACTCCAGAAGCACCACGTTGTCCAAGAGCTCTACCTCTGACAGTTCATTACAGATATATGACCGTCTGGTGTTCTTGAGGAGCTCCTTGTTTGTAAAGTGGCTCTTTAGCTCTACTTGAAATATTCTTCTCACAATCGTGAGTAAACTTGAAGGCAGTTGTCACGACTCAACAAAGGGAATGTGCTGGGGTTGAGAGAGACGACTCTATCTCAGGACCTCGTCAGCATCTGCAACAGCAAGGAATCAGTGCAGATCTTATAAAACAGTGTTTAGTTATACTTAGTGAAGGTAGACACAAGGACGCACTATAGAATGGTATGCTTTACGCATGGTTGAATCTACTCTCTCATGTAGCTTTTCATGTTAGCGGTTCACATATCTCTAAACGTTTCTATTACATATTGTTGTAGTTTAAACTTGATACCACAACTCTCTGTAAATTAATGTTTTGTAATCTGAGCTGAAACCACTATCAAGAATGGCTGGATGAGAAACTAATAAACAAAGTTCATTTATAAAGGATGCATTACACGATACAGAGAATGTGTGGAGCTCTTCTTGTAATGAAACACAAATTGCTCTCTGTTTACGGACCCAATAAACATTGTTTTAACTGAATTGTACACATTGAAGTACAAATAAATATATTATTACAGAAGGTCATCGTAGTGCACATTACATAACAGTTGTTATGCAATAAGCCAGGTACAGTTGCTATAAATTCACTTGGTACGTTGCCAGAAATGGTCTGGACAAGGGTTGTCCAGAGTGGAGTTGGCAGAAGAGGGCGAGAGAGAGAGGGAGAGAAAGGGAGAGGGAGAGAAGGAGAGGGAGAGAGGAGAAAGAGGGAGAGAGAGAGAGAGGGAGGGAGAGAGAGAGAGAGGGAGAGAGAGAGAGGGAGGGAGAGAGAGAGAGGGAGGGAGAGAGGGGGTTGGCAGTGAGAGCTGCTAGTGGACTGAGTGGGAACAGATCCAATAAGTTTCATTTAAAACTTTCAAATATGTTGTGTTAAATCCAAATACACTCAACTGTAAAATGTCAAATACTTGGTCAAATACAAAATCAAGCTATTAACATTTCAAATACACAAGGTTTTGTTCAAATATACAGCCATATAATAAGTAAAATGTTGAAAATTTAGAGCAACTATAGCATTAGATAATGAAGAAGTGGATTAGCTTAGGATGTACTCACTAGACATTTACCAATATTACGGATCTTAAACAATGCATGGTCACATAGGTAACTGGCATGAAATAAAAGTTGTTGCGTGTAGTACATATCTAAAAATGTCAAATACAGATACAGAAAACTGGCATATTTATATTCAAATACAAAGTGTATTTGATCCCAATCACCACGTTCATGGGATAAACAAGCAGGTGGCAATAAATTAAGGGGTTCACAATTGTCGACAAGTGCCTATTCATATAAAAGGTTATAAATATGTCAGTCGCATGTGAACTGTGTAATCATAGTGATTGTAAATACGTTTCTAATCATTAGTATGATAGTTGTTACTATAATAAATTATATACTTTGCAAATGTAACAGGTACCACAGATGAATACTATAGTTGATTTAAAACTACCACCCCGGGACAGTTACTTAATAAAAAGGCTATCCTTGGCACAATAGCCAACAGATGGCACAGGTGTCAACCTGGGCAGTCTTTGCACTGGCTGGTAGAGCCACATGTTCTGTAGGGTCTCTGACATTAAACGGTGTTTACACCTTTTTACAGGTGGCGAGTTATTATTCTCTCTAACCCAACCAATGAGCTGAACCGCGAGACAAATACCACGTCAACACTGACATGTGACTTTCAGTCTGGAAGATTATCGATGTTTTAATGCAGACAATCTGGGAGAGTCTGACAATTACTACTCTGTATGAAGAGGTTGATGCCGACAATTGTGAACGAGCCCTAATTGTGTTATGCTGGGCATACACTTCTAAACTTTTGTTGCGAATCGTATGTTTGATAAACACGCAACAACGATGTGTCGTCTGACACCATCCTACATTACGCAACTTTTGTTGCTACGATTCAATTTTCGAATCAGTTCAACAAGTGTTGTGATGGTGAAATGAACACGTGACTCGAGTCTTGTTGAGTTGCAGCCATCGTACATTGCACAACTGTTGTGAATGGTGAAATGAACACGTGACTCGAGTCTTGTTGAGTTGCAGCCATCGTACATTGCACAACTGTTGTGAATGGTGAAATGAACACGTGACTCGAGTCTTGTTGAGTTGCAGCCATCGTACATTGCACAACTGTTGTGATGGTGAAATGAACACGTGACTCGAGTCTTGTTGAGTTGCAGCCATCATACATTGCACAACTGTTGTGATGGTGAAATGAACACGTGACTCGAGTCTTGTTGAGTTGCACCCATCGTACATTGCACAACTGTTGTGATGGTGAAATGAACACGTGACTCGAGTCTTGTTGAGTTGCAGCCATCGTACATTGCACAACTGTTGTGAATGGTGAAATGAACACGTGACTCGAGTCTTGTTGAGTTGCAGCCATCGTACATTGCACAACTGTTGTGATGGTGAAATAAACACGTGACTCGAGTCTTGTTGAGTTGCAGCCATCGTACATTGCACAACTGTTGTGAATGGTGAAATGAACATGTGACTCGAGTCTTGTTGAGTTGCAGCCATCGTACATTGCATGACTGTTGTGATGGTGAAATGAACACGTGACTCGAGTCTTGTTGAGTTGCAGCCATCGTACATTGCACAACTGTTGTGAATGGTGAAATGAACACGTGACTCGAGTCTTGTTGAGTTGCAGCCATCGTACATTGCACAACTGTTGTGATGGTGAAATGAACACGTGACTCGAGTCTTGTTGAGTTGCACCCATCGTACATTGCACAACTGTTGTGATGGTGAAATGAACACGTGACTCGAGTCTTGTTGAGTTGCACCCATCGTACATTGCACAACTGTTGTGATGGTGAAATGAACACGTGACTCGAGTCTTGTTGAGTTGCACCCATCGTACATTGCACAACTGTTGTGATGGTGAAATGAACACGTGACTCGAGTCTTGTTGAGTTGCAGCCATCGTACATTGCACAACTGTTGTGATGGTGAAATGAACACGTGACTCGAGTCTTGTTGAGTTGCAGCCATCGTACATTGCACAACTGTTGTACCGGTCAAATGAACACGTGACTCGAGTCTAGTTGAGTTGCAGCCATCGTACATTGCATGACTGATCAGCGTTTAATCGATCAAACAGATGACTCGCAATAAACGTTTAGTTGTATACGGCCAGCATTAGAAGCAGAGGTAAGAAAGGGGAACGATGACAAGCACCTACTGGCATAGAGTGGTCCATCACCTTCATCTCCCTCATCTTCCAACTGTTGTCTCTCCAGAGCATCTCGTAGACAGTCGTGTATGTAGATGTACTGGTCCTATAAGACAGAACATTGACAGACAGCCGTGTATGTAGATGTAATGGTCCTATAAGACAGAACATTGACAGACAGCCGTGTATGTAGATGTACTGGTCCTATAAGACAGAACATTGGCAGACAGCCGTGTATGTAGATGTACTGGTCCTATAAGACAGAACATTGACAGACAGTCGTGTATGTAGATGTACTGGTCCTATAAGACAGAACATTGACAGACAGTCGTGTAGTAGAAGTACTGGTCCTCTTACCGTGTCAAGACTCAACAGTGCTCCATCAACAATCTTGTTTGAAATATGTTGTACTAGCCGAGTTATCTGGTGTTGCCCGGGGAAAAAGGCAGTTATGCATGTGACCCACCCAAGATCACAGCCCCAGACAAATTTAGAAACAAATATAAATCTACCATTGCAATGGGCCCATTAAATCGCACAGAAAATGTCAGCCCCCATACAAAACTAATGGAGATATGGGTCCACAAACAAACAGAGACAGAGAAATATGTTGTCGTATAATATAGAACCTCTTATAAAGGAATCATCTACAAATTACATACGCTATGGCAGTGTTTGGTGCCAGCAACGTTTGACCTCAGTGTTTGCCCTCATTGTTTGACCTCATTGCTTGACCTCACTGTTTGACCTCAATGCTTGACCTCATTGAGTCCATTAGCGATTACGTGACATCCAGCCGCGAATCCTAGCAACGGTTTTTGGCGGGCCATACACAACAACTGCCAGTAGGCATGTCAGTGTCTGTTGCAATCAAACGAGGGAAACAGTCTACTAGTTTTTTTAATTGCACGTTCTTAAGATGACTGGCCAAAGATACGCAATTGAAAAACTAGTAGACTGTTTCCCTCGTTTGATTGCAATAGACACTGACATGTCTTCTGGCAGTTGTTGTGTATGGCCCACCAAAAGCCGTTGCTAGGATACTGTCAAGTGTTAGAGATGTCACTATCCATCAAAATACTGCTGCACTGTTTCAGTTCCATGGTAAACAATACACAACATTCGACTGTGTATAGCCAAGATGGCGGATCACCTTGACGACTGGACACCAAATAAGAGCAATGACGTACGACTAATGGACTCAATTGTTTGACTTCAGTGTTTGACCTCAATGTTTTTGACATCAGTGGCTGACAGGAGTGGAGTGAAGTGGAGTGAGTGAGTGAGTGAGTGAGTGAGTGAGTGAGTGAGTGAGTGAGTGAGTGAGTGAGTGAGTGAGTGAGTGAGTGAGTGAGTGAGTGAGTGATGTGATCATTGCGACCATGTTGAACATCAAGTAGTTTTGCATTTAAACTACATGACATCCATTATATTGCCATTAGAACTGTTTACATTCTGTGGAAGAAAATTCAAAATTGTAAACACTGTTTTGGGCTTATTAAGCACAATTCGGTGGGCAGCATACTTACAATAAATTTAAGTAGTGTCTAGAACATTACATTAATAAAAATAAGTAACAGACAACCTGCACATAAGCAGGAACAGGGCTATAAAGTGATGAGTCTACCTCAGTCTGCACCACTTTGCAATGACAGACAGACGGACGGATGGACAGACAGACAGACAGTACACTGAGATTTATATATTAGGTTAGACTTTACCTCAGTCTGCACCATGTGGCACCGATATTGCCGCATTTCTAGCACCATGCCAAAGATGTTGATGCCATCATAGTCTAGGATGTGTTGGAGCAGATGGTCCACACAAATAAAGGTACCAGTACGGCCAACTCCAGCACTGAAACATCACCAGACTTTATCACAAAGAACACTTTAATAGTCCACTACATCACAGTGGTATAACAACACGGACAGTTTCTATCTATTGTGTAATACATAATTACAAATATTATAATATTGAACATAACTGCAAAATAATTAACAGAACCCAACATTACAATATTTTACAATAATCAATTTATACAACTTGTTAACTTTTTGTTGTAGGGTGTCATGCAAAATTATGCAGGTGTATAATCAGTGTTATATATTAAAGTGTTAACTCTTCATACATGCAGAATACATGATAAAATAATGGAACATTATGGGACATGGAACACGACATGTTGTATTAATGATGTATGGTACAATTTTGCAACTTGCTACTAGTTTTTAACCCCAGAAGGAATGATAAATAGCTGTTGAAAAACCGGATATAAATATGTGTCTGATTTCTTTTTCATTTTTTGGTCAAACATTGTTGAGAAATCTGTCATCTTTCAGGATCGTTAATTGGTAATTAAAATTGTTATAATGAACATTGTTTATTCATGATAAATAGTGTATTTTTACTTTGTAAGGTTCATGATTTTAAAGAATACATATTCAAGTAAATATAATACCAATAAAATAACAACATTAATTCTACAATGAAAAAAGAAATATTTAATAATTGTGAGTTTGTAATTATTAATCAAATGTTTTTTGGTGAATCATAGTTACAGATCATTAAGGGTTATGATGGATGTACATTTGTCGGCGTTTGATTATAGGTGTCTGATTTCTCGTGCATAGTGGCAGTTCCCTAAGATACATCTGTGCAAAATTAGAGAAAAAGTTGCTGAACGGTTTATGAGATATGGCAGCTAACGGCGGACGGCGCCTGATGCAAAGGACTAAAAATGCATTAAATTTATTAAAAACATGTTGCTTAGGTAGCAAATTAAGAAATAAAAAGATCATCATGTTGAACTTTGGATTGTGTAATTCTACACCTCTATTGACAACAAAGATATAGACAAGATTGATGGGCAATGCACCCATAATGAGCTGTACAAATAGTGACCAACCAAAGCATGATTCATGCGTGTAACTAGGCATTGTTGTAGAATATTAATTTCATACTGGTATTCGTGCACAACAGATGAACAAAAACTTCATAAAATGTACTGGATACCTTTTATTATTTAATTAATTCTCACAAATTGTTGACACTCACCGTCTCTGTATTATGACTGATTTGTTCAAATGAATAAAGTTTATTCAATACATGATACGGTGAAAGACCCCACTGAAGTCATGTGACTTGTACAGGTGTTACCCCTGGGGTATGAGTTATTGAGATTAAATACAAAATAAAAAGTCACAATTATGTGTTTCTTGCTACAATCAATATAGTGACGCACTGTTTTAACAAATTAACTTACTCTAACATCATCTTGATAATTTTCATAATTTTTCACTTCACAATTAAAACTTTACAAATACTTAATAAGTAATGATAACTTGAATTATCTTTTAAATTCTTTTAAACCTGTCAATCGTGTACTTTCAAACTTTAATAATGACTGACATTTACTTCTACCAGTGAATGTAGGCTTTAGTCTACAGTAGAACCTCGCTTTGCAGTCACCTTGGTAATATAGCCACCTCGCAGTTAAGGTCACCCTACGACAGTTCCAAATGATTTTCGTGACAGTTAAGTACAGGAAATTAGTCCCACTAATACGGTCACCTAACCATTCAGGTCACTTCTGCCCAGTCCCAAGGGTGACCTTAAAAGTGAGGGTCCACTGTGCTTTCGACCAAATCATACCTGCAGTGAACTATAATAGGTCCTTTGAAGTTTGGCCGCACATGCGAGCGCACAACGCGTACAAAGTTGAGTAAGACGTCGGTCGTAGATGGACAACCGAAATCATTCCACCCATTGAAGTGAAACTGTTTGATCATTCGCGTCATCTGGCCCTACACATGCAGAAATGTGGCTAGTAACAACATGCACCAACAGTGTTGTCAGTTTAGGGCTGTTCCAACATTTGCTTGCATCCCCACCAGCAGCTTGTAGTCTCAAACAGTTTAAAATTCAAAGTCCATTTTCATAATGATGATAAATTATACTTATGCTCAGAGCTTTTAAAAATATATGACTGAAATATTTGATCAGCTCATTTGAAAATATGGTCAAGCTGTGTTTACTATTTCATGGATATTAATTTTTTTAGGAAATATGTACTATTTTTACTAATGCAGATCATTCAATATTACACTGTACTAACATAATTACAGGGTGTATTTCATAAATTATATTACAATTCATCAGACTTAAATATATAAATTATGCCATACAAAATGACGTAAATACAAATATGTATCTTATCTTATGCACCAAGAGAGAATATCATAAAACAACTGAAGTGAAAATGTGCTGGGAAATAATTTCATGTACACAAATTACTAGTTTTAATTAAAAAAATTGTAATTTTAGTGATCAATGTAACATTTGCAGATGATTGTCCTCCTCCACAGATTGGTTCGGTGGGATTTAGTGGGGATACCAGCATATTTGGAGCAACCCTAACTGTTTATTATCAACATCCACATGCAAGGCCGTGCTCAGTAAATGAGTTCCTTGTAGGTATCTACAAAGTAAAACATCTCATTATTAGTGCAGGCAAACATGCTCGTATTTAATGCACGCACACAAACACACGCAATAATGCACGCATGCTGGTGCACATTCTGTGCTCTAGTTAGTGTATCAATGTGATCACGGTGACACCTGGTGGCCAGGTATGTCAATACATCGCAAGCGGAACTGTGGCAACGGAACATGACACAACCACCACGTGTAGAATGAATGTACCACTAGGTCACCAACCATCTGTTTCAAGTGAACTGTCTGATATGCGATTCCTTCGATGTTCATGTCCCAATATGGCTAAAGAAATCTCTACAAAAGTTATTTATGGCCAAAATATAACATACATAAATTATTAAGGCCCATGTGACATACACATGTATATCGAGATATTTCATCCAAAATCCCAGATTTACAAATAAAACGATTAATAACTGGTGCAAGTTGATTGGACACCATCGACTTCTACATGTGACGGTTGCATGCAGTGGACACACGATGGACAGGATGACCGATTGACCACTGGTCAAGCCCTGGATGCCGGCAAACATGCCCTGACCTGCAATTCACGAGTATAGGCCCGTGACATTTGTTGCCACGCGGGAGATGGACTCGTACATCGCGCACAAAGTCCAAGAGAGCGTTTGTGTTCTCTGGACAACCAAAGTCCGGCCAACGAATAAAGTGCATCTGCTTGATCATACGCTGGTGTATACCCTGAAAGATGGACACAATGTGAGGTGAACGTCACCGCTGGTCACGTTAAGGTGCAACACTGCATTGCATTCTGGGAACTACAATGATTACAACAGTCCTCTGGACATACATACATAATATCCAAGCTTTGTAAATCTCAGGGGCACAGTGTCTAACAGCACCAATACATAAGATACCTATTTCACTGAATGCTGAAAATGCATTTGCCTTCAGTCAAGAGGAGTAGTGCACTAAGATTTGCCTTCAGTCAAGAGGAGTAGTGCACTAAGATTTACCTTCAGTCAAGAGGAGTAGTGCACTAAGATTTGCCTTCAGTCAAGAGGAGTAGTGCACTAAGATTTGACTTCAGTCAAGAGGAGTAGTGCACTAAGATTTGCCTTCAGTCAAGAGGAGTAGTACGCTAAGATTTGCCTTCAGTCAAGAGGAGTAGTGCACTAAGATTTACCTTCAGTCAAGAGGAGTAGTGCACTAAGATTTGCCTTCAGTCAAGAGGAGTAGTGCACTAAGATTTGCCTTCAGTCAAGAGGAGTAGTGCACTAAGATTTGCCTTCAGTCAAGAGGAGTAGTGCGCTAAGATTTGCCTTCAGTCAAGAGGAGTAGTGCGCTAAGATTTGCCTTCAGTCAAGAGGAGTAGTGCACTAAGATTTGCCTTCAGTCAAGAGGAGTAGTGCACTACGATTTGCCTTCAGTCAAGAGGAGTAGTGCACTACGATTTGACTTCAGTCAAGAGGAGTAGTGCACTAAGATTCGGACTCCCAGCATCATTTCTACATTGTAAACATATTTATTACACGTATCCTTCAGTGGAATTAAGCAAGGTGGCTTTGTCCCGTCTGTTACTCGGACTCATCCTCTCAATCATGGGGTGGTGACAGTATTAGCAGGAAGTTCACTCAATCGGTTTTCTTTCATCCCACTCGCTGACTTTTGGGAAGCAGGCAGCCTAAAATGTTTTTACCCTTACATAATTCCAAATTGGTGAGAAGAAAACCTTCAACACACATATTCTAGTTTTAGCATTATTTTAGCAATTACTAATAAATGTGTAACAGACAAAGTCGTTTTAAAGTGTTTAGGATATACTTGATCTTATTCAATGTGTCTGTGCGTCGTACATGTTCTCAAAATGTTACTGACACAGTCTGTTGTTTTGGCTTCAGTTCTAAGATGAAGATTATAATAATAGTTGTTGTCAGACCGATTAATAACAATTACAAATTAATCATTATGTTTTAAGAAAACAAATAAAAGCAATACAAAAAATAATAACACACTATTTTTTGACAGTGCCGCAGAAGCAAAAATCTGCACAACAAAAATAATGGTAAATGAAATGTAATAACCCAGAAAAATAAGAAACAAATCTTGTCACAACCAAAACCTAACAATCTATGAGAATACAACTTGCTATATAAATCTACATAATCAGTACAGCGAAAATAAAGAGGTTGCAATAACAAATAAAGAAGATAGCTTCTATATTAAATAGTGTGCACTGAAAACTGATACCTACTAAATAAACTGGTTAATGATTGATTGTGTGAACGTGTCACAAGAAGCACTCCATATAGCCTACTGCTTCCAACAACCAACTTAAAAGATCAACTAACAAACATTTCAAGCATAATCTATAGAAACTACCCAGGAATTGTTTACATAAGTGGTAAAGATTCCAGAAAACCTAACAGCATAAGAACATGTGATTCCGTGACAAATGTGTTTATTGTCGCACTGATAACAACGAACTTGGAGGTACTGGTAGTTTATCAACGCAACATAAACATTCACATTGAACACAACATCGAGACTGTTTAAGATAGTTTGACAGTGTTCCTGGGTGGTTTCTACATTTTCAACACACAACAAACCTGAGCGATTCTTCAGTGACTCGACTGCCAAACAAACAAGACAAACATACAAAAGATTGATTGATGAATGCTTAATTGTGTTCTACTTTGAACGATGTTAACAGAAAGTATCACCTTGCAACTGCGACCACAATACCTGGTTTGTAGTCTGTCCCTCCCTCTCACTCCTCCCTTTTCTACCCCCATTCTCTCACTCTCTAGTTCTGTCCCACCCCATCTCCTTCCCTGTATCCCTGCCTTCTCCTTTTCCCCCTCACTCTCTCCCTGTCTCTTTCCCATGTACCTATCTATCTTCTTCATCTCCCTCTTTCTCCATCCTGCCACACTTTCACTCTCCCCCTCCTCCTCTCCCCACTCCACATTCCCCAACCCCTACTTCCCCACACACCACCCCCCATCTCCCATTCCCTCACCCTCTCCTGTAACAAACTCCCCACCCACCCCTCCTCTCCTGTAACAAACTCCCCACCCAGCCCTCCTCTCCTGTAACAAACTCCCCACCCACCCCTCCTCTCCTGTAACAAACTCCCCATCCCCCTCCTTCTTTGTGCTTTCAGGAGATTTACATCAACACTTTACTAGTCATTCTGTGTAGCAGCACCAGACACCAGAAGACACAACAAACTGACATTCATTTAGGAGTGGACACTGGTCACTCACCAACTGGATATCAAAGATCCTGATTATGTAGTTGTCGAGGACGGACTCAGACCGCATGGAGACCTGGAGGTCACCGTAGTACACAGCCTCGTTGTCCTGCGGCCAGTACTGGGAACACTTCTCCTGTAAGGTAAAGATATACTGTGAACACTTCTCCTGTAAGGTAAAGATATACTGTGAACACTTCTCTTGTAAGGTAGAGTTATACTGAGAACACTTCTCTTGTAAGGTAGAGTTCTACTGAGAACACTTTTCCCGTAAGGTAGAGTTATACTGAGAACACTTCTCCTGTAAGGTAAATATATACTGAGAACACTTCTCTTGTAAGGTAGTGTTATACTGAGAACACTTCTCCTTTAAGGTAGAGTTATACTGACAACACTTCTCCCATAAGGTAGAGTTATACTGAGAACACTTTTCCAGTAAGTTAGAGTTATACTGAGAACATTTCTCCTGTAAGGTAAATATATACTGAGAACACTTCTCCTGTAAGGTAGAATTATACTGAGAACACTTCTCCGGTAAGGTAGAGTTATACTGAGAACATTTCTCCTGTAAGGTAAAGATATATTGAGAACACTTCTCCTGTAAGGTAGAGTTATACTGAGAACACTTTTCCCGTAATGTAGAGTTATATTGAGAACACTTCTCCTATAAGGTAGAATTATTACTGAGAACACTTCTCCTGTAAGATAGAGTTATACAGAGAACACTTCTCCTGTAAGATAGAGTTATACAGAGAACACTTCTCCTGTAAGGTAGAGTTATACAGAGAACACTTCTCCTGTAAGGTAGAGTTATACTGAGAACACTTCTCCGGTAAGGTAGAGTTATACTGAGAACATTTCTCCTGTAAGGTAAAGATATATTGAGAACACTTCTCCTGTAAGGTAGAGTTATACTGAGAACACTTTTCCTGTAATGTAGAGTTA
>CM034542.1:59468214-59587240 GCA_020002185.1 Paraescarpia echinospica
CCATCTTGTATCCATTACGGCCTGCTACCCAGTGTTACCCATCTGGTATCCACTACGGCCTGCTACCCAATGTTACCCATCTTGTATCCATTACGGCCTGCTAACCAGTGTTACCCATCTGGTATCCACTACGGCCTGCTACCCAATGTTACCCATCTTGTATCCACTATGGCCTGCTACCCAATGTTACCCATCTTGTATCCACTATGGCCTGCTACCCAATGTTACCCATCTTGTATCCACTACGGCCTGCTACCCAATGTTACCCATCTTGTATCCATTACGGCCTGCTACCCAATGTTATCCATCTTGTATCCACTATGGCCTGCTACCCAATGTTACCCATCTTGTATCCACTATGGCCTGCTACCCAATGTTACCCATCTTGTATCCACTATGGCCTGCTACCCAGTGTTACCCATCTTGTATCCACTACAGCCTGCTACCCAATGTTACCCATCTTGTATCCATTATGGCCTGCTACCCAATGTTATCCATCTTGTATCCACTATGGCCTGCTACCCAATGTTACCCATCTTGTATCCACTACAGCCTGCTACCCAATGTTACCCATCTTGTATCCATTACGGCCTGCTACCCAATGTTACCCATCTTGTATCCACTACGGCCTGCTACCCAAAGTTACCCATCTTGTATCCACTACAGCCTGCTACCCAATGTTACCCATCTTGTATCCATTACGGCCTGCTACCCAGTGTTACCCATCTGGTATCCACTACGGCCTGCTACCCAATGTTACCCATCTTGTATCCATTACGGCCTGCTACCCAGTGTTACCCATCTGGTATCCACTACGGCCTGCTACCCAATGTTACCCATCTTGTATCCACTATGGCCTGCTACCCAATGTAACCCATCTTGTATCCACTACGGCCTGCTACCCAACGTTACCCATCTTGTATCCACTACAGCCTGCTACCCAATGTTACCCATCTTGTATCCACTACGGCCTGCTACCCAACGTTACCCATCTTGTATCCACTATGGCCTGCTACCCAATGTTACCCATCTTGTATCCACTATGGCCTGCTACCCAATGTTACCCATCTTGTATCCACTACGGCCTGCTACCCAATGTTACCCATCTTGTATCCACTACGGCCTGCTACCCAATGTTACCCATCTTGTATCCATTACGGCCTGCTACCCAATGTTACCCATCTTGTATCCACTATGGCCTGCTACCCAATGTTATCCATCTTGTATCCACTATGGCCTGCTACCCAATGTTACCCATCTTGTATCCATTACGGCCTGCTACCCAATGTTACCCATCTTGTACCCACTACAGCCTGCTACCCAATGTTACCCATCATGTATCCACTACGGCCTGCTAACCAATGTTACCCATCTTGTATCCACTACAGCCTGCTACCCAATGTTACCCATCTTGTATCCATTACGGCCTGCTACCCAATGTTACCCATCTTGTATCCACTATGGCCTGCTACCCAATGTTATCCATCTTGTATCCACTACGGCCTGCTACCCAATGTTACCCATCTTGTATCCATTACGGCCTGCTACCCAATGTTACCCATCTTGTATCCATTACGGCCTGCTACCCAATGTTACCCATCTTGTATCCATTACGGCCTGCTACCCAATGTTACCCATCTTGTATCCATTACGGCCTGCTACCAAATGTTTGTACAATGTATTTGTTATTTAAAATGGTAAATGTTTGGTATGCTTCAAAACATTCCCAATAAAAATAATAAAAATAAAATAATTTCAAATTTTGTGTGAGTGTATCTCTTTAAAACTGCTGCAAGTTTGGGTGTGTTAGATGCATACAAATTACAGCCCACTAATCAGAAATCATTATACATACAAGGATAAAATCAAACATTAAATTTGCACGCACGTCTTCTAATCACCAGATAAACACAATGCACTTGTTGAAGCTGTTAAATATCAACGTCATCATCATTATTTTTGTATATAATATACAAAAATAATGATGATGACGTTGATATTTAACAGCTTCAACGTCATCATCATTATTTTTGTATATAATATACAAAAATAATGATGATGACGTTGATATTTAACAGCTTCAACAAGTGCATTGTGTTTATCTGGTGATTAGAAGACGTGCGTGCAAATTTAATGTTTGATTTTATCCTTGTATGTATAATGATTTCTGATTAGTGGGCTGTAATTTGTATGCATCTAACACACCCAAACTGTTAGTTCTGGTAGTTCCAGTTGTTTCAGTCAATCACCCCCAGGATATTAGTAAGGTTTCACCCCAAGTGCTAGTGAGTAGCTATTAGGAACAATACTTGTTTGAATGATTTGTCAAATAATTTTAGCTTTATTGATATGTACACAATAAACTAATATTGTTTAATATTTTATTTATAAATAACATTTAATTCATGTATTGACGATTAACAAAAAATCACACATTTGCTAAAAACAGCTTACCTGCATATAAGTGTACATTGTCTCGTTGGGTCATAATGGGTCAAAGTTCATTTGCATGTTTGTCTGGATGGACGTGTCAGCTGTCATAACGATATCACCAGGGTACAGTATACAGTTAATTCCCTGTTTAATCAAATGTTAATTCAAAGAGTAAGGTTACTGCGCGTAGTGCTCAGGATCATGATTCGGTTTCTGTGCACTTTAAAGTTTTTTTTTTTACAAATCTGCCATAGTATTTTTTATTAATACTACACAAGTCATTGTTGACAAAATCAACGACAAAGAAACTGATTTTGTACTTAAGGGATCCTTCCCTAATTTAATTAACAAATTCAGTTGCGGAGGGATCCTTCCATAATTAACAAACCCAGTTGCTGCCAACAAGCTTATAGAAATTAGAATCTTTGCTAAGTCAAAGTTTTGTAATCTACAAATGTGTCCTCATTCCCATTTATAACTAATGCTCTGTGTGTATGAAGATTGATGAACCTGCAAGTAAAAAGTGATCTGCACCCACTGACGTGTTTATCTAAATAATCAGTGATTCTTTTTCATCTTTGTGAACCTGGAAGTAAAATAGCAATCTGTCCCCATCGATGTGTTTACCTAAATGATCAGTGACATTTTCCATTTTTGTGAAATAAAATAGTAATTTGTCCTCACCAATGTGTTTTTAAAATAAATAATCTGTGATACTTTTTCATCCTTGTGAACCTGTAAGTAAAATAGCAGTCTGTCCCAACCAGCGTTCACTGGGGTGCCTGCCACACCCTGCGGTCAACCCCATACTGTTGCTCACCCTGATTCCTTGTAAAATTATAGGAGACCTCATTGGAAATAGTAACATTATGTGAGTCACTAGCATGTTTTAGTGATGGGCTGAACATTTAATGCAGGTAGGGAGGGATCATTAATTACTTCCAGGTTTCAAGGCAGTCAAATGATTTTGAATATGTCCATCTCTCAGCACCCAGATTAAACGTTTTAGTGGATGACTGGCACATGTGAGTGACTAAGGTCACACTGGTGTACTTGTTTTGATGCCATTTGATTTGCCCAAGCGTATCGAATGTTAATTTTCTGGAAAATAAAATGACAGAAGTTGAAAACATTTGTCGAGCTGGTTGATGACAAATTAATTAGTAACATCGTTTATTTTGGGAATAATAAAAATATAAATTAGTGGATAATATTGAAAATGGAAACATGGTAACAAAATAGTGATTTAACAAATCATCCATACCAGACCAAATTGGGATTTGGCGTTGGCATTCCAAGACAGTTTTTATCTTTGTTTTCATTTAAAACTTATCGGGCCACCGGATGCCCAAAATATTCTTCAAGTTTTCACTTAAAGTTTGAGTAAAGTCTTTGAATGCAAGAGATGAATTTCTTGGCCAAATCTCTGGGGTTAGCCATACATGCTTTGTTGAATTTATCTCTGAGTACACAAGAAACATGTTGGCACAGTATTTACTAGTTGCTAGGTGCAGATGCAAGGTAACAAGTGCACACAGGTAAACGGCAGGTGTAAAGTAAACATGTGAGTGGGCTTACAACAGGTGTACCGGAGGGGAAGTAGATCTATCCTGACACCTAGTATGGGAACAGTCCTTGGTCTGACTCAGAGCTCTTTTTTATGCACATCCCCACATAATTTTGTCTGACAACAACAATATTACAATAAATTAATTTAAATACTTGTCCATTATTAAAAAAAATTAACACTTTGGGTAAAATATTAAACAATATTAGTTTATTGTGTACATATCAATAAAGCTAAAATTATTTGACAAATCATTCAAACAAGTATTGTTCCTAATAGCTACTCACTAGCACTTGGGGTGAAACCTTACTAATATCCTGGGGGTGATTGACTGAAACAACTGGAACTACCAGAACTAACAGTTTGGGTGTGTTAGATGCATACAAATTACAGCCCACTAATCAGAAATCATTATACATACATCCTGATCCTGAGCACTACGCGCAGTAACCTTACTCTTTGAATTAACATTTGATTAAACAGGGAATTAACTGTATACTGTACCCTGGTGATATCGTTATGACAGCTGACACGTCCATCCAGACAAACATGCAAATGAACTTTGACCCATTATGACCCAACGAGACAATGTACACTTATATGCAGGTAAGCTGTTTTTAGCAAATGTGTGATTTTTTGTTAATCGTCAATACATGAATTAAATGTTATTTATAAATAAAATATTAAACAATATTAGTTTATTGTGTACATATCAATAAAGCTAAAATTATTTGACAAATCATTCAAACAAGTATTGTTCCTAATAGCTACTCACTAGCACTTGGGGTGAAACCTTACTAATATCCTGGGGGTGATTGACTGAAACAACTGGAACTACCAGAACATATTGCAGACTACCTGGGGGTTAACTAAATTAGTAGGATGACACAGACTACAGCTACAATATCAAGAAGTGCTGTCAGCCACATCTACCAAAGCATGGTTGTAACTAGCTGTTAGTTATCAGCCTATGAGGTACAACAGCAGATCAAAATTAGTTTTAACAAGATTTAACAAGATTGCCATCCAGAAAATTACTCTGGATGGCAGGTGGACAAGGAAGCCTTTTGGCTTATCGAGAGTCCAATACTTTTTATCTACATGTATCCCGCCTTTTTAAGGTGTGTGTCGATTTTATTTTTAAACATATTCACGCTACTAGCACCAACACAATCAGGAGATAATCTGTTCCATTCATTTACAGTCCTTTGTGAGAATGAGAACTTTCTTATATCTAATCTACACTGCTCCTTTACTAATGTAGCTTCATGTCCTCTGGTCCTTCTATTTTTCTTAACTGAGAAAAAAATGTTTCTATCAATATTTTCATAACCATTCAATATTTTAAACACTTCTATGTGATCTCCTCTCAATCTCCTGGTTTCTAGTGTTGTTAAACCACATTCTTTTAGGCGTTTTTCATAACTAAGATCCCTCAGATTTGGTATCATTTTAGTCGCTCTCCTCTGTACTCTTTCTAACATATCTATGTCCTTCTTGCGATATGGCCTCCATGCTTGTATACAATATTCTAAATGAGGCCTCACTATTGTTTTGTACAGCGGTACTATTAATTCTTTTTTCTTATACGCTATATTTCGCCTAATTAATCCAAGGATTTGATTTCCCTTTGATGCTGCAATTCCGCACTGCTCTGAAACCTTCATATCAGCACTAATGGTTAACCCCAAGTCCTTTTCTTTTACAGTAGTACTTAGAACAGTACCCCCCATTTTATATTTTACCTCTTCATTCCCATGATCTGTGTGGAGGCATTTACATTTCCAAAAATTGAACAGCATTTGCCACTTTTCAGACCATTTGATCAACCTATCAAGATCATCTTGTAAATGCTGTCTGTCTCCATCACTTTTAATCCTTCTAAACACTTTTGTATCATCCGCAAATTTTAACACCTTGCTTGTTATATCATCGCCCAAATCGTTGATATATATTAAGAATAATATAGGTCCTAGTACTGATCCCTGTGGTACCCCACTCAATACCGATTTCCAGTTTGAAGCCTCCCCATCAACTACTACACGTTGTCTTCTGTCATTCAGCCATTTTTCTATCCAGTTTATTATACCATTTCCTATGCCATGGGCCTTTAGCTTAAGGAGTAATCTTTGATGTGGTACTTTGTCGAAAGCTTTTGAAAATCTAAATAGATGATATCTACTGGTGATCCCTCATCTACCCACCTAGTGATGTCTTCCAAAAAACATAACATATTTGTTAAGCATGACCTCGCTTTTAAAAACCCATGTTGAGATGGGTTTATCAAGTTATGTTTAATAAGAAAATCCACCATGTGATCTTTAATTAGTCTTTCTAATAATTTGCAAATCACTGATGTTAAACTCACTGGTCTATAGTTCTCTGACTTGTTTCTCGAACCTTTTTTAAATAACGGTATAATATTTGCCTCTTTCCATTCTAAAGGAACCACTCCCTCTTCTAATGACAAATTTAAAACTGTTGCAAGCGGTACGCTAATTTGTTCTACAATTTCCAATAGTAGTTTGGGCGGAATCCCGTCCACTCCAGGTGATTTATTATCCTTCATAGCCTTTATTTTCTTAGCTACCATTTCCGAGGTTACAACTAACTGTCCTAAATAGTCTGAATCTGCCCCCTTGAACTTAGCCTCTGGTACTGGCAGTGAACTAATATCTTCCCTTGTAAACACTGAACTAAAATACTCATTCAGGTCTTCTGCCATTAAGAATCCCTCTGATATTGTATTTCCAGCACTATCTTCTAGAGGACCGACCTTATCCTGAACTTTCTGTTTGCTTCGAATATACGCATAAAAACTCTTACTGTCATGTTTTATATTACTAGCTAATTTTTTTTCATAGCTTCTCTTTGAATTTCTAATTTCAGCTGTAGCTTGATTAAGTGCTTCTTTATAAATGTTGTAGTCTTCATCATTTCCAGTACATCTATATGACTTCCACATCATTTGTTTATACTTAATTTTTCTAATGGCTTCTTTCGATAAGTGTTTCTTTTTAGACCGTTTCCCTTGTTTTTTGAAAGGTACAAATTTATCGACTATGCACTTCATCCAGACAAATGCAGCAATTTCCACAAGATTAGAGAAGTAACCTTACCTGTAGTTCCTCCAAAGACTGTGACATGTGGAAGTACCTGAAAACAAAACCCATTAAAGGTAACTGTGAAGTAGTTTAACCTGGTCCCAACTACATTCTTATTGTCTAATATCGAGGAACAAGTTAGGGTACACAACAAATTGTCTTTTTCATTGACTTAAGAACAATCATGATTCTTTGAAAACTAGAATGTCGTGAATCAGCCAGATATGGTATTTATTAGTAGGAAATTCACTGAATCCACTGTCTTCAATGGGGGCAATGTGAAAGTGTTGAACAAAAACAAGGTTTACCCATCCGTCCTCTGTAATATTGCCAACAGAGCACGTTTAGGATCAGCCTGAGACATTATTTATTAGTAGGAAGTTCACTGAATCCACTGCCTTAATGGGGGCAATGTGAAAGTGTTGAACATGCAAGGACAAGGTTTACCCATCCGTCCTCTGTAATATTGTCAACAGAGCACGTTTAGGATCAGCCTGAGACATTATTTATTAGTAGGAAGTTCACTGAATCCACTGCCTTAATGGGGGCAATGTGAAAGTGTTGAACATGCAAGGACAAGGTTTACCCATCCGTCCTCTGTAATATTGTCAACAGAGCACGTTTAGGATCAGCCTGAGACATTATTTATTAGTAGGAAGTTCACTGAATCCACTGCCTTAATGGGGGCAATGTGAAAGTGTTGAACATGCAAGAACAAGGTTTACCCATCCATCCTCTGTAATATTGCCAACAGAGCACATTTAGAATCAGCCTGAGACGTTATTTATTAGTAGGAATTTCACTGAATCCACTGTCTTCAATGGGGGCAATGTGAAAGTGTTGAACAAGGACAAGGTTTACCCATCCGTCCTCTGTAATATTGCCAACCGAGCACATTTAGAATCAGCCTGAGACGTTATTTATTAGTAGGAAGTTAACTGAATCACTGTCTTCAATGGGGGCAATGTGAAAGCGTTGAACAAGGACAAGGTTCACCCATCTTTCCTCTGTAATACTGCCAACAGAGCACATTTAGAATCAGCCTGAGACGTTATTTATTAGTAGGAAGTTCACTGAATCCACTGTCTTCAATGGGGGCAATGTGAAAGTGTTGAACAAGGACAAGGTTTACCCATCCGTCCTCTGTAATATTGCCAACAGAGCACATTTAGAATCAGCCTGAGACGTTATTTATTAGTAGGAAGTTAACTGAATCACTGTCTTCAATGGGGGCAATGTGAAAGCGTTGAACAAGAACAAGGTTTACCCATCTTTCCTCTGTAATACTGCCAACAGAGCACGTTTAGAATCTGACTGCTTTGTTTACAATTTGAATATTTCACTGGCTCATCATCCAAACTGTTTCAGGCTTATTAAGTGTGATTTGACTGGCAATAGACCTTCCACATATTTATTCTAGAACACTATATAAAAAATGGGGAACTGTTCAAAACCGTGTTCTTCAAGATTCAAAATGCTGCCGACCTACAGAGGTGAGAGGAAACATGGAATGTGGATGAAGAAACTAAACAGCTGGTTCAGCCTCACAGCCTGTCAAGCCATGACCCTCACATGACATAATCAGTCTAGACAAGGCTGCTTAATTCCCTTCCACACAATGTGTGCATACGGAGGGAGTAACAGGGAAACAAGGCCTAGGAACTATCACCATACCTCTACCCAAGGTTGTGGGAACACTCAAATGTTAAAATGTACCTTGATTGGATTGATGATCCAGTTTCTTAGTTTTTATACATATTTACCTCAAAAGAAACTTGTTTTCAATTTTTGTGTACATTTCAAAAAATCTGCACAGTCTTCATCAGCAGAATGACGTTATGGGTTTCACCCTTATTCATTACACAATAAATACTGTTTTTCTTAATACAAATACAAATGATAGTATTGTTAATATTGTTAAAGGTATGTATATATATATATATAATTTGACCGGGTAACTTACGTGATAATATATAGAGGGTGCCTTTTGTCTTTTTTACAGAACTTTGAAAGGGCCCAGTAAAAAATTAATCTGTCCGATAACTTCATCAAATGGGATGACATATTTGCAAATGGTTCTCTGATGTCACTGTCCATTCTAAACAGGTTCAGTCTTTCTCTAAATGATTCTATAACAAAGCAAGCAAAAATTAATTAAACAACTTATAGAAGGCTTTAAGCAAAGTCCAACTTATAGAAGGCTTTAAGCAAAGTCCAACTTATAGAAGGCTTTAAGCAAAGTCCAACTTATAGAAGGCTTTAAGCAAAGTCCAACAGCCTTCATTGAATGAAGAAACACTAGGATCAAAAAAAAGAAGAAAACAGTCAGAATTATTCATTTGAAATAAGTTTTGCAAAACTATTAATAGAAGTGACCATGAGTGATAAGCTTGGTTATTGCTTCTCAAATGTCACGGTTTGTTGACTGGGTGGATTATGCCCCACCCTTTGTATGGGGTATGGTCTGTTTTTGTTTATGCACTGACAGTAATCTTAAGTTAAACACCCCGTTATTAGAAAATGTAAATCATCTGGATTCTGTGTGTTCTCAGGTGGTTGTGCAAACCGAACACAATGAATTTTTAATTAATTTACTTGTCGACGCTGCAATATTTGCTCAACATTACCTGTAATGCAAAGAGAGCGTGCTGACCAACTGCACTTTTGAATCAATTAATAGAGCTAATAAAGAAAAAAAAGTATTGTGATATATTGTGATGTATAATATATATATATTTTTACATATATAATATATAATTATATATATTGTTGTTTTATTTACTTATAAATAAACATTTGGGATGGTGCTAAGTTGACCTTAATTGAGAGGTGGCTGTATTACCAAAGTTCTCCTGGACATGCAAACCCACAAAAAACCCTATAATTAAAATTAGCTTAAATAACATAACTCATTAGTTTTGAATTGCTGTTTTATTTATTGAGTAGTTTAGGATTAAAAAACAGCTGGCTTCTAAATAATGACTTAAAAGATTTAAAAGGCAACTCTCTATAACTACAGAAATTCAATTACCATTTTCAAACAGTAATTAAATATTAATGTAAGTTTTATTTTTAAATAACCATTGGTGCATTTTCTTAGACCTGGCTCTGTGCAGACCGTCAACCCACTACAACTATATGAAGTGTCTAAATCCAGCAGTGACGAGTCAACATGAAACTAATCTAATGGCAGCTCCAACACACACAGCATCCGATACAGCGAAGGAGTCAATTACTTAATTATATTCACACACCAGGAACAAGTTTACACAAGACTTTGTTTTTACAAAGTTGATTCCCATAACATTCTCCAGTTCCTATATTTTTTAGTTTGGTTTGTTGGTGATAAAATTAATTAAAGCTGTGCACGCTGCGTTATCGGGTTACAATCCACACATGGAACAGGACGCAGGATATTATCTAACTTCCTTTTCTAATGGCATAAAAAAGGGGTCAGGCCACTATTTTACTTCCAACAAGTAAACAAAACAATGGAAATGTATCTGACAATTACAGAACAAAATTGCAGCTTAGCAATAATTTCAGACAGTACTATAAAAATGAAATTGTGGTATTTAACTATAATAATAACTGAGCTAGTAAATGTACAGTATGTATATCATATTACATGTGTGAGTGAGTGTATATTAAAGTTGTCCTCCTTAGTAGTTTGCATCCATAGTGCCAAACGTTTACGTATTAACATTTCAGAAGAAAAGTAATGCCGTTTTGAAATTCATCATTAGGTTCTTGTTGGTTTTATGGGTCATCTCATATGTTAAGGGTTCTTGTTGGTTTTAGGGGTCATCTCATGTTATGTCTCAGTTTGTTCCAAGGTGTGCCAATCACATGGGGACTTTTCACGTAACCTGCGTAACTTCTATGTAACTTTACAACATAACAAACATCATTTAGGAACACCATTTGTAAACTGGTGTAAACCAGCCATTGGTGAATTGGTGAACTCTAGATGCCAGGAGTATTCAACAACAGAACCACAGCACTTGATGACTCACTTCCTCACACTGGCTGTCTGGCAGGCACCAACACTAGTTCTGTCTCTGGTCACTGCCAAACACAGTCCACCTCATAACTGGACATCTGAGGTTCACATGCACATCTGGTCTATACTCAGAGAAAATATTTATACTAACAATTATTACGGTATCCACGTTTTTGCGCACCAGTAAGAGCTTTGGACTCTCAACTGAGAGAACCTCGGTTCGAATCGTGTGGGCCGTGTCAAACCTTGGGCAAGTTCATTTACTCTGCATTGCTTCAGTTCACTTAGCTGTATGAATGAGTACCTGGTTATAGGCAGTGGTGGATATTTGTGTACGAATCGTCTTCATGCATTAATTGCAGCATGGCGGAATTCTTCCCAGAGAAGTTGAGATGGTGTTCGATTGAACAGGTTGAGCAGTCCTGAGGACTGGATACTGCGCTATATAAGAACTAACCTTTACCTTTCTGACATTGTTTAATATAAATGTATTATTGATTTATCAGTTGTATGTACTGGATCTAACTGTATATTATATATATATATATTTATTATATATATATATAAATATTTGTATATATGATATATATCATATATGATATATATATGATATATATCATATATAATTTCTATATTAATTAATTACACAAACATGATAAGATTGCATCATTAAAACATCATAAGTGTAGAATTAATTTTTGGTTCAATAGAGCAAGTATTTGTGACATATTTTTAAAGCAAAAATTATCGAAATTCCAAACATATTACCACAATGCCACACTTTGTGTTTTAACAACTTGTCCAGAATCAAATGGAAACTCTACAAAATTCATTATATATATATAAAAATATATATTATACTGTATAATCACAAATTCAACCATCTGTTGCCTCTGGTGTGTGCACAGTTTTATAGAAACTGTGGGTTATGCAAAACTGAGATAGAAACTACCAGTAATGGGAGCAGTGGAAATTTAAAGTAATGGAAATTTAAAACAGTTAATTGGAACGGTGCTACCTGCACACATCCTCTTTTATTGAGTCACATATATGTACTTTCAGTTTTAAATTATGTTAATAAATTTATTACCAGACTGTAAAATGTACTGTATGTGTGTGTGTGTGTTTGCGTGCATGTGTGCATGTGCATGTATGCATGTGTACATATGTGTGGGTGCTTGCATGCATGCAGATAAATAAATAAATAAAACTAAGTAACACATATATATATATATATATATAATACAGAAACATGTGGTCTTAGGTCATCTCATGTAAGACGTAGATTTGTGATTGTAAACGTAAACATAATACATGTATGTCTATTTATGGCTGGTGCATCCATCAGGGAGAGACAGCCCTGTCTTACACCTCCCTCTGTCAGCCGGGGTTACAAAGTGTAACTTCATCACAAGAGACACTCAGCTCATCTCTGATGTGTCATAGTGGAAAGATGGAGCTGTAAAAAGTTGGTTAATGCAATAATAAAGATTGATGACACATAACTCGGTCAAGGATGATTGAATTAACACATTTACACAAGTCAGTGTGAGACACCCAACTTTGAAGTTGTAAGGCTCAAGGTTTCCTGAATCTAGGCTTAGACTCCAGCACAGGGTGGCTACTTATGTCAAATAATGTCTTGGGGGGTCTCTCTGTCTCTCTCTCTGGCCATTACCCTACATGATATGCACACTAGTTATTTATTCACATTTTACTGTCTATTTATTTATTCAATGTTATATTAATTAATTCTTATTTGAAAGTAACTGTGGACAATTTTTTTTATTTTTTTATTTTTAGTTACTTTACATTTTTGTTTTTCTACACATGCATTTGAATTTGTCTACCAGTAGTTTGTTTTTAGCCATGGCAACTTTTAAAGTGACGACTTTTATCAGGAACTTAGTGAGTGTGTAATTATGTAAAAAAAAAAAATTATTATTTAATATTATGAGTTTTTATTACACCATGCTTTTTTAATACTGTTGGCATAATCTGCAGTATATGGTGGGCAGGCCTGACAGTAGAGGAAGGGAGGGTACCATCAGGCATATGTTAAGATCTGTATGAAGTACATAACACAGACAGGATTCCACTCTCCACTGTGAACAACCAAAGCACGCCTTATGAAACCGTAGATTATGCAACATCTACCATAAAGATATGCACCATTGAGACACAAGGTTTATGAAACCGAGTGAACAAAAGCAGCGCTAAAATGCACAGGTCTGTTGTTATTTTTGGCCCCTGGTTAAATGGTGTCTGCATAGAAGCAATACTTATAATTTTCAGACAATCAGCTGTCAATCAATAGGATGCTTTCAATGAAGGCATTGTTACCAGAAACTGAGCACTCTGAATACTTCACAAGTACCCAAGCAAAAACGTTGCTTGCAGATCTAATTCAGGGAAAGAATGCTCAACAAATTCTCACCCAGAAGAGGATAAGTGTAAGAATAAATTAAAGTTTTAAAATAAATATTTGCCTTTTTTACACACATTCAATTCCTGATGATTCCTTACCGCGTCTGCCCACTAACTATATTAGTTATTATGACTAATATTCATGAGAACTTTATTATAATTACAGGTCTGTACATTATACGGTTCCTACAATAGTAGCCATTTCTGCCAGGAATTTGTATGGTCACATTTACACTACGTAATTACAAAACAGAGAGCATCTAGCATCTGCAATGTTCACAGACTTTGTATGGTCTCATTTACACTATGTAATTACAAAACAGAGAGCATCTAGCATCTGCAATGTTCACAGACTTTGTATGGTCACATTTACACTAAGTACAAAACAGAGAGCATCTAGCATATCCAATGTTCACACACTTTGTATGGTCTCATTTACACTAAGTAATTACAAAACAATCATTAATGTACCAGTCATATTTGTCCATGCACAACATAGTTGTTGACCTGTAATACCTGTTTGCAAGTTACAAATTGGCCAGTCAAGTATCAAGTCAATGATCTACAAATCAAGTCTCAGGTCAAAACATACAAGTCAAGTCTCAGTTCAATGACCTACAAGTCAAGTCTCAAGCTGATGACCTACAAGTCAACTGTCAAGTCTCAGGTCAAAACATACAAGTCAAGTCTCAAGTCAATGACCTACAAGTCAAGTATCAAGTAAAAACATACAAGTAAAGTGTCAAGCCAATGACCCACAAGTCACGTCTCAAGCCAATGACCTCCACCACTCCAAGTCAAAGTGAAGTCGGAATCATATCTCTGCTCTGAATTTCAAGTCATCGCAAATCATGAAAATCATAATTTGCTGATTTGAGTCAGTCTGTATGATTCCAGTCAACAAATCGGGTAATTTGTAAACATGTAATACACAATTACAATACAATACAACTTTTTTTATCCATGTAAGGGCAATTATATTGTCGTTTGTGTGGGCACAGTGTATACAAAAATATATATATAAATATTAAAATATAACATAGGTAACAGCGTATTACTGGCACACTTCATCATGGTCAAAAAAAAATAATTTATCACATGAACACATGGAGTGCATTTCATCACACTGTAACCATTAAATATATAGAACATACACACACACTACATTCATTTCACATTGTTAAAAAGACTGATTGCAACAGGAATAAAAGATAATTTCTTAACGTTTATTTTGCACGAGGGGCACCTAAAACGGCGGCCCGACGGCAGAGTCTCAAACATGGGATTATAGAGCATGACTATCATTGGCTAAAATAGAACGTGCCTACCTAAGTACTTATTATTCATTCTGAGTCTCTCCAATAATTTTGGAGCTGACACGTACACATTTCTGTAAACTGTTCTTGTTTTTAACACTCAGGTTGAAATACCAGCAAATAAACAAAAAGTAAAGGACACACTCTCAATAAAAGACTTGAAAAACAGGTTTCAAATTGTTACAGGTATGAATAAAGTTGTATTGTATTATATTATATAATTAGATTTCATTTAGCTAACCTAAAATTGTGTGTGTGTGTGTGTGTGTGTGTGTGTGTGTGTGTGTGTGTGTGTGTGTGTGTGTGTGTGTGTGTGTGTGTGTGTGTGTGTGTGTGTGTGTGTGTCACTGTGTGTGTGTGCATGCGTGTAAGTGACACTGTGTGTGTGAATGTATGTCTGCGTTCTACTATTCGAAAACACCAAAATCATGTAAACATACCTGAAATATCAACAGAGTCCACGCGATGTGAACTAATACACCGGAGCCCATTGCCCTGTCTTGTGGATTAATCTTCATATTTCTCCAAATGTCCAGTCAACCTGTAGCCGGCTCAGCGTGGACAGGATTTATCCAGCATCACTTTGGATACGGCACTGTGCGGCATGGAATCACCGTAACAATCACACCGCAGAAACGCCCACTGCCGGCGTTCACTTCCTGTCTTGGAATCCGTGACTAATCCGTCGTATCAGGAGAAGTTGCTGTTCTTCGTCTGCTAATCATTCTACACTGGAAGAAGCCATGTCACGTGACTGCACCGACGGTGACAGCCGGTTGATGTCACGGACGACAAAGCTAAAGGCCAAACTAAAGTCTAAAGCAGGGTATTACCCTAAATCCTAATGCCCCTATGCCTAGCAGCAGTGGCGGTGTCGGTGTCGGGCGATCAGTCAATTTAGACACTTCCGAGTCGAAGACTCACTCCGGCGTGTGCCTATTGTCTGTGTCGAGAGTTGGTGTTTACAAGTACTCGACAACGCCTGCCGTGACTGAGTTCCTTCTCACTGCCTCGCCCGCAGCCGTGAACGCCGAGACGAACTACTTGAATGACAAAACTCCAGTCGCCGCCACTGAAGTTTACGATGAACTTCCGTTGAACTTCCGCCCAGCAGTCATGCCCACTTCCTGCCCGGGCCGTGATTTCATGTTGCTTCGATATTACTGCCGTTCACACTCTAAAGACTAAACCGTGAAACAACTGTCTGTCGTTAAAATGCTTCGTCTGTCAACAACAACAGTTGAATTAGTTATCCTTGCGACACTTAACGCGATATTTGCTTTGGTAAACGAGGCCCAGGCTGCAGTGCAGTCCTACATATTAGATTTAACAAGATTGCCATCCAGAAAATTACTCTGGATGACAGGTGGACAAGGAAGCCTTTTGGCTTATTGAGAGTCCAATACTTTTTATCTACATGTATCCCGCCTTTTTTAGGTGTGTGTCGATTTTATTTTTAAACATATTCACGCTACCAGCACCAACACAATCAGGAGATAATCTGTTCCATTCATTTACAGTCCTTTGTGAGAATGAGAACTTTCTTATATCTAATCTACACTGCTCCTTTACTAATGTAGCTTCATGTCCTCTGGTCCTTCTATCTTTCTTAACTGAGAAAAAAATGTTTCTATCAATATTTTCATAACCATTCAATATTTTAAACACTTCTATGTGATCTCCTCTCAATCTCCTGGTCTCTAGTGTTGTTAAACCACATTCTTTTAGGCGTATTTCGTAACTAAGATCCCTCAGATTTGGTATCATTTTAGTCGCTCTCCTCTGTACTCTTTCTAGCATATCTATGCCTTTCTTGCGATATGGCCTCCATGCTTGTATACAATATTCTAAATGAGGCCTCACTATTGTTTTGTACAGCGGTACTATTAATTCTTTTTTCTTATACGCTATATTTCGCCTAATTAATCCAAGGATTTGATTTCCCTTTGACGCTGCAATTCCGCACTGCTCTGAAACCTTCATATCAGCACTAATGGTTAACCCCAAGTCCTTTTCTTTTATAGTAGTACTTAGAACAGTACCCCCCATTTTATATTTTACTCTTCATTCCCATGACCTGTGTGGAGGCATTTACATTTCCCAAAATTGAACAGCATTTGCCACTTTTCAGACCATTTGATCAACCTATCAAGATCATCTTGTAAATGCTGTCTGTCTCCATCACTTTTAATCCTTCTAAACACTTTTGTATCATCCGCAAATTTTAACACCTTGCTTGTTATATCATCGTCAAAATCGTTGATATATATTAAGAATAATATAGGTCCTAGTACTGATCCCTGTGGTACCCCACTCAATACCGATTTCCAGTTTGAAGCCTCCCCATCAACTACTACACGTTGTCTTCTGTCATTCAGCCATTTTTCTATCCAGTTTATTATACCATTTCCTATGCCATGGGCCTTTGGCTTAAGGAGTAATCTTTGATGTGGTACTTTGTCGAAAGCTTTTTGAAAATCTAAATAGATGATATCTACTGGTGATCCCTCATCTACCCACCTAGTGATGTCTTCCAAAAACATAACATATTTGTTAAGCATGACCTCGCTTTTAAAAACCCATGTTGAGATGGGTTTATCAAGTTATGTTTAACAAGAAAATCCACCATGTGATCTTTGATTAGTCTTTCTAATAATTTGCAAATCACTGATGTTAAACTCACTGGTCTATAGTTCTCTGACTTGTTTCTCGAACCTTTTTTAAATAACGGTATAATGTTTGCCTCTTTCCATTCTAAAGGAACCACTCCCTCTTCTAATGACAAATTGAAAACTGTTGCAAGCGGTACGCTAATTTGTTCTACAATTTCCAATAGTAGTTTGGGCGGAATCCCGTCCACTCCAGGTGATTTATTATCCTTCATAGCCCTTATTTTCTTAGCTACCATTTCCGAGGTTACAACTAACTGTCCTAAATAGTCTGAATCTGCCCCCTTGAACTTAGCCTCTGGTACTGGCAGTGAACTAATATCTTCCCTGGTAAACACTGAACTAAAATACTCATTCAGGTCTTCTGCCATTAAGAATCCCTCTGATATTGTATTTCCAGCACTATCTTCTAGAGGACCGACCTTATCCTGAACTTTCTGTTTACTTCGAATATACGCATAAAAACTCTTACTGTCATGTTTTATATTACTAGCTAATTTTTTTTCATAGCTTCTCTTTGAATTTCTAATTTCAGCTGTAGCTTGATTAAGTGCTTCTTTATAAATGTTGTAGTCTTCATCATTTCCAGTACATCTATATGACTTCCACATCATTTGTTTATACTTAATTTTTCTAATGGCTTCTTTCGATAAGTGTTTCTTTTTAGACCGTTTCCCTTGTTTTTTGAAAGGTACAAATTTATCGACTATGCACTTAATTTCACTATTTAAGATATTCCAGCATTCGGTTGCTGTCTTATTCTTCAGTGTGTTATTCCAGTCTATCTTTGCTAAATATTTCCTCATGTCCTTATACCTTCCTTTGTGGAAATTTCTCCTATACTGCTTTTTACTATTCCTTTCTGATTTTACTTTGATGGTAGAATGTATCTGGTTGTGATCACTACTCCCCAGTGGCTCACACATCTTGACATTGTCAACTAATTCTTTCTGTGAGGACAAAACTAAGTCTAACACATTCTCTCCCCTGGTTGGTTCTAGCACATGTTGAGAAAGGAAGCTATCTTGTACTAAAACTAAAAACTTGTGGTCCTCACTCCCCATACTCTGTAGAGATTTCCATTGTATATGCCCATGGTTAAAGTCCCCCATAATAATACAGTTCCGTTTGCTTACTTCCTTTATAGCGTTTTGTATTATTTTGTATTTGATATTAGGCTAGGGGCGTAGCCTCGACTCTAGTCTAGGTAGGGCTGAAGCTGGGGGGGTACCCCAGGCCAAGGCGTTATAGCCCTAGCCTAGCCTGCCTGTCTGTATCTGTATATTACGTTGACCGATCAATCTTGATCATTAGACAACGATTGGTTTATTGTTGGAGGAAACAAAAGAAAAAGAAGAAAAAGGAAATACACAAAAGACCAAAAGTAGCCTATGAAAGAGAGAAAATATATATAAAATTGCCGTTGTCTTTTTCAGGTATCAAGTCTAAGCCAATTCGGCAACCGTAGCGGTCCCCGGAGATAAACTCCGGCCGACACAGCCCTAGTCCCTCATTTACCCTAATTCGGACAAGGACAAAAACAAATTAATAAATCAGAAGGAAAGCTGGGCAAGCTCCCTTTAGAAAATACCCAAACTGGGAGCCTCAGCAACACGTGCTGGCAAGGAGTTCCACACAGGAATGACCATGGGGAAAAAACTAAATTTAAATACATATGTGCGTGCAGGAAGTTGACAGAACTTCAGGGAATGATTGGATCTAGTTCTTGATGAGGCAGGGGAGAGGTAGGGCTGAGGGTCGATATCAACATAGTTGTGGATGATCTCGAAGAGCATGGTCAGTTGTGTCTTGGTGCGTCTTGATGCCAGAGACTCCCACTGCAGATGGTCTAGCATGGATGTTACACTGCTGGTGTTATGATATCTGTTGGTGACATATCTCGCGGCCTTCCTTTGCACAGCTTCAACTTTATTTACCTGGTCCTGATGGTGAGGATTCCAGATGGCACTACAATATTCAATGTGGGGTTTTACCAGGGCTTTGTAGGCATTAGTGTTTGTGTCTTCACTGGCCGACTTCAAATTCCGAAAAACCCAGCATGCCATGTGCTTTCTTTGCTGATCGCTCAGTGTGTCGTTTCCAAGAGAGGTCTCTTTGCAGATCAACGCCTAAGTACTTTGAGTAGGTGGAGACTTCTAAAGTATGGTCCTTAAGTTAGTAGTTAAAGGACTTGGGTTTCCTAGATCTTGTGCAGGTCATGATGTTACATTTTTGTTGATGAAAATCCATGCCCCACTCCTTCTCTCAGCATGCTAGGGTGGATAGATCTTCCTGGAGAATTTGACAGTCGTCCATAGATCTAATTTCCCTGTTGATGATGCAGTCGTCAGCAAATAGACGAGTGCTAGAGTGAAGGTTATTAGGTAGATCGTTGATAAACAGGAGGAACAGGAGTGGCCCCAAGGCCGTGCCCTGGGGTCCGCCACTGATAACAGAGGCTTGGTCGGATGATGCTCCATCAACGACTACTCGCTGAGATCTGTTGGACAGGAATTAAGCGATCCACCTGTAAGTGGATCCCCTGAACCCATAATGATGTAGCTTTAACAGGAGTCGCTGATGAGGTACTCGGTCAAACGCCTTCGAGAAGTATAATATAGCCAGGTCCATCTGCTTGCCCGGGTCCAGAATGGTTGCTATTTCATGACTTAATGTCAGTAGCTGGGTTTCACAGCTTCTCTTGGCCCTAAAACCATGTTGGCAGTCCGTGAGGATTTTAGGATCTTCTAGGTGCTTCAATGTATTGTTGACCAAGATGTGCTCCTGCAGTTTACAGCAGAGACTGGTTAAGGAAACTGGTCTGTAGTTGGCGGCAGTGTTTCTATTTCCCTTTTTGAAAATAGCTGTCATGTTAGCATGTCGCCACTCATCTGGCACGGACCCTTCTTCCAGCGACTTATTGTAGATGGTGGTGAGCAATGGTGTGATGGCATGAGCACACTCCTTGAGGATTCTTGCCGTGATTCCATCCGGACCGGTGGCATTGTGTGGGTTGGTCTTTAGCAGGAGTTTCAGGACACCTTCTGTAACCGTAATGTCAGGCAGCCTAGCTGTCAGTATCCGACTAGCCGGCCTTGCCAAACCTTATCGGCAGCCTAGGCTGCACATAGTAGTAATTTAGCATTACACAGCCGCAAAATGCATTGCCGATATTATAACTTAATGTTTATGTAAACTTGTTTGGGCAAACTTAGTTTACAACCCTAACCCTACACCACGAGTGTCGCCATCTACCGGTATTGCTGACAATTACAAAGGGACGAGTGGCGCCGTCTGTGTGAAACTGGCGGAACAGAATGGCGGGCGAACATTTCCGGTTGTTTACTTGCGTGAATAATGTTCCAGTCTTCCTATTAACCAGATGTTCGGGCAAGTATTAGCAATCGGTGTACTCAGAGTCATCAATCATTGACACATGTGTTGAACATAAAAGGCATCCAGTGTTGCATAAGGTCACGAATTTATTCAAGCCCAGACAACAAATCCAAACCCAAAAGGCAAAACACTCGGTTACACTGGCGTCGGAACATTTGCCTTGGGTGTTTAGTGGGTTGAGGCTCTCCAAAACCTCGATTTACACTCCCACCCCCGAGGCTTACCAAAGGCAAAACATCCACATACATCCATAAACATGAATTAACCTGAACTCCTCTTATCTTCCTATCTGTCATGGGTGAAACTGGCCTCGATTCCGATGCTCGATTTCTGATCTTTTTTATTTTCTGTCGCTGATCCTGCACTACTCTCTCCACCAGCTGTCTCGACTCCAGTCCTCTCTATCGTTCGTTCTCGTTCTCCACCCTTCTCCAAATCCTTCAAAATCTCTCTTTACATAGTTCTCCCTTCGCAGTCTAGGTCTACATGCATTCTCTGCAAAGTTATGGAGCATATCATTCTAAGCAACATATGGAAACACACAAACACAACATCCTCCTCCACTTCCAACATGGATTCCAACCAGGTCTGTCTTGTGAATCCCAACTCATCGAGACAGTCCACGACTGGATGACTGCTATGGACAATAAGACACAAATAGATGCCATCCTACTCGATTTCGCCAAAGCCTTCGACAAAATCCCCCATAAACGCCTCCTATCCAAATTAGCTTTCTATGGAATAACTGGAAACACACAAAACTGGATCAAATCGTTTCTATCCAATCGCAAACAGAGAGTCTCAGTCAATGGAGCCCTGTCGGACAGAACAAATGTTACATCTGGTGTACCGCAGGGCTCAGTCCTAGGACCTGTCCTATTTTTACTCTACATAAACGACATAACCGAAAATGTCCAATCTTCCTTACGTCTCTGCAGACGACAGCATTATATATCGCAAAATCACATCCGAAACCGACCACGAAACTCTCCAATCTGACCTGATCAAACTCCAGACATGGTCTAATAAATGGCAGATAGAATTTAACATATCTAAATGTGTGCATCTCCCAATAACAAACAAAACCAAACCCAGACTACATTCATATTCACTCTTTGGCATACCACTCTCTACCACCTCTAGTCACACATATATTGGAATAAAATTAGATTCTAAACTAACCTGGGCTAACCATATCACTGACATAGCTTCCAAATCTTCAAAAGTCCTAGGCATGATCAAACGACCCTCGGACCATGCAAACCTGAAGTAAAAGAAACAGCCTATAACATGCTAATCCGACCAAAACTCGAGTATGCCTCTCCCATATGGAACCCACACACTGCCACCCAAATTAAACACCTTGAAAGAGTACAACACTGTGCTGCCAGATTTGTCAGAAATGACCACAGACGCCAAACAAACGCAGCAGACCTAATAGCCACCCTTCCCTGGTCAACTCTTGAACGACGACGCGTTATCAAACTAGCCATGACATTTTACAAAATATTAAATAACGATCAACATCACACCCCCACCAGGTCTACTAACACAGTCAAAAAACCGTGGCCACTACATAGCCCCTAGGTGCAGCATCAATGCAGCAGTGTTCTCTTTCTACCCTCGAGCAGTTCGAATCTGGAATATGATTCCACCACCGATTACTGAACTAGAAAGCCCCATAGCGTTTCAAACAGCGATCATGAACCTCCCTTTCACCACACCCAATCATCTAAAGTGCCTATAAAATAAACAATCAAACTACCCACAATGCATGCACACAAACAAGCACCATACAACTCCTGAGTTAGCTCAAGTTTGGGCTGTTTGGAGTAAATCACCTAAGACCTCGCCTCCATTTCCCCTCCACTTTCCGTGCATCTGTTCTCTTTTGTCATCCGTTCTTATCCCATTCTCTCTACATGCCCTGCCCATCTTAGACTTAGTCGACTCGTGCATATGCCTGTTCAGAAACAGTTCTGTCCACTAGTCACATTAAAGACACAATTAACCGCAGGCACTAGCACAACCACGCGGTGTCAATAAGTAGCATCATTCTAGTCCACTGCCTGGTATAATTTTGGAAGGTGGTGCTTGACACGTCATGTAATCCACTTACCAGACAAGAGATACAATTAACCGCAAGTGCTACTTAACCACTTTAGTCCATCGGCACTTCCAGATGTAATTGACATTTTTTTTACATACCCATTTAACATACCACAAGTGACAACATCAAAGCAGTTGCCTTCACACAACTATGACCAGACAGTCTCAATAACTACCCCTTCGGGTTGCATGCTATATTGGGCGACATCGACACTCAGCAATACGATTCACTTAACGAAAAAGAAACAATTACACCGTAGATATTTTAGCTATTTACATATTGAAACGTTATAAATTTGGAGACAAAAAACAGCATTTGCAATAAGCTAAAGTTTAAAAAAACAGCTTCGATTTGTCGTCTCATCCAATGTGTACAAATTAAGTTTTATATTTTCTACCAATGATATCCAGACGGAAACAATTTAACAAGTACAATTTGAGGGCAGAAGAGGTACAAATGTGTCATGTTATGAGATATTTTTTACCCCAGACTTTCGTCATAACATTTAGAAGTACGAACAACAAATTATTTGTGCAAAAGAAACGTGTAACCGTATACGTCATCAGCCATTGTCACATGATCTGAACACAAAAAGGAATGCGTTTAATAAAATACAAATGGCTGCCTAAGTCTCATTTTCGGCGTACATATGCTCATTACGGCATCTTTATAATTTATACCATCGCATAGCGCATCGCGTAGCGCATATCCCATCGCATCGCCCCAAGGTCCCATGGCGGTGCAGATTTCCACACAAAAACGCGATGGCCCTTCTCGGTCATCATAGTGTGGCTACAAGTAACTAAGTATTGTCACGTGTTCAGCACACAGCGTTAAATTCAATCAACTGCACACCCAACCATACATGAATGATGCCATTCACGACCAAAGCCAGGGCAGAACTAACATTTCAGGCCAGGCTACCGCCGCCAGGTCAAAACTCAGACCCTGTCAGTGTCAAGCCTCAAGGCTCAGTGTCACCTTCTTAAGCCAGAGCTGGGCAGGGACCAGGCCAGATGAACAGTAACTAATTGTCTAATATACTCACAACCGGAAAATTTGGGGCAGGTCAAAATTTGTGGCACTGAAATCTTGTGTTCTAACGCTTTTGGCCTATTTTAAGTTTAATACTCTGCGTGGTCACGCACTGATTCACATGACACGAACAATTTACGCAGCATAGATACGACCCATGATTTTTTATGCAGGCGTCTTTGACGAGATTTGGATTTCGCCAGTATATTTTGGTAAGTACTTCACTCAAAACAACTTTTGTAACAGTTTGTTTGCAGAAATTGGAAGGAATATGTGTTAGAGATTTAGGCTTTTGTATATAAATATCTTACGGAAGAATTTGATCAGGTTTTAGTAAAAGTAACAAAACACGATTGGACCCACGCACAATTATTGGGATGTGTCCCAGGGGTAGAACTTCGGCATTTATTTTACTGGACAGCAGGACTAGTAAAGACAAAAGTTTACTAGTCCGCCAAAAGGTTTACTAGTCCTGAAAATATTAAAACAACACAAATTTAAATTGCAACAAATGCGTCAGACGGTCCATGGTGGCCGTTTTCAGCACTTGAATGGCTCGGTGGGCAGTTGCAATGTTTTTCCAGCTTGCGTTTTTCTGCTGGTTTTGCAACCCCAGTCAAGTAATGATACATCGTGCATAAACGTAGACTAATAAAGCAATGTAGATGTAAACCGTATTCGAAAACCGTGCATTTGAAAATGACCACCAATTGCACTCATTAGCCCTACCCCTCTACCAGATACGCTAAACCAAACAAAACTGTCATTTCAGAATTCGATGTCACACAACAGCCAATCAACAGCACTGTTTCACTTTTCACTGTCGCCTCATTACGTAAAGAATTAATTTGTCAATGGTACGGATGGTGGCATCATGCAACATGCTGATTTTTACTAGACAGCCGGACTAGTTGGTAGGCAGATTTACTAGTCCGCCGTAATCTTTACTAGTGTACGGACTAGTGGGTAGTTCTACCCCTGTGTCCACATTAGTTAAACAGCACTTGTGTAGAATCCAGAATGTTATAGCTGTACTTATTGCCTAAATTTGATACCACAAATGCATGAATATCATCATTGCATGACGTCATCATCCCTGACACTGGCATAGTTATGTTATAAAAGTATTATGTCTTAAGCTTAGCACAATTTTGAGATCCAAATAGCACTTCGGTTTGCACCAGTCAGTGCCACCGTGGCTGTGTATTACACTTACTTACATTGTTTGCTTGAAATGAGCAATATATAATGTTCAGTGCATTACACTTACTTTCACTGTTCGCTTGAAATGAGCAATATATAATGTTCAGTGCATTACACTTACATGGTTCGCTTGAAATGAGCAGTATATAATGTTCAATGCATTACACTTACACTGTTCATTTGAAATGAACAATATATAATGTTCAGTGCATTACACTTACTTACATTGTTTGCTTGAAATGAGCAATATATAATGTTCAGTACATTACACTTACTTTCACTGTTCGCTTGAAATGAGCAATATATAATGTTCAGTGCGTTACACTTACATGGTTCGCTTGAAATGAGCAGTATATAATGTTCAATGCATTACACTTACTTTCACTGTTCGCTTGAAATGAACAATATATAATGTTCAGCACATTACACTTACTTACACTGTTCGCTTGAAATGAGCGATATATAATGTTCAGTGCATTTTATAGACAGAGAGTCATTGATAGCACCATCATGTTTACGCACTTAAGAATAGACTTGACAAAATCTGGATGAACCAGACTAAAATTTGACTACAAAGCTAAACTAATCTAAAGGCGGAACATAGGCATTTTGGCCTGAAGACTGAAGAGGATATATCATATGTATGTCAGATTAAGTTGATGTAAACCGGTATGCTGTTTGGGCCTCAAAACTGTACTAAGAGACAATATATGTCCCCTGCTTAAAAAATGGTATACCATTGTGTGTCTTTATGTATGCCTGCAATTGCTACTGAACCACGGGAGATATTTTGATAGACAATTGTTGACCAATGACTGATATTTGTTGTTGTTGTTGTCCATACAGACATCCCATGATCCCACAGGATGAATGACACGCTTGAGTCCATCAGTGTTCAACGCCTAAACCGGGCAGTCAAGAGTGTGGTCAATGCAATGCCTGGCTCGTGTTCAACCTCCAGTGTGGTCAGCGGGCTTAGTCAACTGGACGGGTCAGCTAAGTCCACCTCCTGTAAGTCTGACTTGCAATCATTAATTTCTTACACATAATCGACAGTATCACTTGATTAACGGTGTGAAGTCTGTTCCGTTTGATCATAAAATCATATTTTGTAAACTGTCTTTTCTTGTTATTTTCTACATTTTTTATTCACCTTGATCACTCATGTCATGCCATTTTTTATTCACCTTGATCACTCATGTCATGCCATTTTTTATTCACCTTGACCACTCATGTCATGTCGTTTTTATTCACCTTGACCACTCATGTCATGTCATTTTTATTCACCTTGACCACTCATGTCATGTCATTTTTATTCACCTTGACCACTCATGTCATGTCATTTTTATTCACCTTGACCTCTCATGTCATGTCATTTTTATTCACCTTGACCACTCATGTCATGTCATTTTTATTCACTTTGACCACTAATGTCATGTCATTTTTATTCACCTTGACCACTAATGTCATGTCGTTTTTATTCACCTTGACCACTCATGTCATGTCATGTCATTTTTATTCACCTTGACCACTCATGTCATGAATGAACCACATTTAAAAATGTACTTTCTCTGTTACCTTATTTAGTTAGAATGTTTCTTGGCAAATATCATGTTTGCATTGCAATGTGGGGTGAACAAAATGTTATGGGTGTTAATGTTCATGTTAATAGCATACACACATGTGCACAAGAGAGTTATGGGTGTTAATGTTAGTGTTAATAGCATACATAACATTTAACATAACGTTTATTTGACCCCATATAGGTACACAATTAATTGGTTTTTGAACATCACTTATGCTGTAATAAACAACATATAAACATTATGCAGACATACATAAACGTATATCTTTGTATGTTCAACATACTATTCGAAAAATACATACAAACGCATGTTCAGCTATTATGGTATTGGTGTACCATAGATATTAATCATATAGCTTATTCAATCGGGGTCGGTGACTCCTATTAAGACACAATTGTCGCTATCATACACACATGTACACAAGAGAGTTATGTGTGTTAATGTTGTTAATAGCGCACACACACGTGCACAAGAGAGTTTCCTGGAATATGCGTAAATTATGTTTATTATGACATAAATTTTAAACATTTTGTTGTGTCAACACAAGCTATTTAAAATATCCCCAGCTGATCGGCGCTGCACATTTAATGTTGTCAACAATCAATTTATGTCTATCTAATGTCTGGTACAAATAATAAAACCATTAAAAACCCTTAACAAATGGCAAATATTGAAACAATAAATGCAAGACTTGTGATTAGTGAGATGAACCCCTGAAAGTTTGGCACCCGAGGTGAAGCCTTCTGGGAGGAAAACATTAACATACCCAAGTACATACACTTGCTCAGTTATAGTTAGATTGTCATTGGTGTTGCAGTGTTGACCATCCCTGGGGTGTCCAGTGTGTCGTCCAGTGTGATTGGCTTACAGCCTCCCCAGTCATTCATGCTCTCTCTGGACATGGCTGGACGCCCGCTGGTGCCTGGTCACCCAGACAGGACCATGATGCCAGGTAAGACAACAGTCACATCACTAACTTAAACCCTGGACTGTCACTTGAAAGGTCTGGGGTTCAAGTGCACCAGCTGTCAGTCTCAATACCTGCCAACTCTCCTGCAATTTCCAAGAAAGTTCTTGATTTTGGGTGTGTCTCCCGGAATACAGGCAAATCTTCTGGACTTTCACATAAAATCTCCAACAGCAAAACCCCCGCCCCCCATCTTTTGATGTCAAGATCCGAGACAGTGCGATGACATGACATGACACAGAAAGCGTGACGACATGACGTGACACAGGAAGCGTGATGACATGACACAGGAAGCGTGACGACATGACGTGACATAGGAAGCGCGCCGACATGACTTCACACAGGAAGCGTGATGACATGACGTGACACTGGAAGCGTGATGACATGACGTGACACAGGAAGCACGATGACACAACGTGACACAGGAAGCGCGACGACACGACATGACACAGGAAGCGTGATGACATGATGTGACACAGGAAGCGTGATGACATGACGTGACACAGGAAGCGTGATGACATGACGTGACACAGGATGCGTGATGGCATGACGTCACGCAGGAAGCGTGATGAATGAACTGCTGGTGAATCTTCCCGAATTCAAAATATGGCTGTCACTTCGACATTTGGTCAATTGTGGGCTTTATAGGGTACATTGCAAATCACACTGCTACCCCCTAATATAAGAATAATGCAACCTATTTTCCCGTGGTGATAATTCAGTCAGATACAGTCATTTGAAATTACTTTACCAAGAAAAAGTAATAATTTGTCTGATACAGGCTGGGTATCATTCATTTGTGTAATCGGCTATGGTTGTCTTCCTTCAGGTTTTCCTATCCCAGACATGCAAAACTTCTCTGCACTGAAGCCAAAAAGATTGACTCCATTCACAGGTAACATACAGATGTACCGGTGCGTCATGTTTAGTATCATTCAGTCCTTCATACTTCATGTACATCAAACACAGAAAGGGGACACTTCTACGCTTCTTTTTCCTTTCTCTCTTCATCTTAATTATGGTCTTATTCTTCTCCTTCTGCCAGCCTCTTCTGTTTCCCAAGCTCTCTTTGTTAATCTCTCCCCACCCATGCTCTATGTATGTCCTGCTTGTATTAATCTGCTCACAGCTACCTTCATTTTAATTTTAATTTCTGTTCTTCACTACTTATACTAAACATTATGGTAGAAGATATTGACCCTCACATAATAGGTATAACCGAATCGTGGGCCACCACTGATATATCAGATGCCGAATTGGGACTAACAGGATATGTAATGTTTAGGAAAGATAGAATAGGAAGAAAGGGAGGTGGAGTTATTTTATATATTAAAGAATCTATCCAGGCTTATGAAATAAAATTAGAAAGAGAAGCAGATTGCGAAGAAGCTGTTTGGTGTAACATAGTTACAGGAAACTCAACGTTAACAGTTGGGTTAGTTTATCGAAGTCCAAACATAAGCATAGAAGAGAATGAAAAAATACAAAACGCTATAAGGGAAGTAAGCAAACGGAACTGTATTATTATGGGGGACTTTAACCATGGGCATATACAATGGAAATCTCTACAGAGTATGGGGAGTGAGGACCACAAGTTTTTAGTTTTAGTACAAGATAGTTTCCTTTCTCAACATGTGCTAGAACCAACCAGGGGAGAGAATGTGTTAGACTTAGTTTTGTCCTCACAGAAAGAATTAGTTGACAATGTCAAGATATGTGAGCCACTGGGGAGTAGTGATCACAACCAGATACATTTTACCATCAAAGTAAAATCAGAAAGGAATAGTAAAAAGTAGTATAGGAGAAATTTCCACAAAGGAAGGTATAAGGACATGAGGAAATATTTAGCAAAGATAGACTGGAATAACACACTGAAGAATAAGACAGCAACCGAATGCTGGAATATCTTAAATAGTGAAATTAAGTGCATAGTCGATAAATTTGTACCTTTCAAAAAACAAGGGAAACGGTCTAAAAAGAAACACTTATCGAAAGAAGCCATTAGAAAAATTAAGTATAAACAAATGATGTGGAAGTCATATAGATGTACTGGAAATGATGAAGACTACAACATTTATAAAGAAGCACTTAATCAAGCTACAGTTGAAATTAGAAATTCAAAGAGAAGCTATGAAAAAAAATTAGCTAGTAATATAAAACATGACAGTAAGAGTTTTTATGCGTATATTCGAAGCAAACAGAAAGTTCAGGATAAGGTCGGTCCTCTAGAAGATAGTGCTGGAAATACAATATCAGAGGGATTTTCAATGGCAGAAGACCTGAATGAGTATTTTAGTTCAGTGTTTACCAGGGAAGATATTAGTTCACTGCCAGTACCAGAGGCTAAGTTCAAGGGGGCAGATTCAGACTATTTAGGACAATTAATTGTAACTCCAGAAATGATAGCTAAGAAAATAAGGGCTATGAAGGATAATAAATCACCTGGAGTGGATGGTATTCCACCCAAACTACTATTGGAAATTGTAGAACAAATTAGCATACCGCTTGCAAAAGTTTTCAACTTGTCATTAGAAGAGGGAGTGGTTCCTTTAGAATGGAAAGAAGCAAACATTATACCGTTATTCAAAAAAGGTTCGAGAAACAAGTCAGAGAACTACAGACCAGTGAGTTTAACATCAGTGATTTGCAAATTATTAGAAAGACTAATTAAAGATCACATGGTGGATTTTCTTGTTAAACAAAACTTAATAAACCCATCTCAACATGTTTTTTTTAAAGCGAGGTCATGCTTAACAAATATGTTATGTTTTTTGGAAGACATCACTAGGTGGGTAGATGAGGGATCACCAGTAGATATCATCTATTTAGATTTTCAAAAAGCTTTCGACAAAGTACCACATCAAAGATTACTCCTTATGCTAAAGGCCCATGGCATAGGAAATGGTATAATAAACTGGATAGAAAAATGGCTGAATGACAGAAGACAACGTGTAGTAGTTGATGGGGAGGCTTCAAACTGAAATCGGTATTGAGTGGGGTACCACAGGGATCAGTAATAGGACCTATATTATTCTTAATATATATCAACGATTTGGACGATGATATAACAAGCAAGGTGTTAAAATTTGCGGATGATACAAAAGTGTTTAGAAGGATTAAAGTGATGGAGACAGACAGCATTTACAAGATGATCTTGATAGGTTGATCAAATGGTCTGAAAAGTGGCAAATGCTGTTCAATTTTGGGAAATGTAAATGCCTCCACACAGGTCATGGAAATGAAGAGGTAAAATATAAAATGGGGGGTACTGTTCTAAGTACTACTGTAAAAGAAAAGGACTTGGGGTTAACCATTAGTGCTGATATGAAGGTTTCAGAGCAGTGCGGAATTGCAGCGTCAAAGGGAAATCAAATCCTTGGATTAATTAGGTGAAATATAGCGTATAAGAAAAAAGAATTAATAGTACCGCTGTACAAAACAATAGTGAGGCCTCATTTAGAATATTGTATACAAGCATGGAGGCCATATCGCAAGAAGGACATAGATATGCTAGAAAGAGTACAGAGGAGAGCTACTAAAATGATACCAAATCTGAGGGATCTTAGTTACGAAATACGCCTAAAAGAATGTGGTTTAACAACATTAGAGACCAGGAGATTGAGAGGAGATCACATAGAAGTGTTTAAAATATTGAATGGTTATGAAAATATTGATAGAAACATTTTTTTCTCAGTTAAGAAAAATAGAAGGACCAGAGGACATGAAGCTACATTAGTAAAGGAGCAGTGTAGATTAGATATAAGAAAGTTCTCATTCTCACAAAGGACTGTAAATGAATGGAACAGATTATCTCCTGATTGTGTTGGTGCTAGTAGCGTGAATATGTTTAAAAATAAAATCGACACACACCTTAAAAAGGCGGGATACATGTAGATAAAAAGTATTGGACTCTCGATAAGCCAAAGAAAAAAAGCCATGGCTTCCTTGTCCACCTGCCATCCAGAGTAATTTTCTGGATGGCAATCTTGTTAAATCTATACTAGAGAACCCTGTGAAACTACTGAGTGGATATGCCAGAGGTTAGAGCATCTCATTGAGGAAACTACTTCTTTATCAGCAAATCATGAGATAATTTAATGTTACTGAAACAAATTTTTGAGTAGTGCTTTTATGAACTATTATGATTACATTTATATAAACCACCTGAGCACAGTGTTCGTTGATCAAACACCATACAAAGATATGTTGTTGTTATTATTATCATAATAAAACAATGACTTCGTTGTTTCAGGTGCGATGCCGCTGTCCCAGATCATGTCAGGTGACCGTATCCTGCCCCGCCTTCTGCCCATGCCGCCCCGAGTCTTGGCACCAGCAGTACCATCCCTGTCGGCCATGCCACCCTACCACCCCTCCACAGCAGTACTCGCCTCTTCAGTTCCCATCGGCAACCTGCCCCCCCTCTCCCTCCCAGGCATACGCTTCCCCCCTCAGCCCCCTCCCCAGTCCGCCCCCAGCCACCTCCAAGTCCTTGGGAAGCTTCCCAGCTCCTCCTATGTCTTCCTCCCACCACCAGTGGCGCCCCCTACATCAACGAAGGCCCCCGCCACAATGACCTTGACCCCCACGATGACCCTGCCCCATACCGCGCACCTCCAGATGCTCGTTCCGCAGCACATGAATGTGCTGCCTCCTAGTGGACCGTTGTCGCCGGCAACGACCCAGTTGCTGCAGTCGGCCATCGAGGCGGAGAGCTTGGACTCCAGCCTTCCTTCGTACCACGACACGGAGACCCTCGCTCCAATGAGCAGCCTCCTCTCCATGATATCCCATAATGCTGATGACATGCAGCGGCCGTCGCAGGCGATGTCACATGACGCGTCACATGACACAGACGCGGGACTACACGCAGACTTCAGTGACGACCCCCTGTTGGGTGGAGCTGACATGCCGTGTCTACAGACCACAGAGCTGGTAGGTCAGGCAGGACATCTAGGTTGGTCATCCTCGCAAGACAGGGGTGATGGCATTAATCCTGCGCTGTGTACAACAGTTTGCTGAATCAGTTGTACTGTATCTCAGTTTCTGCGTTCATCCCGGTGATTACAGGTACTAGCTTCAGACAGCTATTCAATGGAATGTCGTTACTTATCTGAGTCTGATGTGCAACATCTAAAAGGTCATCAGATTGGCTAATTCACCCAGTAATAAATCCATTTCTCAACAAGTTAATATGCCATGGCTTGCAAGAACGATTTTGTTACTTTACTTGAATAGAACATTTTATTCTGCATAAGTGATAGAATATTATTTATAGGTGTAGTATTATTTATTTTACCATTATATATATGTTTTATAATTTAGCATCAACTAAAGTACATCAGCAGTTGTGGTTTATTATTAGATGCGTGAATTTAACTAAACACAATTTATTGATTACTTAAAGCTGGGACTATTAGTCATTACATCTGTGAATCTTGTCTATAAGTTTAGTGTGTGTGTTTCATTTGCAACCGGTGACTCTGAACATATTTATGATGTCTACCTTATATATTTGAGTAGAATAAAGTACTTTTATATTTACTTTATGAACAATTACTGTCTTTTTACTTAAAATAATTTTTTTTAAAGAGTTCTTTCACTTCTACTTGAGTAATATGTTTTCCTGCATTAGTTGTACTTTTACTTAACTGAGCTTGTATGTACGTTGACAGGAGGGCACCAGCATGTCACCACCACAAGGGGGGCCAGATGCCCTGCCCTCCCCACCACCCTCCCCCCAGGCCAGTCCTGACAACCCCAGTTCAGCCCAGGAGGTCGACGTAGTGACAGAAGACATGGATGAGACAGACACTACACCATCACCTCTACTCGGTGACGACACCATTACCCACGTCAACGTCAACATGGACACCCTGGTGGAGACTGACAACACCGTTCTGCCGCTCGTCTCTGTCGCCACGACGTCACTGCAAACACTCGCTCCACCTGGTGGCTCGCAGGAGACCCAACCAGCTGTGACCACAGGTGTGTGTGTCTTACTGGGCAGTCCCATATTTCTCTCCAAAGTATTTTGTGCTATTGTTTGTCTGCTTAGCCAGTGAAAAATGTCTAAAGGCCCATTTACGTGATTGATTAATAGATAATACCCACAACATGTACGACATCTGGTGACAGAAAGTTGAACTACGGTTGTGGGTTGGTTTCCTACAAGTAGTTGCACTTTGACTGGAAGGCAGTGTACGTAGCAGCACAGTATGTCTTTAGCTACCAGTTCCCTCATGCTTATACATCACAGATATTGTTTATTATCTGATGATACAGTGTTGCCTGATTAATCACACAATTAATTACTCGCGTAAATGGGCCGTATTCTTTCTGGCATAATTTCAATCAGTGCCAGTTATCATTTCGGGAGATTTGAAATTGTTCAACTTAACCACTCAACAAGGATATTTATCTATACGATAATCTTCACTAAATTTTGATTGTTATTCAAAAGACATTACACCAGTAGAGAGTAAAAATGAGTATTTTCTTTCAGAAACAAGTTTTTGTAAACATAATTTCTTGGTCTTGTGTCTGACTGTCTGTATCTTCAGTTGCACGTAGAGGATTTTGGGTCCATTTGGATTATAAAAACTATAAATCAGTTCTAGCACATTTTAGTTATTTTCAAATGTCTCATATTTACAAAGCCCCTTAGTGGGTACCCTATCCATAAGGCCAGGGCTTTCTGCTTTTACTTTTGGTCATTGTCATTCATAACTAAATGTTCTGTCTTTGTTTCAGTGTTTGACTTTGTCCTACAGCCCAAGTCTGTGAAGACGACAGGACTGAGTAAAGAGAACCAGAACAGTGTCATCCTGAGGGCAGCCAACATCCCAGCTTACCCCGCCCTCGATGGGACGCCAACCAACAAGGGGCGATGTACGTACAGCACCCATTGGTATCGTCCTTACGCACCAGGGGGTGCTGCTGATTACATCAGGCTCAGTACCCCCTGGCAGATCGCTAGCCGAAACTCGGAATATAAGCTCAATAATATCATTTGCCGGCAAATTCCAGTGGTCTTCTGGGTGGTTTTCATGGACCGTTTGGGCAGTTGACGTAATTATTTGAATACACAATACTGTTCAGCGGCTCGTGAGAATAATCAAATGGGTAATTATATTGGGATTCCTGGAACTGGGGTGCGAGTCGGACGGGTGTCTGCACTGTTCTCACGGGTGGTACGGCAAAGTCAATGATGAGTTTGATTCAACTAGCTTCCAGTGTACATAGTCACACCCCAGACTTGCGAGGATGATTGATATTACCCACACCCTAGACTTGCGAGGATGATTGGTATTACCCACATATTTTTGTGCACCAGGTATTTCTCGGCCTTTGTCTTTTCCTTCTGTGAGTTCCATGTGAGCGGCTGCCTTGAGATGTGACGTGAAGGTTTCCTGAGTGTGTGACCAGGTCCACTTCCTCCTTCTCACTTGGTTGTTTCTTGGTTGGTTCTTTCCCATAGTGACTCATTACTACCGTAAAAACATACAGTACAAAAAAGTTTTGGTGTATTAAAACATACAGTCGTCGTGGACTGTACATATTTGGACACCTAACAACTATAGGTGTCCAAAAACATACTGTCATCATGGACTGTACATATTTGGACACCTAACAACTATAGGTGTCCAAAAACATACTGTCATCGTGGACTGTACATATTTGGACACCTAACAACTATAGGTGTCCTAAAACATACAGTCGTTGTGGACTGTACATATTTGGACACCTAACAACTATAGGTATCCTAAAACATACAGTAGTTGTGGACTGTACATATTTGGACACCTAACAACTATAGGTGTCCTAAAACATATTGTCATCGTGGACTGTACATATTTGGACACCTAACGACTGTATGTGTCCAAAAACATACTGCCATCGTGGACTGTACATATTTGGACACCTAACAACTGTAGGTGTCCAAAAACATACTGTCATCGTGGACTGTACATATTTGGACACCTAACAACTATAGGTGTCCTAAAACATACAGTCGTGGACTGTGGACACCTAACAACTGTACATCATTTGTACATTTTTGAACACCTAACAACTATAGGTCCTAAAACATACTGTCATCATGGACTGTACATATTTGGACACCTAATAACTATAGGTGTCCAAAAACATACTGTCATCGTTGACTGTACATATTTGGACACCTACCAACTATAGGTGTCCAAAAACATTCTGTCATCATGGAATGTACATACTTGGACACCTAACAACTATATGTGTCCAAAAACATACTGTCATCATGGACAGTACATATTTGGACACCTAACAACTGTAGGTGTCCAAAAATATACTGTCATCATGGAATGTACATATTTGGACACCTAACAACTGTAGGTGTCCAAAAACATACTGTCATCTGTACATACTTGGACACCTAACAACTATATGTGTCCAAAAACATACTGTCATCATGGACAGTACATATTTGGACACCTAACAACTGTAGGTGTCCAAAAATATACTGTCATCATGGAATGTACATATTTGGACACCTAACAACTGTAGGTGTCCAAAAACATACTGTCATCATGGAGTGTACATATTTGGACACCTAACAACCATAGGTGTCCAAAAACATACTGTCATCATGGACTGTACATATTTGGACACCTAACAACTATAGGTGTCCAAAAACATCATCATTGTGACACCTAACAACTATATGTGTCCAAAAACATACTGTCATCGACTGTACTTTGTGTCCAACAACATACTGCCATCCAAAAACATACTGTATCATCATTTGGACACCTAACAACATGTAGTGTGTCCAAAAACATACTGTCATAGGTTTCCAAAAACATACTGTCATCATGGACTGTACATATTTGGACACCTAACAACTATAGGTGTCCTAAAACATACAGTCGTTGTGGACTGTACATATTTGGACACCTAACAACTGTAGGTGTCCAAAAACATACTGTCATCATGGACTGTACATATTTGAACACCTAACAACTATAGGTGTCCAAAAACATACTGTCATCATGGACTGTACATCTTTGAACACCTAACAACTATAGGTGTCCAAAAACATACTGTCATCGTGGACTGTACATATTTGGACACCTAACAACTATAGGTGTCCAAAAACATACTGTCATCATGGATTGTACATTTTTGAACACCTAACAACTATAGGTGTCCTAAAACATACTGTCATCATGGACTGTACATATTTGGACACCTAATAACTATAGGTGTCCAAAAACATACTGTCATCGTTGACTGTACATATTTGGACACCTACCAACTATAGGTGTCCAAAAACATTCTGTCATCATGGAATGTACATACTTTGACACCTAACAACTATATGTGTCCAAAAACATACTGTCATCATGGACAGTACATATTTGGACACCTAACAACTGTAGGTGTCCAAAAATATACTGTCATCATGGAATGTACATATTTGGACACCTAACAACTGTAGGTGTCCAAAAACATACTGTCATCATGGAATGTACATACTTGGACACCTAACAACTATATGTGTCCAAAAACATACTGTCATCATGGACAGTACATATTTGGACACCTAACAACTGTAGGTGTCCAAAAATATACTGTCATCATGGAATGTACATATTTGGACACCTAACAACTGTAGGTGTCCAAAAACATACTGTCATCATGGAATGTACATACTTGGACACCTAACAACTATATGTGTCCAAAAACATACTGTCATCATGGACAGTACATATTTGGACACCTAACAACTGTAGGTGTCCAAAAATATACTGTCATCATGGAATGTACATATTTGGACACCTAACAACTGTAGGTGTCCAAAAACATACTGTCATCATGGAGTGTACATATTTGGACACCTAACAACCATAGGTGTCCAAAAACATACTGTCATCATGGACTGTACATATTTGGACACCTAACAACTGTAGGTGTCCAAAAACATTCTGTCATCATGGAATGTACATACTTTGACACCTAACAACTATATGTGTCCAAAAACATACTGTCATCATGGACTGTACATATTTGGACACCTAACAACTATAGGTTTCCAAAAACATACTGTCATCATGGACTATACATATTTGGACACCTAACAACTATAAGTGTCCAAAAACATACTGTCATCATGGACTGTACATATTTGGACACCTAACAACTATAAGTGTCCAAAAACATACTGTCATCATGGACTGTACATATTTGGACACCTACTGTCATCAACTCGACACCTAACAACTATAGGTGTCCAAAAACATACTGTCATCATGGACTGTACATATTTGGACACCTAACAACTATAGGTGTCCAAAAACATACTGTCATCATGGACTGTACATATTTGGACACCTAACAACTATAGGTGTCCAAAAACATACTGTCATCATACAGGTGTCCAAAAACATACTGTCATCATGGACTGTACATACTTGGACACCTAACAACTATAGGTGTCCAAAAACATACTGTCATCATGGAATGTACATACTTTGACACCTAACAACTATATGTGTCCAAAAACATACTGTCATCATGGAATGTACATACTTGGACACCTAACAACTATATGTGTCCAAAAACATACTGTCATCATGGACTGTACATACTTGGACACCTACCAACTATAGGTGTCCAAAAACATACTGTCATCATGGACTATACATACTTTGACACCTACCAACTATAGGTGTCCAAAAACATACTGTCATCATGGACTGTACATACTTGGACACCTAACAACTATATGTGTCCAAAAACATACTGTCATCATGGACTATACATACTTGGACACCTACCAACTATAGGTGTCCAAAAACATACTGTCATCATGGACTATACATACTTTGACACCTAACAACTATATGTGTCCAAAAACATACTGTCATCATGGACTATACATACTTGGACACCTAACATCTATATGTGTCCAAAAACATACTGTCACCGTGGACTGTACATACTTGGACACCTACCAACTATAGGTGTCCAAAAACATACTGTCATCATGGACTGTACATACTTTGACACCTAACAACTATATGTGTCCAAAAACATACTGTCATCATGGACTATACATACTTGGACACCTAACAACTATAAGTGTCCAAAAACATACTGTCATCATGGACTATACATACTTTGACACCTACCAACTATAGGTGTCCAAAAACATACTGTCATCATGGACTGTACATACTTGGACACCTACCAACTATAGGTGTCCAAAAACATACTGTCATCATGGACTATACATACTTGGACACCTAACAACTATAAGTGTCCAAAAACATACTGTCATCATGGACTATACATACTTGGACACCTAACATCTATATGTGTCCAAAAACATACTGTCATCATGGAATGTACATACTTTGACACCTAACAACTATATGTGTCCAAAAACATACTGTCATCATGGACTGTACATATTTGGACACCTAACAACGGTAGGTGTCCAAAAACATACTGTCATCATGGACTGTACATACTTGGATACCTAACAACTATAAGTGTCCTAAAACATTACAGAAAACATTTTGTTGTAGATTTTTAATGTGTGCAAAAACGCAGAGTGTCCGAATACGTATAGTTATTACATTGTTTCTGGCCATCATATCCTTAGAATTCTCCTTAGAAACTTATTTATAAAACTTTGGATCTTCTCTGGCATGGATTTTGTAGTGCACCATGTTTCTGATCCATATATGAGCACCCTGTACGTTGACAGTGACTGTTGTAGATTGTGTGGACTGCAATAAGATGTACAGAGGAGACAGCGGGTGTCCAACTCACTCGACCAATTACGCTGCCATCTCTGACAGACCTATCCCCAGTCGCGCCCGCCTCAGTGTCCCTCCACAGCTGACTCTGAGGGCCATCAACAACCACACGGCGCCTAACTTCATGGGTACGTCATGTCACTTAGTATCATGGGTACGTCACATTGTCTCTTAGTGTCATGGGTACATCACATGTCATGTCTTTTAGTGTCATGGGTACGTCACATGTCATGTCCTTTAGTGTCATGGGTACATCACATGTCAGGTCTCATAATGTCATGGGTACGTGACATGTCATGTCACTTAATGTCATGGGTACGTCACATGTCATGTCACTCAGTGTCATGGGTATGTCACATGTCATATCCCTGAACAGTCAGTGGCTAAAAGATAAACGACCCTTCAAGAAGAGCATCAGTGTTCTTGTGCTACAGGAGCAGTCTGTTTTATATTGTGTTAGTTACTTCCCACAGAAGTCGAGATGGTGTTCGACTGAACAGGTCTGCCAGGAAGTAAAGTGTAAAGTGCTTTGAGCAGTCGTGAGGACTGGATACTGCGCTATATAAGAACTTGCCTTTTTACGTCTTCTGCCTCAGTTGACATATCCATCGCATGACCTATTAACTAACAACAATGTGAAACTTACCAAATGGTTGACATACTTGACTATTATGTCATATACAGTGTAGTTTGCTATTCTTGTCCCAATGTTTTTTTGTGACAAAAACATAGGACCAAGTTGTTTAGGTGATACCTCTATGCTGGAAAGATTTTCCGTCCTAGTAAAGTAATGCACTTATGTAAACATTAATGGTAAAGCAAAGTTTGACACAGGGTACGAGCATGATTCTTATGTCTGCTTCTGGATCCGTCAGTTGTTTGTCAGATGTTTACCAAAAAGATCTGAACCTCAAATCATTCACGCAGTGGACAGAATGAAATGCGGTAAACATATTTGACAACTCTCATTCTCAATAGCTTATTTTGATTTGAAACTAGTGGTGATGTCCTTGCGGTGGGTCTTGACCTTGCAGGAGTGATCGCATTGGAGAGCGTGGCCAGCCACACACTCTTTGGCCCCCTGTTGGGCAACAAGACAACTAAGGAGCAGTTGGAACGGCCGACGGAGACGGCGTATGTATGGGAACTGTTTGACGACGGCCGCCAATCACAGGTCAGTTACCATTGACACTTGACATCCAGTCTAGAGCATGTAACACACTTGTGATATACGTGCCATGCAATACAGGCATGCAGTTCTGACTTCATAATAACAAATGTTGAATTATGACCGAAACTATTTTGTGAATTGATGATTTGGTCATGGTGATAGAGAACAAACCTCCACCCTTTGATGTGTTGTTGTGCCACCCAACTTGTACAATGACTGCTGCGTGCAATGCAAATCCTCAAGACAAAAAAACACGGAGAATTATGCTGAGTTTATGATGGTGCCATATTTTGTGGCATTCTAGTGTTTTGAATGTCCTTCAAACTATTCATTTGGTTGGATTTCAATTTTGGGGATTTGTGAGTGGGTTAATTTTTAGTGGACAGAATTTTCCAACAATGATATTTTACCATTGATGAATATACGAAATATGGGTCAATTTTGTTTTTATTTTTTTATTTTGACTTGGATTGGGTTTCAAATCAGGGCATGTTCCCGATTCACCTCACCAACCTACCCTGATGCATAACGACTACTCCCTTGCTATGAGTGACAAGAGTAACTGCCATTATGCATCTCTCCGGTGGCTCCCCCTGCAGGTGTTGGACTGTCGCAACGAGGAGTTGTCAAACTGGCTGATGTTTGTGAAGAGAGCGCGCACCTCTGCGGAGCAGAACGTTATGGTCTACCAGCAACAGGATGATATATACTTTGTCACCTGCAAGGCCATTGGTCCCGGCACAGAGCTCCTCTACTGGTATGCACGCGACTATGCGAAGATGCTTGGTACGTCGTGTGTCTGTATTGTACTGAAATTAGAAAACAGAACTAAATTAATATGGTTTAATAACACCAGAGACAAAGACATTAATGGAGGAATGTCCTTTCCTAGGTGGCTCCTACGTAGCAACCAGTCTTGATCTTAATAGGAGTCTCCCCACAGCAAATGTTTTCTTTTTTGCAAAAAGCCTGTTTTGTTAATTAGATATTTTTTAAATTTTTATTGTATATTTTACATTTCAAAATGTGTATGTCTACCTGTATGATATCTACCCCATTGCAATGCTGTTGTGTTGGAAAAATTACAACTATCCTTATCTTAAGACAAGAATAAATATGTTGAAAGTATAATGCCTGTCAGATTATGTTTAATAGCCGCAACAGAGTGTTAGCAATTTTAATAGTTCTTCTACAAAATGTAAATAAATCATTCAGATTACAAACAGTTATGTCTGCAATATAACAGACACCGGTTGGTTTAACCACAAAGCTCTTTGATGTTCAGCATGATCGTAGTGTTCCTATCATCCTTTCAGCATGATCGTAGTCTTCCCACCAACTATTCAGCAAATTGATGTTAATAATTACCATCCTGGCTGATTCCAGGTAACTGATCAAACAACCTCCATTTCACTGGAAGATGAAATAGAAGCATTTACATATTGAACGGTTATTGTGGTATTGATAGAAGTATTTGTTCTCATTAAAAACATTTAGAAGGACTAGAGAACACAAAGTGGCATTAATGAAGGAATGTAGACTGTGTATTGGCAATTATTCATTCTGATATAGAACTATAACTGAATGGAACAAATAAACTGATTGAATCATTGCTAGGCATGAATATGTCAAAAAAGAAATTGACACTCGGAAGGGTGAGTTACACATATATACATCAAATGTTAGCCTTATGATAATCCGTGGGCATGCTTCTCCCCTTGCTATCTGGTTTTTTGTCTGGATGGAAGTTTTCTCAAAATGGTGTATTCTAAACTATAACTTACGTTTATTAATTTGTCCCTGAGCAGTAGCTATACAACTAGTCTACAAGTTGCACTTCTGACGTCGTTTGATCCTTACTCTATAATACTAACTGTGTCAAAATCATAAGGAATATCAGCTACGCCTGAAATACCATCAGAAATACCATTTTGGACTAAATTTTGAATTAATTAATAGTTTATTTCACAATACATAATACGTTAATTATTACTCATATCAATTTAATATAAAATGTGAAATATAGAAGAAAGAGAAAGGCTTTCGACTTATATAAAGTGTTTCTTCCCCTTTAAAAACAAATACATGATTCATAATATATAAAATAGTAACTATCAAAAAAGGTAACACAGGTAATAGCTACTTCTTCTTCTACAGCACTAGGCGCATCACTCAACCCTTGTGACAGAGTCACACACCATACATAGCTACTAGCAGAACTGAATGTACATTAATTGGGTTTAAATGTTCTCTGTCGTGTCGCAGGTGTGGCGTGGCGTCCTGAGGACTTCTTCAAGTGTCCGACGTGCAGCAAGCAGTTTCCCGACATGAACTCTGTCAAGCAGCATGCTCGCTACGCCCACCCCGACATGACGCGGCGACGTTGCAAATGCCAGCTGTGTGGTCACGCGTTCACGTGTGCCTCCAAACTCAACACGCACATGCTCAGTCACATGGGCGTCAAGCCACACAAGTGTCAATACTGTGGCAAACAGTTCACGGACGGCAGCAACCTGCGAATGCACCTCCGTCTGCACACAGGTCCGTCCACGCTGACGCGTAGACTAGCCTTTCCTATAATTCTGTTTTTCTTTTAATTGATAAGTTTTCCTAATAACTGTGGAGATTTTTTTGGCTTTTTGCGATTCGTCACTACAAGTATATTCTGTGGTAGAAATCTACAAGTCAATGATCGCATGGTCGTATGATGTGTTTCGCACTCTACCATGATCAGATCTGTGGAATCAGTGAATGTTGTGATGTGAATACGAAAACCTGAGAGGTAGAACCAAAGAAAATGTATCAGTAGTTGTAAAACGGTGTATATAACTTCACGAAACAAAAAGTTAATTCACTTAAATTATTGATTTCCAATTGAATATAGAACAAAGTAGATGTCTACAACATATGTACATATTGTATATTTCAGAAGTTCAAATGGAAAGGAGAACGTTGAAGCGCATTATTAGGCACATTCCCCCCAACATCAGTATCATCATCATGGTTTTGCTTATCCACTTCCGGACGTTGCAGCCTTGATGGATTGTCTATAGACAGCTCTTTCGTTTGCCAATCTCCCCACTCGCCAGACGTCGGCTCCCATCCATTCCTCTATGTCCTTCCCCCATTGTCTCCTAGGTCTTCCTCTGCTTCTTCTGCCTTCCACTTTTCCTTCCAATATTAGTCTCTAGAGACTGATGCCGTTTCACATGGCCGAAATAACTTAGTTTCTGTTTCTTTACAAAGTTCAATAAAGTCCCGGGTATAACACCAAGCTCTGCTGCGATGGATTCGTTAGTTCTGCGTTCAGTCCACGAAACTCGTAATATCTTTCTATAACACTTGTTTTCAATTGCATTTATACGTTTAGTAATATTCTTATTAAGAGTCCAGGTTTCGCATCGTTGGAAATATGCAGACTCGGATAATTCGTAGTTTCATATCTTTGTTCGTTGCTTTCCACAGCTTCTTCATCTCCGTCAACTTTTTACTCGCCATTGCCAACCTCCGCTTGATCTCTCGTCCCATCTCCGTCCGCTTCTATCATTGACCCCAGATATTCGAAACTTTCCACTCGTTCTATTTCCTCGCCATCTACGGTGACCTCTGATGGTTCTCGACATCCCTTCACATCCATAATCTTAGTCTTCTTTTCGTTTAGTTTCAGTCCTTTCCTCTCGCTGTGCTCTTTAACAGTTGTTATCAGTTTATCCAATCCCTCTTTTGTATCGGATATTAACGCTGTGTCATCGGCATATCTCAATTCATATATCTCTTGTCCATTCACTTTCAGTCCATTAAAAAACTTGCTTCTCGTGTCAGTCTCGACTTCTCTCATGATATTCTCTGTGTATAGACTGAATAGGTGGGGGGGACAAAATGCACCCCTGTCTCACTCCCTTTCCGACTGGGAACCAATCTGTGGTACCACACTCTAATCTCACTGCAGACTGCTGTCCAACATATAAATTTTGGATAAGTGATGTAATTTTCTGGTCAAATCCCATGTGTATCAAGGTTTTCCATAGTTGTTGATGACTAACATTATCAAAAGCTTTTGAATAATCTATGAAACAGATCCTAAGGTCATGGTTGAATTCTCTGCATTTCTGAATTAACATCTTCATTGAAAATGTGATCTCTTGTTCCTCTTCCAGTCCGGAAACCAGCTTGTGTTCTGTTGACTTCACATTCTAATTTTGTTGTGATTCTCTTCATTATGATTTTTAGCATAATTTTGCTCGCATGGCTGATGAGGGATATAGTCCTTTGGTTTGAGCATTCTTGTATGTCACCTTTTTTCGGTATTGGTATAAGGATGGCTCGTTTCCAGTCCATGGGCCATGTTCCACTTCTCCATATTTTCTTGCATAATGTGTGATAGATATCCACGCCTGCTTCTCCACTTGCTCTTATTAGCTCTGCAGTGATGTCATCAGTGCCAGGTGATTTTCCATCTTTTAGACTTTTTATTGCCCACTCCACCTCTGAACGCAAAGGCTCAAGTTCATCTTCTGGTTCTATCCTCTCTCTGCCTTCATCCATGTCTACCTCATCTGTTTCTTCTTTCTTAAACATGCTTTCATAATATTGCTTCCATCTTTCAAGTATGTCATCTCTTTCTGTCAGAGTCATTCCCGTTTCATCTTTAATAACGCCAAGTCTAGGTTTGAATGACTGTGTCATAGACTTGATTTCCTCGAACATACTGCGACTATCGTTCCTTCTCATACCTAATTCTATCTTTTCGCATTTCTTCTCTAGATATTTCTTCTTGTCTTCCTTACACATTCGTTTAATTATCTTGCACTTCTCTCTGTATTTCTCATGATAATTCTCACTAATTTCTTTGTTCTTCTTTAACTCTTTCCTTTCGTCAATCATCTGCAGTGTGTCTTCAGTATAGCATTCATATAATACTAAACGTAGAATACGGTTCTCGTCTGTAGAGCCTCCTCAATAAACGCTGCTCAAGCCTGGTCTGTTTCTAGGTGAGCGTAAGTTCGCATGCAAGCTGTGCAAGCGAACCTTCCGTCAGAAGGCCCACCTCGACATGCATCAGTTGACCCACACCGGCGAGAAACGTCTCCAGTGTCTCTTCTGCGAGCGCATGTTCGCGCGTGCCGCCGATGTCAAGCAGCACGTGTACATGCACACGCGTGAAAGGCTGTTCCACTGCACACACGAGAACTGCACGAAGGTCTTCTGGAAGAAGGAAAACTTCAAGAGGCACCTCAAGGTGCACATGGGCGTACGCGAGTTCGCGTGCGCCAAATGTCACAAGTCATTCGCGACGAGCTTCCACCTGAAGCGGCACTCGGGGATATGCAAGGGCCCCAAGACGGTGACGCACAAGGAACTGAACGCTCAGACGGGCGCCGAGCTCGGACTGAGCATCGCGAAACGACACATTCAGAAACGGCAAGGCATGAAATTCAAAGAGACAGAAACCACTTGGGACTGTTCATTATAAGACGTGTATGGTTGGTAACAGTGGTGGCGTATTTAGAGGGTCATTATGTATTGGCCCACCGTTTGGGATAAGACAGTTTTTTTGTGTATGAAATATTGCGACATAACGTGATATCATGAGAAACTAATAGCATTGTCCTAATTTCGTTGGCCCCCTTCTGAGACCATAAATGCACCACCGATTAGCAGAGTTTATTTGCATATGAAACGAAGTGTGCATGTATATATTTTATTTATTGTGGAATATTCATGTTTTTTTATTTTTCTGGTGGCTGTTGCCAACTTGTATTATTTGATAATACTCCTGGTTCTAGTCTGTGTAATTAATGCCTGGTCGTGTGTAGATTATAAGGTCATTAACGACATAACTCGGGGAAGAAAAGTAAACATAAGATTGAAGCTGGATTGCTTTTTTGTCATTCATAGAACGTATTCACATATGTCAGCGCTGAAAGGGGCATCCCGGTAAAACAAATCTTATAAAACCACAAGCACGTGAATTCAGCGTATACATTTGTCTCTGGATAGTAATTGTACTATTCGCCATAAATCGCTCGTTTTACGACTTTTGAGCCGTACCCCGTATTATTATATTTAAAATGTACAAAAAAACACAAAGAATGTATTCTACTTTCAAAAGACCGTTACATTTAAGAACATCTTTACGATAATTGACAAAGCCATACGAGTGGACACGTCGGGTATCGCTGGAAGTCGTGAGGGTTTTTTGCCACTGTTTATAAACAAGGAAAAAGGCACATTTGCAAACTACCACACTACAGCTGCAGTCTAGTTTCTTGCCAGCTGCACATATCTGTTGATAATCCTGCTCGCGGTATTCAGCATATCTCGCCTACCAGAGCTACGGTCCATCATCGTCACAAGACTACAAGAAGAGATGTCGCGTGTACGATGTAGGTGCGTGGTGCAGGTTGTATATTGCACAGGAGATTGGCTACATCCTACGCGTTACCGAACGTTTGGTCCAACGGAGAACGACTCAGAACAGAACAGAAGTGGATTTATTTATCCAGACGGTACATCCAATAATAACATGACAAATTATAATATAAAAAGGTGTACAATGACGATGATGGAGACTCCCACTAAGTCTAAGACTAGAAAAGAAGTCGCTTCCGTGGGAGCCACACATAGTATAGTTATAGTTCAGTTTCTTTTGAAAGAAAAAAACATGTCTATTGTCTAAGACATAAGCAGTAACATAAAATAAGATATATCGTCAATGAAAAAACAAAGACAGATTATTTTATTATAAGATGTATGTTCATAGAATGTGGTGCGGTAAGCAGTATTTTATGGTGTTTGGGTGTGGGTGACAACATTGTGGCTGATTGCGTATACACATACAGGCATAACAGTTAATGTTTGTGCACGTGTTGTTGTAGTTATGAATGAAATGGTTCTTAGCGTAGTTTTTTTTTTAAACATGTAAACTGTGTGTATACTAAGGGAAGTGTTGTTAATTGTGTTTGGTAAACCGTATTTAAGACATAGTTTTGTAAATGAATGTTTTGTACCGTAAATGTTAATTTTGTGTTGGTTGCGTGTATTGCGACCATGAACCATGGTATTTGTAGCTATTTTCCAACTTAGAAGATGAGCAGGTAATTTGTTATGTATAAATTTATAGTAAAACTTTAATTCTTGAAGGGCTAAAATATAATTTACTTTTAGTAAGTTTATTTTTTTTTAATAACGAGTCAGTGTGAGCATAAACATGCTGGCTACCACGTGTAATCACTGTGAAGGAGTGGATCCTGATTTACGGTTTTGTTTTAGAAGTTCACCATCAACCTTCAATTGCACCCCGCCCTGAGACTCGCCAAAACGTAGGCACATTTCAAAGATCGAGGGGCACAGAACTCACAATAACTTCACAATTTGGCAGTTATCGTTACCGAACGCATACCCTCGTGCACGTGGGATTCACAATCTCTATCCGTCGCTAACCACACCAGGGCTTTTTTTTACGACTACACGACCTCGAGTGTCGATCGATGACTGCTGTCCTCTGGAAGCCGGGTAGACACGGGTAGACGCCCTGTAGACGCCGGGTAGACGCCGAGTAGACGCCGGGTTACTGGGAAGGCCTTGTGAACTACCCTGCAGAAATGTCGAATCCTGATCAACACGACGCCTACGTTTACGTTGATAAAATACCGGGAAAGGGTTGATGGAAAATAGCTTAATTGCACATGTTAGTCTTGACCATGGAACGATTCTCACCAAAATGTCGGGCCATATCGAGGGTTGCGCTAAGGGCCTTTTCTGAAACCAGGTCAATTGTTTCAGGGTCAACTTTTACAGCAATGTTTGTTGTCCAGTCTAGCAACAGTGATCTACATCAAATCACGGCATAATAGTGTTGTTAGAATATATATTGTTTATAACATGATGTTACGATAAAAAGTGATCGCATTTAATATCATAACAAGCATGTGAATAGCATCATTCACGTAAATCATAACAATTGTGCAGTATTTAAAGATATTGTTACCATAATAAACATACGATTTTAAAAAGCCCACATGAGTAAGACCACGAAGAGAGCCACTTTGCAGGTAGTTTAACTTGAGCAGTTAGTGTGTTTTATGATAGTATCAGCTTGTTAACAAAGCAGTACCTATCAAACAGTGTTGGGAAGCTAATGATTCCGTGCGTTGTTACGTCACTGTTGATTTATTTCATCTTGTTGACGGAAGAATTGTTTGTAGTAATACGACATTAATATAACAACATAACAGTTACATGTTCTTTTGTCATTTCCGAGCACAACAGCAGCATTTGTAGCATCATAAAAACGTTTGCTCTTTTGCGTGATATTAACTAATTTAGCAGTACAGATATTACCAATAATAAAATGAAAGTTGGCAAGAGTGGAAAAATGAACAAAAATATTAGGGCTATCGAAACGATTAATCATGTGGTCCTACGCAGGCTTGTTGTGCTTGTTCTTTCAACATTTGTCTTCTCTGAGTGTTCTTATCATATCATATACCACATTTGATATTATATAACCAACCATTCAAAATTTCCTCATCAATTAGATTTCATAAAAACCAAACCTGCGTACTAGCCATCCACGATGACATACTAGCTCGTTTTTGCCAATTAATTATTTTATTTTTGGGAAATCATCTTGCCAACTATTAAATTACTTTTTAACAGATTACCAGAAAAATTGCAAATTGTTATAATTATGTATAGTGTTATTAGTTGTTGACACTTGCTATTTTCCTGATCAAATTAACAGTGCCAATTTGTTTAGTGATTTAAAACACTACGCTCTTTTTATTTAACCTATTATGCATATTGTTCAAACCATTCGTTACACATTTTAACATCAAAGAACCTGTTTATTTTATGTATTATCTTATCCTGTATTACTTATATGCTTCTCTGCTAACTGATATTGAAAATATGTTTAATTACCAAACGAGAAAACCGAATAAAAATTGTATTATTGTTAGTTTTCTGGTACGCAATATATTTTACATTTCTTTGCCAATAGATTGTTGGGTGTTTCGTCTTGAAAAATCCGTTCATTCGGTATCCAAAGATGTTCATAATCCATATTAAAACCTATCACTTACACGAACAAATAATTGATATGTTTCAACATTTTTGTGTAAAAGAATTCCTTCAAGTACTTATGAAATAACTTATCACCATTAAGACTGGAAATGTTTAGATAGTGCGTTTACTATTATATTACCAAATGAAAACGTGAAATTTATTTAATAAATAAATATATGATGTGTTAAATTTGTTAATGTGTTAAATGTGTGGTACTAATACTGTATTATACAATATTATTTTTATTCTCGTTGGCAGAATTTGTTTAAGTCTATTTAGTATACCGATTATTCTGGAACATTTGTTTGATACATTTTCAGAGTGTTTTTCCCAGTTTAGATGTGTATCCAAAGTAATTTGTAATTACACTATTATTGATTTTAGGAATAGGTGTGTTAAATGTTTTTTTGGGGGTGTGGAAAACCATGAATTTAGATTTAGTTACGTTAAGAGAAAGTTTATTTATTTCTAGCCATTCATTAATTTTCTGGAGTTCTTCATTAATCAATGTTTCAGCAACTCAATGCTCATACTGAACACACACAGCAACATGTATATTAGTAAGTCTTACACATATCTCATACTGAACACACACAGCAACATGTATATTGGTAAGTGTTACACATATCTCATACTGAACACACACGGCAATAGGTATAAACAAATGACCAAGTTATCCCTTCTGGTGGACCAGTATTTTTGTTAGTTTGTGTAATAATTGATGTATCCACTACGTCGCGATTTTGCTTATGTCACAATCCAATTTTGCACGTGACCTCCGTCAAGCTTTGCTTTGCCAACAGTGTTGTTAATGGTTATATATATGTGAATTGCATTACTATTGCTGCCTGACATCTCATAAATCAAACATTCCCACATACAATTGTCACTTTAAAAACTTCACCTTATGTTTTTGCCTTACAGAAACACTTTTTGACCAGAATTTCAACAAAATATTCGACAGAATGTCTGAACCCACCACATGTTTTCTGATGACTTGAAGGTTTTGCTAGGCAACAGATCACGTACGTGATGGATAGGGTCATTGAAGCGTGTTTGGCCAGTGTTGTCAGCGGGTTGACGGTGGTTGTTATGCTTCAGGTGGCGTGCCTAACCTCTGGACAGCATGACATTTGGCCAGCACGAGAAGGTGCTGGAGGGTTTTGTCAGCAACCTGTACATTAAGCTTTTATCAATTATCTTTTGTTTACATAACATGATAATACTAATATTTAAAGATATTTGTTTTTAATATCATTTTTTTAATTTAATTAATAACTTTTTGGATTTATTACTATTTTACATGTAAAGCGCCTTGAATAGTTTCTAACTAGAGTTGGCGCTATATAAGTATATTTATTTATTTACATCCAGGGCAAGGGACCCGTTGACATCACAGCGGATGCTGTCAGGGTGGTCAATGTCGTGCCCTGCTCGACGTGAGTTGCCCTAGACGTGGCACCCTGACACCCCTCATTCCTGTGGCCGTCCAGTTGCTACAGTGTATCTTTGGGCTACGCAGAACCATCAAACTCCTACGTTGTATATATCTCTGAATTGTTCTTGTTTCTTTATGTTTTGGGGACAGTGTTGCAGACAGTTCTTTCTTAAACAAAATGTATTATTTTGTAAGCTTTACCACTTTTATTAACATAAATGTAACCAATTAAAATTGTATATCTCGGCTGATTGATACTTGATTTGAAACTTATTAACAGAACAAGAAGAACAAGAAAGTTTTTTCGGCTAGTTGATACTTGATGTGAAACAAAAGTACAGTTTTGTTGTCATCTGGCTGGAAAATGTGTATGATAAACAATCTATTATATCACTGATTAAATTATACAAGTATCGGAATTCGTGAAAAGTGCCAAACAAAATGTCATGAAGGTTGATGCCTACGCAGCAGGTGGGGAGATGTTGGAGTATTGGTTGGTTGGTTCTGCTGGGCCTGATGCTGTAATGGGAAATGCTGAAGAGTAGATATTGACTTAGGCAGTGGAGCCAAGTCAACCTAAGGAAAACAGACTATGTATTTTCAATGTTGCCAACAGAATCTAGACACTTTAAACTTGTGTGTAGCTACAGTGATATGAACTGTGTAGATCAGGTCTATGCGAAACAGGAGGTTAACTAATGTCTGAATGAATTGTACCATTAGCCTGTAGATTATGAATTCTTTATAATTTTACTTTATTTGTACACATTTTCTAGCAGTAAAATGCCCTTGAATGCTGAAGGGCAGATTCACAAAGCAATGTTAATATGATGGAGAGATAAGGTAATTATGTGCAATCATACCACTAGATCATGCCAACAGAACTGATGGTCTGATACTAAGTATTTATTGAGTGCAAATGCCAAATATGCCAAATACTTTTTGAATATTTTCCACACAGAAACAGATTTGTAGAGGAGAGAAATCTTGTGATGCATTTCATTAGAATGTGCAATATTTCACATGTCCCATGCGGCCATGCCTGCCTTTGTAGTTTTGTAGAGTTGGATGAATCAAACCACACATATGTTCAAAATACAACATTCTTGTCTTATATTTTAGATGCCAGTATGTTATAATGAAAATGTCAAAAGCGCGTGGTAAAGAAACGTTAGGTTTTCGTAGTAAATTATTTAAAGATTTATCGACATGCTCGTCTAGCTGTAGATGTCTGACCTGGTGAAAACTGAATGCCCATTGCAAGATGAACACAGTTTATGGTGTGTAGATCCACATTTAGCTGGGTAATGTTGGGTGTTTGTCCATATTGGTGGTAATAAGCGAAGTTCACATGGTTCAATTATGTATACTATCAATAGTAACTTGTGTATTATTTATTTTTATATAAAGAAACACAAGAAGAACATTATTTTGTTATTCCCTAACTTGAACTTCTTTGAAATGTTTGACATTCATTAACACTGTCTCTTGAAACTTATTTAAAAAGTCAAGGTGGCAGACGTTACTAACCACGTATTGTTGAATATACCTTATGATAAACACATCAAGAACTGGCATTATGTTAGTTAAGCAAAGAGCAAGCCGATTCGTACTTAAATCCAGATAAATGAAAACAAAAACTACTCGCTCATTACTTCTGATCATGGAATAAAGTAAAAGAGAATTGCCTGTTTTAATAGACATGTTTGTCTGAAAATATTGTTGTCCTACCTATTACCAATGCCTAGTATATTATTCAGCATGTGTGTACATGGTCATAAATGTGTCAATAAATTTAATACAAAAATGTTATTTTGTTATGGCAAGTGTTCATATGATACAGTGGAACCCTGATAATCTAGAAACCATAACACTAGGACATAATAATACCTTGCAATATGCACGATTAATTTCTTTAAAAATCCAGAAAAATACATTAATGATTAACGTCTATACTGTATGAAGCATGTTAGTTAAAATTGCACAACCAACAAAAGTACCTGGTAAAAACAGTTCGGTATTATCCAAAGTTTTGCAAACACTACATTTAAAATTAGCAAAATTGACTTGCATTACAGCAGCACCCATCCTTGGCAAACACCCCAGAAAATATATGTATCAGCAGTATAGCCGCTCATACTAGAGTACAGTTGTAGTTGTCGAACATTAGCATGTGGTCTTTCTGTAGAAATCATGCAAGTTGGCTCCTTTCCTCCAGCCATCTTTTTATTGCATAGCACATAGGCAACCATTTGCATCACATGTTGGTGTGCTATGATATATATACAAATGGGTGATGTATGTTGGGGGGTGAAGGTTGAAAGACTTCCTTGTTGATGGGTATTCTCTGTGAATTTAAAACTCCGTACAAATTCCTACATGTTCATCCCACTTGGATTGTTTGTCTTCCACCCTTGTTTCCACGACTGAGTCATTGCTTAGCCTTGTGAAGTTTCTTCCTACCTAGCTGCCATTGCCATCTTATATGTGGCATGCTAATTTGCAGTGCTATTTTCAACACTAGGTGGAGTTATTGTAAACGGCTGAAGTTACTGAATGGAATAAATGTGTGTGCACAACCTGTAGTGTATGGACATTGAACACCAGCAGGGATCGAACCTGCCACACACAACAGTGAAACACTATTGTCACAAACAACACAGTTCAACAGTTGTTAAACAAACAAATGACATAGTATGTCTGCATTTCAGTCACAAATATATTGTTTCCATTGTTAGAAAAGTCATATGGTACATACACGTATGACATTTGATAAACGAGTGTCAATGTTTCACAAAAAAGATAATATCGTATGTTTGTATCATTTGACAAAAAAATAATACAATATATACTTGTTACGAAACTATATTAACGAATATATACACCCACTTTATATCCTCGCTTGCTATGTTAAGCCGCCAGCCCGCTCCTGTAACAGAAAACCAAATTTGCATTACATATTGGAAGAATTCAAATTTTATTTGTATATGTGTTTTCAAGTTCCACACCAAGTATATTGTAATATAATGTACTTGATGTGGAACTTGAATATACTAGTGAGTATATTATACTCACTAGTGATGCACCCGTAGACGGTTAAGTCCACAAAACAGCGCTCTCATCCTTGTTCGTCATAACCCCATTCTGGGTGACCCTGCGTGACTGGCCGCGAGCACTGTATATCAAACACTCAATCTGACCTCTGGCCATTTCAAACTGGCCGATGGGTAGACACACACCGTGTGTGTGTGTGTGTGTGTGTGTGTGTGTGTGTGTGTGTGTGTGTGTATGTGTCGTGTACCTGTCCACTATGTATAACAGTCGACTTTCTACATCCACAGGAGAGGCATACTTAAGGGAATCTGATTAGACCACCCTTTATGTTATCTGCTGAGGGAGCAGAATGATGTCACATTGTGCAGGTGACCCTGCATTGGTATCTCCTATCTAAGACCGAAAAATGCCCTCCTGGGAGAAAGAACCAAGACACTTGTTGATGTTAGCAGGGGAGTTAAGCACAATAAACATGCCCCTGCAATCAAATATATAAATAGGACCAGAGCAGGTCTGGAGACAACAAATAAGGAAGAAGTCATTCTAAGCATACCGCTGGACACCAACTTGGGTAATGTCTAGGGAGGGGATATTCATGCAATAATAGTTTGCCTAACTGGACATCTCAGGATTTCAATTAGGTTGGAAGTACATTATTATTTAAACAGACACTCCGGATTTCGACATAGACACCTTTCGTAACGATGTACACAATGTTATTGATTGGCAGTCACAAAACAAATTATAAAATATAGCCTAAAATGAATTAGCGTCTACATCCAGACATGTCATACAGTTACAGTTGAACCTCGGTTAACGGTCACCTCATTAATACAGCCACATTGCAATTAAGGTCACCCTAGAACAGTCCCAAATTATATATATATACAGTAAAGAATATGAAATTAGTCCCACTAACATAACCTCGCTATTTAGGTTACTTTTACCCTGTCCCAATGGTGACCTTACTAGTGAAGTTCCATATACACTCCTGTATATATATATATATGTATATATATATATCAAATCCTAAACATCGCGTATACGCGGGACTGTTTATGGATATTTCACTGTGTACAGGAGACCGCTGTTTTAAGGAGACCAGAGCCGGTCTCTTTAAAGTTTTTTTATGTTATTGCGCAACTAACGCAGGTCTTATTAGTGTAAATAGTTTAATCATAAAGGAAAAAAATTGTGCCATTATTAAGAATTTAATTTTACATTTTGGGTGGTTTTACCATGTTTATTCCATTTCTTTGTATATATATACATGTACATGTATGTATATATATATATATGTTTAAGTACATATGACGGTCTGTATGGGACCCGGGCAAAAATATAATTTTGCTATATAGTGAATGAAGAGTTAGCATTTCGTGTTTAGTGTACAATATGCTTTATGGATATGCACAATTCTTAATATGTATGTATACATTAATAAAATGTGTATTTGATGGACCTCTTTGCTTCACTTTGTGGTATGCGGCACTGTCAAATGTGTGACATTCGATAAATACATAATGTACTCGGTATACACAATTTAAGTTATATATCTATTATTATAAGCTACAAAATGTATTTAATATATTTGGATAAGTTTAATTATTTAATGATGTCTAATTTAATAAGGTTTACATTATATGTACAAGTAAGCCAGGGGACTAGAGAGTATGCCTGGAAAGGAGACAGAGATAGAGGAAACAAAAATCCGTCCCCTAATTGTACTTTTCCCAGATGAGGAAAAAAGCTTCAATAATGAAAAACTTATGTAAACTGAAAAACAAAGGTGAGTCATTCAGTGGAATGATTATAAACATAATATGATCGAGATTGTTAGAGAGAAGGGGCGACTATTGCAGGAGGAGGCAAGAGAAAAAAACACGTCAGGAACAGACAACAAATGGTGTCTACCTGGTAAAAGGTCGACCAGGAGAAAGGCAAGATAAAAAAGGGGCGAAATAACCAACCAACCTCGAGCACTGTAAGTTCCAGTTCAGAAGAAATAATTGTATGGTATGTACATGCTGATGTACTAACAACAGAAAAAAACCAACTGAACTAAAATATAGAACAATTCCACTACATGTCATAGCAATATCAGAAGAAAAGCCATGATATTTTAAAATACATCTTACCTCGCAGGAATACAACCTGGAAGGGTATTATATGGAAACTGTAAACATGACTGAAAGCAAAGGCAGAGGAATGTTCTTGTTTATTAACAATTCTTTGGCATTTCAAGCACACTAGTTTGAGTTGTTGGGTTTAAAGAAGCACTGCTTTGCATTTTGAAACTGAAAGGGAAGGATACTCTTCTTGTAGGCTCTTTTTATAGAAGCCCCAATAGCACCACTGAGAACAATGACAACATTACCAAATTACTAGATAAAATAAGTGAGAAATATTTACGAGAGAACCAGATGGAGGCATCCCAGAGGAACCTATAAGATGGTATAACACAGTGGAATCTTGCAATATCAACCCATCGATAGTGGCATAAAAACTAAAGACGTTTAAACATCAGGACCTGGTGGCCTCCAGCCTCCTGTCTTAAACGAATTACCAAAGAGCATCACCTATTATCAAATATATTTAACACATCACTCACACCAGAAAAACTACCCACAAACTGGAAACAAGCTAACGTATTTGCGATTCATCAGAAAGGAAGTAAAACCCAAGCACAAAACTACCGACCAGTCAGTTTAACGAGCGCAGTAGGGAAAATATTGGAAGGAAAAATCAGAGACACCATCACTGAATACTTCAACGAAAATGACCTGGTGAGTGATAAGCAATTTGGATTCATCAAGATTCATCAGTATTTCAAATATTGAAAGTACTTGATTCATGGACTGAGACACTAGATAATGGAGGATGCATAGACATAGTAAATTTTGATTTTTTGAAAGCTTTCGACAAGGTTCCACATATTCGACTCATTAAGAAACTGTAGAGCTATGGCAGAAAAAGGAACATTTGGGTTACAGCTCTTCTGACCCACAGAAGACAACGAGTAAAAGTATATAACACATTTTAAAATTGGCATGAGGTAATCGGTGGAATACCACAAGAATCAGTGATTGGCCCCCTTCCTTTTGTTATATTCACAAATTATTTACATTACATTATAAAAAGCTCTCATATTTTCTTGTTTGCGGATGATATAAAGCTGTTCAATCCTATTTATACCGAAGAGGACTGCACAAAACTGCAACAAGATCTTATTTCTGCCGAACGCTGGACAGATATATAACTTTTGTAATTCCATCCATATAAATGTAGCCATGTGAGAATTGGATTATCATCCACAAGGAATAAAGGCTATTCTCTGGGAAGCAGCCAGACAACACTTACAAGTATGGACAAGGTGAAAGATATTGGAGTCCTTCCATATACTGAATACGCTAATCAGGTATAGAGTCCTTTGTTAATTAAACATAGTACAGCTCTTGAAAATCTTCAGTGCACAACAACCCAATTATTTCCTGGTTTCAAAGACCTTGAATGCAAAGAACGTTTACAGAGAATGAAATTATCAACTCTATCATACCGTCGCCTCAGAGGAGATGTGACTGAAATGTATAAGATACTAACAGGGAAATATGATCCAGCAGTCTCATCAAATTTTGTTACATTGAGGGATAACGAAACACATACGAGAGGGCACCACCTAAAATTATTTAAAGAAAGATGCCGATTAAATATAAGAAATAACTAATTTATATTTCAACGCATAGACGTATAAAACAGACTCCCACATTTTGTGGTTGACACTTCAAAGATGCAGTCTTTGACACAAAATTACATAAGTTATGGCAAAACCACCCTATGAAAACTGAATACACTGCCCCACTCCTATCTTAGATTGTGTCAGACTCAGACGCATGCGCACACTCCGAGCAGATGTCAAAAGCTGGATCTGGCATGTAAGAGATAGAGGCAGTGTTGCCTAGTCAAGCCAGAAGAGGACCTGTAAGAACCTGTAAGATGTTATTCACTTTACTTTTTAAGTCTTGAAATTGGCCCAGCAACATTGAAGTTCATTTTTGCAAGACCAAAAGAGAGAATCAGGAAGTGGGAGACACTGGAGCCATTACTGCCTATGATACAGAGCTAACTGCACCAATGATTGGCTCGGGATCTCACTTTGGGAGCTCCTTACAACCATACTCTGGAGAGTAGTGTCACAATCCTGATCTCTCACAGTTGACACACACCGTGTGGTAGCACTCTGCAGGGGAAGGATATATCGGCCCCCAAGCCTTACCGGCGTTCCCATAACCGGTGTGGTCATCCGTGCCACGTGATATAACCCTATATATTGAGCACGTCAAGCTGCAATTAACATAGAAAATTTACTTGCTTTTATACCCGGCCAAACACAGGCAGGCGAAATATGTGGTGTGAACTTCAAATTTAATTAATCTTGCATATCTACACTTAGTGAAGTTATTTATTCGTTAGAATGGTATTAAAACTTTGGTCATATGTTATGTTATATGATGTGATGCAGTAAACGTATGTATATGTGGTATAAATAATATTAATAATCTATTATATGTATTCTGATGTATGCAAATTGATGGATAGTTTGGGTTGACGATGACAGGGGGCGAATCCAATATGGCCGCACACAGTGGGAAACTTCCAAAAGTCAAATAATATTTATTGTCTATGTATTATACAAACAACGGTTCAAATACAATACACAGTGCAGTATTAATTGTGAATTAAAAACGAGGAGAGATGATGTGAGAATTTATTATTACTCCGCCATGGTGCGTTGCGTTAATAAATGTTTCGTCTTTCGACTAGTGTATTTATTTTGTGTGCTTTAACTTTTTAAGTGACGATACATTTGTTTCTAGTACTTTGATCACTGCCAAATAATCTAACTATAATTGGCCAAACAAAAGCGTGTGTGTATTTGCATTGTGATTGGCAAGATGTCCTATGAACACATCACGGCAGTGCGTATGTATGTGTCTGTCTCTATGACTATGTGTTTACATTACAATACGATACAAAAGTAACGTTTAAAGACAACAAACATCTTCTTTTCATACGCGCGCGTGCCTGCCGCCATGAATAGGCTAGTCAACAATAACGAATTTTCTTGTTGTATCCAAAGGCAACATATAGAACAGACTACAACTACTTGCTTTTCTAAATATCCAAAGTCCCTACCATCCTTCGGGTAGCATTGTTCCAGCCATCTTGCAATGGCTACCCATTCACGTTGTCTTTCCCGGCATTTGTTTCCATGTCCTATAGTACGTTGCACAGATGAAATCAAATGTTGCACGAAGCACCATATTGAGCGTCAAGCGAATATTGTTTGTTACATACATAAAATGTTAGCTGCACCCACGGAAGTCAACCATCCACCAGTTAAGTCGGTGTTGTACTGAAATCCGTCGTGTCACCTATATTTCAAAAACTGTATTCTTATTGGTCCGTTTACGCATGCCAATCACATGTGTGCAACAACTGTCAGGTGGAACTTTAAATTAAAGCCAAATTAAGTCCTCCTGGCAAGTGACTAAGAAAGTACCATTGCTAAGCTCGCATGTGATGCCTAGAATGTTCACCGGTAGTTGAATCAATGCATTGTCTCTGAGGTAATGCACCACGACATTGTTTGTGCATGGACGAAGCACAGTTGGCATGTATAATTATAGTAACAACCTCGTAATTCGTTCTAAATGTGCAAAGATCCATGACTGTACCCAATTACCAGTGAATGCGAAAGAGAGGGAGATAGAGAGAGTGAGAGAGAGATGGGGGAAGGATGGCGAGAGGGGCGGAGAGAAATAGAGGAGGGACGGAGAATGGGACAGACAGAGAAGGGAAACAGGGAGAGTGCGGGGAATATAAGGATGGAGGGGTAGAGTGGGGAGAGAGAGAAGGAGGGGAGGGGACTGGGGGGACGGGACGGGGCGGGAAGGAGGTGAGAAAGGAGATGGAGGGGAAGATACGCGGACGGAGAGTGACAATGACAAGGAGTTTTATTTCCCTACGACCCCTAGCTGAGTATTAGAAAAATTTTCTCTCTAAATAGTGCAAACCAAATAATGTCAAATAATATAAAATAAAATAAACCACGTATTATACAGGTATTGCACAATTGGAACTCATTACATGTAATTATGTAACTACTAAATTAACTATAAGCTACAATGTTTTTTCTACGCAATTCACAGTTTTGACAGTGAATTTGTTAGACAAACAAACTTTGATATGATTACATTACTAAATCTGGAAAGATCTGTCAACTGTTTCACATTATGTACATTAAACATCCAGTTTATTTTCAGAGTATTAGGTCTGATTCTAAAGTATTTCTTTATGTATTTTGATCTTTCTTCTCTAGTGGTGATGGACATACAAGTACATAATGATATTCATCACCTTTGTCTTCATTGTTGCATACACTACAGAGCCTCTGAGCATTTTCAGGGGGATACTGACCAACGAAATTAACATAAATTGATTCTGTTAGATGGGCTCAAGTAGATTAAATACTTCTCGAGCCCTACTTCATTTTTAAATATTCTGTAATTGGAACACAGCATATTTACATGAATTTCGTTGTGCCATGTTTGTGTTTATGACTTTCATTTTAAGTTCTAGGGTGTGCTCTAACTATGTTGTATTTTCATTTCTATGATCATGCCACATGTTAGATAGTCCACATCCATCAATTATACTCTTGATTTTTAAAATCCATGTTGATTTAAAATTACCTGTGTCATGTAGGTTTTTCATCAGCCTAGACATAACACTAGATATCTTGCTTTGTTTGCCTTCAATTAAATGTACCCAACAGTTTGTTTTTTCCTTTTCTATTATTGTTGTCACTTTGTATGCCAACTTCTCTATATACCATACAATTCTCGGTGTTCCTGTAAAATTTTAGTATACTTTTCAAGAATTTTCTATGGTATCTCTCAATCTGCTCTACATTTTTTGAAAACCCCATATTTCACTACCACATATATAGCAGAATTGGCATTATAAGCTGGTTAAACAGTTCACACTGTATGTCTATCGGTAAATCTAGCTTGATTGATTTAGTTGTGAGGTTGAACACTGCACGCCTAGCTTGGTTAACTTGTTTTGTTATGGCTTTGTTAAACAGTCCATTATAGCTTAGACTGGTTTCCAAATAGATGTAGCTATCAGTTATTTCTAATTTGTTTTGTCCAAACAAGAAGTATGAGTGTGATCTGACTTTTCCACGAGAGAACATAATAACCTTTGTTTTACTAGTATTAACAGATACGTGCCATGTTTGGCAATAATCACATGCAGCATTTAATGCAGCCTGTAAATCTGCAGGTGTTTCTGCCGTAACAATAATATCAAATAGAAATAGTAACGCAGCGAGATGGGGGAAGAGACATATAGATAGACAGACAGATAGACAGACAGTCAGAAAGACAGACAGACAGACAGACCGACAGTGACAAGAGACATACAGACACGGACATGCACCAACGCACATTGCCACACACTACATCAGAACAAAACATTTGCAGCGCCATTCTTTTGAGAGAAAATAGATACAGAGAGGCAGAGACACAGACAGGGGCGAATATTGAGGCAGAGATAGGCAGATAAGCACACAACCCTCAGGCATGCAGCAGACGTACATACAGACAGGCAGGCACACCGACAGGCAGGCAGGCAGATAAGAAAGACAGACAGTCAGACAAACAGACAGGCATGGAGGCAGACGTACATTCAGAGAAACATACAGACAGAGAAGTAGGCAGGCTGGCAGGCTAGCAGGCAGCCAGGCAGGCAGGCAGCCAGGCAGGCAGCCTGGCAGGCAGCCAGGCAGGCAGCCAGGCAGGCAGCCAGGCAGGCAGCCAGGCAGGCAGCCAGGCAGGCAGCCAGGCAGGCAGCCAGGCAGGCAGCCAGGCAGGCAGCCAGGCAGGCAGCCAGGCAGGCAGCCAGGCAGGCAGCCAGGCAGGCAGGCAGGCAGGCAGGCAGGCAGGCAGGCAGGCAGGCAGGCAGGCAGGCAGGCAGGCAGGCAGGCAGGCAGGCAGGCAGGCAGGCAGCCAGGCAGGCAGCCAGGCAGGCAGGCAGGCAGGCAGGCAGGCAGGCAGGCAGGCAGGCAGGCAGGCAGGCAGGCAGGCAGGCAGGCAGGCAGGCAGACAGCAGACTGGGACAGTTGGAGAAGGAGAGACGGGGAGAAAACAGGCATATAGAGAGAGATAGGGGCAGGGAGACAGAGACAGCGTGCTAGTTGCGACTACACCATCGCAACAGTGTAATCAAGCAACCAACGCTACATTACTAAGCTGTGTCGGCTGTTCTAATATTAGACGTGTTACTACAGCTGGCATGCCCGAAGTGACGGGTAATGTGGCAACAAGAAACAATTAAAGTTATGCATTATTCTAATAATATCACTATTATATAAACATGAAAAAATAACTCACCAGGCAGTGTATATTGATACTCGTAATACGGAGCCGAGAGAACTGTACGTATATCTTTGTGGACACGTCCATGATCCCTAGCAAACTGCGACTGGGTGTGGCTCCAGCTACACTCCCCGCGCGTCTGGCGACTAGCTGACATAACAATAGCCTATTCAACCGCTTGCATGAAACAATTCCGCCAGGGTTACATAATATATTATACTTGTAGTGTTACAGATTCTTTGTAGGGTCGTACATGTCAACCGGCCCAAAACACAAACGGATTATATGCTCACGAATATTATTATTGGTTAGTTTACAACTTCATATTTACTTCTTTCCAAACATGTTTTTCTCGTTTTATTATGCCATTACATAAACTTACCACTCTCGTGAATTGCACGCGTGACTTGATTTTATTATTTTGACTAATGACTTGCTTTGATTTGTTTGCTCTAGAATATGTTCAACCAACATTCAATAAATATTAAATTAAATTACTGCCGATTATACCAAAAATCTCTGATGTCATCACACATAGAAGACTCCGGTAATTTGATCATGTGTGTCGTATACCAAACGAAAACTCCCTGAACGTAGGTTTAATAAATTGTGTGTGTGTGAATTACAATGTTTGTTTTATGAATAACCTCTGTATGCGCTTTACATTTCCCCCCGCGCACCTATTTCTTCTTACACGTTTATGAGAATTAATTATTACTTTGATGACACAAATATCAAATAAATTTGCGAGCGCGCGTACAAGGAAGCGGTATGCAACGGGGCCATAAAATAGTGTATTTCCTGTAGACTGTTAAGGGTGAAAGCACAGTTATTTCATAAAATATCAAAGTGTTTATTGTTGATTTATGCATTATCGTAATATTTTGTATATTCATAACATCGTAGTTGTTAACTCTAACCATTGCATGCATACTGCCGGACATGAAGACGGGGAAATGTTCACTTTTTAATCCCCTCAAGCGGACTCTTTGTCTTAGTGGAGGGTATCTCGCTATCTATGCACAGGTCTAATGTCATCAGGTCGTGTATCCAAGTGGAAGGTACGCTATTAAGATATAGGTTAGAAAGAAGTTATTTTGCCTGAAGACGACCATGAAATGTGATTTTGTTTCAAGAACTAGTTTGGTCCTGCCTGACAGATATAACCTCAATCATATGTACGCAATCACGCAATCACGCACGAACGCTATATATGTTACTTATCCTTTACTTCAATAAGCTATATCTAAATATTGTATTCAAGCGTGGAGGCCATATCGCAGGAAGGACATATATATGCTAGAAAGAGTGCAGAGGAGAGCAACTAAAATGATACCAAAACTGAGGGATCTTAGTTACGAAATACGCCTAAAAAATGCGGTTTAACAACACTAGAGACCAGGAGATTGAGAGGAGATCAGATAGAAGTGTTTAAAATATTGAAGGGTTATGAAAATATTGATAGAAATATTTTTTTCTCAGTTAAGAAAGATAGAAGGACTAGAGGACATGAACTTACATTGGCAAAGGAGCAGAGTAGATTGGATATAAGAAAGTTTTCATTTTCACAAAGGACTGTAAATGAATGGAACAGATTACCTGCTGATTGTGTGGGTGCTAGTAGCGTGAATATGTTTAAAAATAAAATCGACACATACCTCAGACGGGCGGGATACACATAGATAAAAGGGTCGGACTCTCTATATGCCAAAGGGCTTCCTTGTCCACCTGCCACCTATAGTTAATTCTCTGGGTGGCAATCTTGTTAAATCTTGTTAAATCTCTTGTTAATGCATTCTAGCTGGTGATGAAACATTTCTACTAAAATGATTTGGCATTGATAATTAATTTTGTATGTTAACAAGTTCAAAAGCCGCTGTCACTGTGGTCAAGCCAGCTAAAAGAGTACGGGAAAACAAGATGCTCATTGAGAACATCAAGATGAGAGTCTACCAGGCCTGTCTGCTGGGCACCCTCCTCTACGGCAGCGAATCGTGGACCACCTACATGCGCCAGGAGCGCCGCCTCAACACCTTCCACATGGGGTGCCTCAAGCGCATATTCAGTATCACCTGGCAGGACCGTGTCCCCTACAGCGACATACTGAACCGTGCTAGGATCCCCAGCATGTACTCACTGCAGAAACGTCTCCACTATCTGGGCCTGGCGGATGGAGGATGGCCGCTTGCCGAAAGTCATCCTTTATGGACAACTCGCCACTGACCAAAACCAGTGGGACGCCCAGCCCTCACATTCAAGGACGTCTGTAAGCGCGACCTAAAGGCCTGCAACATCAGCTCTGAAGACTGGGAAACAAAGGCCGTTCGAAAGTCACACTGCTTGGTGTCACACTGCTTGGCACCAGACAGGGGCATTGGGTGTGCTGACGGAAAGAGACACTAGCATGCAGCTGAGAAGAGCTCCAGGATGCGGCACAATTAATAAATATATAATATATAATATAAATTCTTCAATATTAAAATTAAATATTACTGGTCCACAAATAAAAATGCAAAAAATAACATCATGTGGGATTCAAGCCTGCGACTAAAATATTTGTGTTTTGGTGCATTGTCCACTTCATAATACCATCAACAACACAGTGAACATTACCCATCCCTCCCAGTGCTTATTGCAGACGCTTTTTGAAAATGTTACTGCTGAATTTCAAGCCGAAAGGTAGTTGACCCCAACGATATTTCACATGCCTTGATTGCAATGCAACTGTTACAAATGTCCCTAAATTTATCAGAATTAGAACAAAATACTGACAGCCTTGAACATTTTAAAATAGAATTGATGCGTTCAAATACTTATAATAAACTAAATAAGGATAGAGATACTAATCCCAACGACAATTACAACCTCCTTGATGAAACTATTACTACTGCTATGGATACATTCTTACCTACTAAAATCATTAAATATAATAAAACACAAATATATAACACAAAAAGTCATGTTGGATTACACAAGGTATCATTAGATCTATAAAATTTAGAGATAAATTGTATTAAAAACTTAAACATCCTTATATAGGTACAGCAGAATATGTTTCGCTCAATACAACGTTTCATGCGTATAATAAAATTATTAAAAGAAATATTAGATTAGCCAAACAAGCATATTATCAATCCAGTTTTGAAAGAAATAAGCACGATATTAAAAAACGTGGTCTATGATTAAAAAAATTATTCAAAAAAAGACAGGGACAGAAACATTTCCTGATTTCTTTCAAATTGATGGTAAAAAAAGTAACTGACAAGGGTATTATTTCAAATAAATTTAAAGTCATTTTTCATCAATATTGATTCTACACGTGCATCATAAATAACCAATACTGGAGATAACTCTTACAAAGACTATTTAACAGAGAGACGTATACAGACTTTCAACTTTAAGCCAATAGACAATAGTACAACGATTAGCATAATTGATAGTTTACATCCAAAATCCAGCTGTGGTAAAGATGGTCTATCCATCAAACTACTAAAGCTAATTAAAAATGAAATAAGTGAAGCTGTCACTCTAATCATTAACCAATCAATAACAACTGGCATATTTCCAGATAAATTAAACATTGCTAAAGTTATTCCACTTTTTAAAAATGGTGATGAGACAATCTTTGATAATTATCGTCCAATTCCTATCTTACCAGCCATTTCCAAGATATTTGAAAGATTTATGTTTAATCAAATACAAGAACATTTCAACTTTCTAAAGCCTTTGACACAATTAATCATAACATATTATTACAAAAACAAAATTATTATGGAATAAATGGTGCAGCACTAGATCTATGTAAAAACTACTTACACAATCGTAGCAATATGTTTAAATTGGCGCTTACAAGTCGGAAGAAGCAGCCATAAACACTGGTGTCCCACAAGGGTCTATTTTAGGACCCCTTCTGTTTATTATATATATTAATAACATAATATTTTCAAATGATCATTTTAAATTCATAATGTATGCAGACGACACCACTCTTTTTAATGCATTGAATAAATTCCAATCTACGGATGGTCAAGTCCAAAATCAAAATATAAATAAAGAATTAGAAAATATATGCAGGTGGCTAAAGGCAAACAGACTTTCTCTTAACGTTAAAAAATTAACATTCATGGTATTTCACATGCCCCAAAAGGAAATCGAACTTCCTAAAATAGAAATAGATGGGACAAATATTGAATGTGTACATGATTTGACTTTTTTAGATATCACCATAAACCAACACCGACATTGGAACAGCCATATAAACAAAACAGCGAATAAAATCAATACAATAATTGGAATTTTAAATAAACTTAAACATGTATTACCTAAGAATATATTATCTATAATGTATAATTCGCTCATTCATCCCAAGATTAATTATGGCATATTGGTGGGGGATTATCAAGCCTATCGCATTTTTACACTTCAAAAGAAAGCAGTGCGAATAGTTACTTCAAGTAAATACAATTCTCACACAGATCCCACCTTCAAAGAATGTAAATTTCTTAAGCTGGATGACATCTATAAACTCCAACAGCTCAAATTGTATTACAAATTGATCAACAAGGTTATACCAGAATACTTCAGTTGTATTCCATACACATGTAACTTTGCAATTCACCAATACAACACACGTGGTAAAAACAACTTATTTATTCCCAGAGTTAATCATCAATATGCAAAAAAATACATCAGACACAACATTATACAAACTGTTAACAATACTCCAAACATCATCCTTGATAACATTTCTACACATAGTTTATGTGGTTTTTCCACTTATACAAACAATTACTTTATCAGGAATTATGAATCATGTTGTCATATTTCTAACTGTTACATCTGTCATTCTTAAACTAGGCATGAGTTTGCATTTGTTTAAACTAATTTATGTATTATACTATACTATGATATACTATACTAAACATACTATGTTTACACATATATGTATACATATATAGTTGATCACGTAATAATCATATAATTATGTTACATCAGTGGGGTGGCTCCCATGATAGCGGCATATAATTGTCTTAATGGGAGCCTCCCTGACCTTGCAATGAATTTTATATTGTAGTTTATGTACTTATGGTGGTCAACATAAATACTGTCTGTCCGTCCGTCCGTCCGTCCGTCCGTCCGTCCGTCCGTCTGTCTGTCTGTCTGTCTGTCTGTCTGATACCGAAACGGTGTTGCGAAATTAGTCAGTAGGTCAGATTCTTAATCCAGTTCACAGTGTAGATATCCTTGTTGCAATTCACACACATCAATTTCTTGGAGTTCACAAGCGTCGGTAGTATGTCGTCCAGCACAGGAAGCTTGTAGTGTTCACGCTTCAGGGCGAGGTTGATAGGTCTAGGGTCAATGCAGATCCTGACAGCCCCAACGTTTCTTGGCCACAGACAGTTGGTTCACCCAATCAGTGGGTTGGTCCACTATGGCTATGACGCCAGTGTGTTCTAGTCGATCTAGCTCATATTTCTCGGAACTGTGATTTCGATAGGGTACGATGTAGTTTCACGACAGGTTCTGCATTTTGTTACAGAGTTAGACCAATTTTCCCACCAAGAAGCGAGCCAAGTTTACCGTCGAACGCTTCAGGATAGTCTTCAGTGCATGGAGTTTGAGCAACTCGAGAAGCGGAGACTGAAGATACAGTTTCAAAGTTCTCGTAGTTCACCGCGGTAAGCTTCATGCATTCAGCAGCTTCACGGCTGAGTAGTAGTGGTGTCAGTTCGTCATGATCCACTATGACATATAGACCTCTGTGAACTTGTCTCCTGTAGCAGGATTTACGGTTTTAGCTCGGCACTTGCCGAAAACTTCAGTTTTCACCTTGTTCCACATGTTCGGAGTGTTGGGTTCTGTGCGGATAACTTTCTCCTTCACATACTTTTTGGACATTATGCTGACAGCTGATCCACAGTCAACCTCCACTTTCGGTGACTGCTTTTCGACCTGCATGTTGCATAAAATGAGGCCAACTTATAAGGAGAATGCGTGCACATAAGCAATGACGCAGCTCATATCGCCATAGCTAGCACCGGGGCTATTTGAATCTAACCCATCTTGTACACTGCGAACAGTCTTATGGCATTGTACGGAGCCTCTGAAATTGTTTCGGCCCCTGCACGCGCATCACACGTCTTGTCCCGTGCATGGTTGAGTTCTTTCTTCACGTACGGGGCGCGTTTTACAGCAGCATTTGTATTTTCGCTGACTAGCAGATTTTCTTCCACCGAATGTCGACTTGGTAGTGTAGCGTCTGTATCTAGTGTCGACTCTGTTCACAGCTTCTTTTTATTCAGAATTTTGTATTATTCTTCAACCTCTTGCATGCACCGGAATATGTCTACCGCTCTGGATAGATCAAGTTTTGATTGTGAAATTAGTTTGTTGCGGATCTTGTCACTCTTTATACCGAGGATTAGTGCATCTTTCCCAATACAGTGTAATAGAAGTGCCGTTAAATAGTTGTTTGGCTTAGTGAGTCCACACACGGTTAGATAGTTTTCTCACATTTGTTTCCATAACTTCCAGTTATCGGCCTGATTGGTTTCCAGTTCCAATGCAGGTGGAGGCGAGCCGCTGGGCAAGTTCACATAGATGTGATTCCGAGTCCGAGGGTCATCGACATTTGGAGCAGGTGCCCCTGTCGCTGCCACACCGGCCGTTACAGCTGAATTATTGTCAGCCATAGTCCTCTCTTTAATACAAATATCACTTTTGACAGGACTGCCTTCCATACTCAGTTACCTTCGATATCCCACCGCTGCCACCATGTTACGATGATCGCTCGGACCTCACTGTATGGACTTTAGAATATACAGCATCCTCGCGCGCCACGGGGTGTTGCTGATTACATCAGTCCAAGTACCCCCTGGTAGAACACTTGCTGAAATTCGGAATATAAGCTCAACCGATAATATCGCTTGCAGCAAATTACAGTAGTCTTCTGAGTGGTCTTCATGGGCAATAGACGTAATTATTTGAAATCACAATACCACTCAGCGGCACGTTAGAATGGTCGAATGGGTAGGCCGATAATTGTATTGGGATTCCTGGAAATTGGAATTGGGGTGCGCGTCGGACAGGTGTCTGCATTGATCTCACAGGTGGTACGGCGAAGTCAATTATGAGTATGATTCAACTAACTTCCATACAATGCGTAGGCGATCTGCCATGGGTAGGGTACGTAATCACACCCCTGGCTTGTGAGGATGAGTGAAAGACTCTGCCCAAGTTGATTCCTGTGCCATCTGGTGGCTAAGGTGCTAAGGATAGTCTTTTTCCCCAAGTATCTGTCCCAGTTTAGTAACTTTAAAACAACTATAGCATTCAACTATAGGCCTAATACCTGTTACAATATGATGGTAGTGGTAGTGAGGAAATAAGATTTTTCTCAAGGTTCAATCGTCTTATAATCTGACAAAACGTTAACTTGGTCACCAGTGGGAAAGTCAACTGTGCTCCGTGCCCAATATCGATCTCTTGAGTTGAGACACGTGTTGATCGACGGTTCCTTTGAATATTTGTTTAAAATATTGTATTGTATTGCAACAACTGATTGCCAGAACCTCAGTCTCATATTTTAAGGTTATAATATTTAAAATTATTCTAAATATCTACATACTGCTGAAATTACTTCATGTAATATTTGTGATATGAACCTGTTCATTTTTAAAGCTGCCACAAACCAGCATTATCACTCAAAATATTCAATTTGAAAGTGTTACAACACTAGTTTAATGTGTCTTTAGGAGCTAACAACACAATTCCAGTAGCTTATTTACAAGGTTGTCCATATACATTTATGTTATGACCCTAGATATATGTAGATATTATATTTGGACGCAAACTTTTTACAGCATTCAATGTCTGTTCAACCCATTTGGCCTGTGGCGTGTGTATGGGTGGACACCAAATTGTCAGTACCTACACTATAAAATGAACAAAACAAACACAGAGCTAGCGGCATTTGTGAATTTTTATTACCGTACTTTCAGAGGTTTCAAATACAATATTTTATTTAGAACACAGCAGTGTACACAACAGGAAACTAAACAGCCTGCATACAATATTCCACAGAGACAAGCAGAATATAATTGTTCTTAGAAGGTGGCCCAGTAACACACCGAGTTGCACTAAAACGCTGCATTCAAACAGTTTAGTTTGATCTCTCTGCAATATTTCTGTGGTAGATGGTCTTGGTAATGAGATTACAACATCATTTGACGTCCCTGCGAGTGCCAACGTAATAACTGATGAAGATTGAAAACCACAACTCTCCATTGCTTTCTCTCCCACTTATCAAGGAACACATCTGAGTCTATGGCAAATATAACCAAGTTCGTCTTTCTTCAGACGGTTAATGGGAAAACATAATTAAACAAGACTGTGTTCAGACATTCACTTTTAAGTATTCATCAACGACATCAAATTGTGCGTCAACAGTTTTGAGGAAAATAAATGGAGCAGATAAGATTGATTGGGTTTGTATATTGCATGCAACCTGTAAAGTGACTTGTTTTTATTGCGACACTGACACAGATACAGCCATAAGTGTAGGCCAATTTGCGACACAATGACTCTGTCACATTCAATTAGATGTCACATTCAATCTGATGTTACATTCAATCAGATGTCACACGATGTCTTCAGAATGACGCATTTCAAACATTCAGCCATTTTCAAGTTTGGATGGTATACATGAAAAGTATTCTTATTTATATCATCTATGTCAACTGTCTGCATGACATCAGTGCTGTAACAACCATAACTGTGATGTCACTAATGTCAGTGTCACCCTGTCATCATTATCAAAGTCACCCTGCCATCACTGTTGTGTCACTCTGTCACCACATTCAGTGTCATGCTGTCATCACTGTTGATGTCACCCTGTAATCACTGTTGTGTCACCCTGTCACCAAAGGCAGTGTTACCCTGACACCACAGCCAGTGTTACCCTGACACCACAGCCAGTGTCACCCGGTCACCACAGCCAGTGTCACCATGTCACCACTGCCAGTGTAATACTGTCACCACTGTCAGTGTCACTGTGTCACCATGTTACGTGAGCAGTCTGACACCAGAGCTAACCATGCAGGTGTCCTCAGTGGTGATGAGATCAATGATGGCCCGAAGTAGAACATCCTCCTTGTCCTGGGGCTACCAGCAACTCGCCCCCGAGTGAGTCACTTTGTAGGCCAATAGCCGGTCAAGCTCTATCCGCAACTCCTGTGGACAACAATACTCGCACACTGTCCACTCGTCACTGGTGGCACACATTGATATACAGAAAAACCAAACATTTAAGTTTGTGTATAGTCGAACCTTGCTTTAGGGTCGCCTCCATAATACAGCCACCTCACAATTCAGGTCACCTTGGGACAATCCCAAATTACTTTTATAAAAAAAATGTATAGGAAATTTGTGCAGCGGTCACCTCGCTGTCCAGGTAACTTTTTCCTAGTCCCGAGAGTGATCTTAATAGAAAGGTTCACCTGTTCATAGTCCCGAGGGTGACCTTAATAGTGAGGTTCACCTGTTCCTAATTCTGAGGGTGACCTTAATAGTGAGGTTCACCTGTTCCTTGTCCCGAGATTGACCTTTATAATGAGGTTCACCTCTTCCTAGTCCCAAGGGTGACCTTAATAGTGAGGCTCATCTGTTCCTAGTCCCGAGGGTGACCTTAATAGTGAGGTTCACCTGTTCCTAGTCCCAAAAGTGACCTAAATGGTGAGGTTCACTTATTCCTAGTCCCGAAGGTGACCTTAATAGTGAGGTTCACCTGTTCCTAGTCCCGAGGGTGACTTTAATAGAGAGGTTCATCTGTTCCTAGTCCCGAGGGTGACCTTAATAGTGAGGTTCACCTATTCCTAGTCCCGATGATGACTTTAATAGAGAGTTCACCTGTATGTTGTTAATTATTTGATATATGATCTGCTTGAGTGAGGGAACAATTAAGACTACAAAGGTAGTGCTTGTTAACATGAGCCTGTGTGCAAGTCTCTGTTCGTAAATTTCTTTCATTCTTTGGCTCAATTTAAACAGAAATGTGCATTTCACTTTCATCTATAATACAAATTGCTCTAAAAAGACGAAAAAACTAATTAATTGTTAGGTTAACTGCTCTAAGGAAACACATTGTGACATAATAAACATGCTAAGGGTCAAGCTCTACCTTGACCAGTCGAGCTACGTGCTTGTTGGCCCTGACCTAGATCCAGTCGTCAATAATGATGCAGTCAACACCTCTTTCCTGAAACAACACAACACTTGAGTTAAAGGGGGCCGTGGGGGAAGAGGTTTATCTTATGGGGGGAGTTGGGGGAAGAGGTTCATCTTATGGGGGAGAGTGGGAGAAGAGGTTCATCTTATGGGGGGCAGTGGGGGAAGAGGTTCATCTTACGGGGGGCAGTGGGGGAAGAGGTCGATCTTATGGGGGGCAGTGGGGGGCATTGGGGGAAGAGGTTCATATTATGGGGGCAGTAGGGAAGAGGTTCATCTTATGGGGGGCAGTGGGGGAAGAGGTTCATCTTATGGGAGGCAGTGGGGGAAGATGTCCATATTATGGGAAGCAGTGGAGGAAGAGGTTCATCGTAAGGGGGAAGTGGGGGAAGAGGTTCATCTGATGGGGGTGAGTGGGGGAAGAGGTTCATCTTATGGGGGGGCATTGGGGGAAGAGGTTCATCTTATGGGGGGCAGTGGGGAAGAGGTTAATCTTATGGGGGCAGTGGGGAAGAGGTTAATCTTATGGGGGCAGTAGGGATAGAGGTTCATCTTATAGGGGGCGGTGGGGGAAGATGTTCATCTTAAGGGGGCAGTGGGGGAAGAGGTTCATCTTATGGGGGGCAGTGGGGGAAGAGGTTCATCACTTGGTTTTATTCTTACAGAGAAACTAATTCAGCTGATATGTTATTTCTCATTGAATTGACCAAGGCACAAGTGCAATTGTATATTTGTGGAATTGTGTGCTCACTGACAGTGTAGTGATGTGACCACTGACAGTGTGGTGATGTGACTACCGACAGTGTGGTGGTATGGCCACTGAGTGTGGTGATGTGACCATTGACTGTGTGTTAATGTGACCACTGACAGTGTGGTGATGTGACCACCGACGGTATGGTGATGTGACCACTGAGTGTAGTGATATGACCACTGAATGTGGTGATGTGACCATTGACTGTGTGTCAATGTGACCACTGACGGTATGGTGATGTGACCACTGAGTGTAGTGATATGACCACTGAGTGTGGTGATGTGACCATTGACTGTGTGTTAATGTGACCACTGACGGTATGGTGATGTGACCACTGAGTGTAGTGATATGACCACTGACAATGTGGTGATGTTACCACTGAGTGTGGTCATGTGACCACTGACAGTGTGGTGATGTGACCACTGAGTGAGGTCATGTGACCACTGAATATGTTGATGTGACCACTGACAGTGTGATGATGTGACCACTGAGTGTACTAATGTGATCAGTGACAATGTGGTGATGTGATCATTGAGTGTGTTGATGTAACCACTGAGTGTGGTGATGTGACCACTGAGTGTGGTGATGTGACCACTGAGTGTAGTGATATGACCACTGACAGTGTGGTGATGAGATCAGTGAGTGTGTTGGTGTGACCATTGAGTGTGGTTATGTGACCACTGGGTGTAGTGATGTGATCAATGACTGTGTGGTAATGTAACCACTGAGTGTGGTGATGTGACCACTGACAGTGTGGTGATGTGATCATTGAGTGTGTTAATGTGACCACTGAGTGTGGTGATGTGACCACTGAGTGTGGTATTGTAACCACTGAGTGTAGTGATGTGACCACCGAGTGTGGTGATGTGACCACTGACAATGTGTTGATGTGACCACTGAATGTGGTAATGTGACCATTGCATGTGGTAATGTAACCACTGAGTGTGGTGATGTGACCACTGACAGTGTGGTGATGTGACCACTGACAATGTGTTGATGTGACCACTGAATGTGGTAATGTGACCATTGCATGTGGTAATGTAACCACTGAGTGTGGTGATGTGACCACTGACAGTGTGGTGATGTAACCACTGACAGTGTGGTGATGTGACCACTGAGTGTGGTGATGTAAACAATGAGTGTGGCCGTGTGACCACTAAATGTGATCGTGTGACCACTGACATGGTCACGTGACCACCAATTATGTGTTTATGTGACCACAGTTAGTGTGGCTGTATAACCACTGACAGTATGATCATGTGACATAGGGGATTTATAAGATGATTACTAAATGATAAACCAAAACATATTATAAGCTACGTCATTCTTGACACAAGACCCTGAAGGTTCTGCATAATTTAAATGACTAAACATGATATAATTTGACAACTACAAAGATGGTGATATAATGACCAAGTTAGTTGATGATAACTGACCTGAGTTACCCTGATGTTGCCCCCAAAGAAGAGCAAGGGGTAGGATGACACCATCCATGGTGGTGTCATACAGGAACATCTAAAAACAAACAGCAAAGTGCATTTCACACTGACTTGATATAGAAATGGGGTTACATTCTTGAACAAATTGGTGCAATAATTCCAACATTTAACAGTACTTCTTTAACTTTCAATATCTACCTAGATGCACACATACACAGACCCTATACATGCACATACATCATAGTTAGACAAAATCAGTAACTAAGTAATGCGTAGTTCTGTCTGTTGGCAATTCCAATGCTACTGTCATCACCACAGTCAGGTTTCCCGTCACCGAAACAAATTCAGGAGCCTTCCAAAGTGAGTCGTGGCTTCCTCGATATCCTTAGCTTAGCCTTAAGACATCTCCCAATGTGACATTTACACGTAAGCCAAGACATCTAACAGTCTAGCACGCCCTCTCATAAAACTACGTCGATTATCAATGGAAAACATTAACAAATAAAACAGTATATTGTAACAAGGCACGTTATTTTATTGTTAAGTTCTTGTTAGTGTCAAACTAGATAATAATAACCCGGTTTACATGGGTTATACAATTTATGATATTTAGAGAACATTACTTACAATTAAAAAAGAGCAATAAGTGAGACCATCGCTACAGGCTTGGGACCCCTCAAAAGAACGCTGGGGGTCCCGATGACCCTTGAACATAAACATCCAGGTAAACTCCTGTGCACCTAAATAGGATTGAAAGATGAAGCGTCAGTGGAATACAAAAAAAAACTAACTAATTACATAAAAGGTAGGCAATTACCAAACCCCAAGGTGGCCCATATGATAGCGACTGTGTGTTAATCGTAATAGGAGTCTCCTACACTATTATATTGTATAACCTTAATGTTAACGCCTTTCGCTTTAGATAGTTACACTATATGTTTCTGGCAATGATGTTTTGACGAATTAATTGCAGCGTAGCTGGATGCTTCCCAGAGAAGTCGAGAAGATGTTCGGTTGAACAGGTCTGCTAGAGAGTAAAGTGTAAAGCGCTTTGAGCATTTATTAATGCGGGTAGGCTGGAAACATTTGGGATGGGTTTGGGGTGTCTGGTACATATGACTGCTTTTTCCCCCGGGCAACGCCGCGTAACTCAGCTAGTTTACATATACTACTACTGGAATGTATTCAGTTTCACAACCACACACATGAGCGTGTATAGACCTGTCAATCAAACATTTATTATTATTTTTATTATTATTACTAGCATTTCTATAGCGCCATATCTCCGGGACCTGCCCGTTTATAGGCGCGTACACACATTATAAAACGTACATGGAAACAAATGTAAAAATATATATGTATAAAGATGCCGGTAAATATAATAATTATTAAGATTTACAAGATTGTATATATATATAATGTGGCCAACAAACATGACACATTTGCACAAATATTAAGATAATTAAGTAAGAGAATATACATTATGATATATAAAATTGTATTAAAATATAAATAATAATTAATTAATTAAAATACATTATATAATATAAATAAATTAATTGATTAAATACATGTTCATAAAAAGTGTCCTACAGCACAGTTCCTCAGTCGATGTACGCCTTCTTAAATAGATACGTTTTAAGGCAAGCTTTGAATTTATCCGAAGTCTCTACTTGACGAACGTTTATTGGCAGAGCGTTCCAGAGCGTAGGTCCAGACACGGAGAAAGCTCGTCTGCCGTAGCCCTCTAAGTTGTAGCGCGGGACTACAAGCAGATGTAGATCAGCAGATCGGAGATTGCGGGTTGGCGTATACGGTATTATGAAATCTTGGATATACGCTGGAGCAAGATCATGTAAAGCCGTGAAAACAAGGAACAACAGTTTGTACTGGATACGCCAGCGAACTGGTAGCCAATGCAGTTCGACCAGCACAGGTGTTATGTGCTGGTGCTTTCGGTGTCTTGAAATAAGTCTTGCTGCCGAGTTCTGTACCATCTGCAATTTGTTCAAAAGTGCCTCGGTGATGCCGTACAGGACCGCGTTACTGTAGTCCAGCCGCGATGTCACCAGGGCGTGGACTAGTGTCTTACATGCATCAGTAGTAACACAATGTCTTATTTTTGAAATTACGTAGAGATGATAGTACGCTGACTTTGTTGCGGATGGTCGGTGACGGAACAATGTTACATCCGCATACACTAACATACGAAACGTCATGCAGGTGTTTACGATTTGGTGCCGTGATGATAATAGCCTCGGTCTTGTTTTTGTTCAGCAGGAGATTGTGGTCTGACTTCCACTGCTTCGCTTCTTCGATGCATCGCTCGATGCGGTCAACCGCATCAGCGGCTTCTCCATCCCGCGTCCCACCCAAGTCAACATACAATTGGGCGTCATCTGCATAAAGATAGTATTGCAGCTTGTGCCTTCTGAAGATAGCACCCAATGGCAGAGTGTATATGGATAAGAGAATTGGGCCCAGCACAGACCCCTATAGGATGCCAGATTCGAGCAATGTTCTATGTGAGTTGTGGCCACTAATGTACACTGACTGAGTCCGGTTCGACAGGTATGCCTCCAGCCATTTCAGTGCGATGCCTTTAATGCCTATGCTGCGCAGCTGGTTGATTAATATCGAGTGGTCAACAGTATCAAACGCCGCACTCATATCGAGCAGCACTGCCAGCACACCTTTCCTTTTGTCAAGGGAATGGAGATGGTCATTCTGAATGCGCACCAGTGCTGTCTCAGTGCTGTGATGTTGTCTGTACGCACTTTGGAAAATGTCCATCAAATTGTTGTCGGTTGTTGTTCATCGAGTCTGAATCAAGGTTTGGTTTCTTTAATAGTGGTGTGATCACAGCATGTTTGATGTTGGCCGGCACGGACCCCGACTCGAGCGACATGTTGATGCATTCAGGGTTCGTACGGGGCATGGAAATCCTTGAATAGCATGTAATATCATTGGTTAAAATTCCAGGCCTTTAAAGCCTTGATTTTTGTTAAACACCATGGAATTTTTAGTTTTCATAATTAACATGGCAGCATTCCATAAAGATCTTAGTAGGTGATTTTTGCCATGAGTTCAAAATAGGCGTAATTGTCAGTGCTGTTCTAATCTGGGAAGAAAGGGCTCATTGGATTCACATGTGCTCCCTCGTTGCGACATTGTTACCACTGGCTACATCAGAGACATCGTTGCCGCTACAGAGGGATAATGTCAAAGCTATAGAGGGATCACGTCAAAAAGACGCTCCTTTAGAGGCGGGTTGTATTCCGTAACGTAATAAACTGCATTTGATTGACAGTCAGTTTAGTACATCGTACTATTTGTAGCAATTAGCGGTGGCCTTTAAACTGGATCGTTGCGCGGCGATTTGTTTATTGGCAATTCAAACGCCGGAAACTTTTCCACAACATTTCCGACACCAGTCTTTGTAGTGCCAGTTTTTGACTGACAGCAGTAATTAACAATGTATCTACGTTGTTGCATTAAAACAGTATCCATTTGAATGTTGCAACAAACTATAAGCACGTCACGGGCGCGTAGAGTATTTCCAGGAAGTGCCCTGTATAGACTATGCCAACGTCAGAGAAAGGATCCACGTGTGCCAGAAAGGATCCACGAGTCACACACACGCACATATATATATACACACATATATATATATATATGTATATATGTATGTGTATGTATGTATATATATATATATATATATATATATATACATATATGTGTATATGTGTATATCAGTAGGGCGGATCATTGCACAGTCAAAATTCTTACCCGCTCCCAGCCGACTCAGCCCGTCCAAATGACGGGGTGACGGGTCTCTGCATTAGTCGAAAATAAACACCGGCAAGGCGCCGCCGACTTGTCTTCATAGGATCGATTGCGACTCGTCTTTCCAAAAAGACCTAACCTTGCACCGGCGGAAATAAAGCGTTATTACCACTTAGCAACATTTAGACAATACGTACCGTCCCCACATTGTCTTTGATATCTATCTCGACCGTTCCAAATTACCTTGACCGCTGTTTCGAAACTCTTTCGTTCACCGCGCGTTGTCTGTGTCTTTCGGGAGAGACACTGTAAATCGTTGGTCCCTTCTATCCGGTGTCTATGCCACAGGAAGTAAAATGTTGCTAACATAGAATTATGTAAAATGTTGCTAACATATGTGTCATAGGTGTCAGAGGCGCGGTTACTTTTTGAATTATTGCGCTGTGTATCAGTTACACTTTGTTATTATCAAGCGACTTGTCAACAGTCTGTTGATGATCCGGTTCAGTCTATCAGTGCTATCTTAATGACTGCTTCTATACTTCTTCGCCGAAATACCTTGCGGGCTGTTTCAGGAGAGGTTCAACCATGCATCGTCGATTCTGACATTGTTTAACTTTACCAACTGTGTGGGTATTGAATCTCCACCAACCCGCACACCCACTGACCGACTAGACTGATGTGTCGTTGTGGTAACGCCGTAAAGTAGTTGGTAAGCGTATTGCCGGGATATAATGATGTCATAGACTCGTTGCTGAACAACGTCACGTAAAAATCAGACGGCTCAGTAGTAGAGCGCAGTGGTGCAGTGTGTAGAGTTTCAGACACTCGACAGAGAGAACCCGGGGTGCGAATTCTGACGTATCGAAATGTGGACAAGTTCGTGTACTCTACGTACGTTGCTCCAGTTCATTCAGCTGTGTGAATGAATACCTAGACAGTGGTGAATATTTGTGTCCAAATAGTTTTGACGCATTAATTGCAGCGTAGCTGGATGCTTCCCAGAGAAGTCGAGATGATGTTCGAATGAACAGGTCTGCTAGAGAGTAAATTGTAAAGCGCTTTGAGCAGTCCTGTCGACTGCGTACTGCGCTATATAAGAACGCATCTTTACTTTTGCATTTACAACATCGCCACTGCCTTTCATCAATAGATTAAGTAACATATAACAAAGGCAACTGCTCCACAGAGCCGTCCACACATTAGAATTGCCGTGACCTGTCGTCAGAATGTAAATACAGATTATTATACTCGTGTACTGGATGGCGACATGACACAAGAACACGATTTCCAGGCCCCGCCGAATACGGCTCACCGAAAGTCTTTGCTACTGAGGTTAATGTGTTTCGTCCACCGAGGTTTTCTCCGGGAGAATAATTACTCGCTTAGCGAGTGTCTATCCTGTAAATTTGACAAGAGCCGTTGGTCGATGCAACTGTTAAACAAAACATCGTTTCCAAACCACTTGACCAACATACTTGCGTTTTTCTCCCTCGACACTCCAGAACTTGTTCGATCAGACATGCAGAATGTATATTTCGATATCAGCGCTTTCTGTAGTTCTGGTTCGTAGAGTGTGCCGTCTATGTCCACCCCCTGTGCATCGACCAATCTATAAACGGGTGGCCCCGGTAGATGCATCCTTTTCACTTTGCTGATACGCACATCATCACAAACCTTTCAATTGGTTTCAAAGGCCAAGACTAAGTGCAGCTGCAGGAAAAGAGTAACAATATATATATATATATATACATATATGTATGTATATATATATATATATATACATATATATATGTATATATATATATATATATACATATATGTATGTATGAACTAATAATTATTTAGTTAATTAGCTATTTTCGACCAAGGCCGACTCCAGTCTCTACATTGTGACTCCAAGGCCTGTTAGATGGAGGAATATCAGATACTGCAGCTCAGCCTTACACAAAACAACAAACTAGGAAAACAGTGTGTTTATACATATAATCATGTGCAGAAATAATATTTTATGTGCTTATTTTGATAAACAAAAACACGATAGGTAGCATATAAAACATATTTCATGTATAAATGAACATTCAATTACGACGTAAACACTGCGCTAAAAAATAACGTTATAATTTAGAATAACGGTCTTAGCTCTTGCGAGTGTCGTAGTATTACACAACAACAGCGAGGTCATCATCAGACCCGCCCTAACACATGGGAGTGAACGTTGGGCAATGAAGACCAACAACAAGAGGAAAGTTGTCACCACAGAGATGAGGATGCTTCACGGGATCATCGGAATATCAAGGCTGGATCACATCCGAAATGAAGAAATAAGACAGGTACTGAACCTCCCGCCAATCGACGAGGTCATGCGTATTGGCCGTCTACGATGGTTCGGCCATGTGCAACGACGAGGCGAGAACAGCGTCATCCGCAGTATGATGAGCTTAGCGCTACCAGGTGTCAGAAGACGAGGACGCCCAAGGAAGACGTGGAAACAAAAAATCAAAGAGGACATGAGGGACGTAGGTGTCACAGTGGATATGGCCCTAGATCGCATGGAGTGGAGGAGGAGGACTAGGCCGACCCCTTGTTGATAGGGATGAGGCCGTCAAGGTGAGCAAGGTCTCAGCTCTTGCGCGTAACGCTATTGAGCGATATAACGGACACAAGTTCCGGACGTAACAAACAAAGCCCAGAAATAAACGTTTGTATACTTATCTGAATAATGAGTGGAATAATAGATACCGCTGTATAATACAATATTGTTAAATTAAATCATTTAAATGAATGAAGCCGTGACACTGATAAAATAAAGGAAACATGGCAGTTGAATAATTTTGAAAATGACGTCACTCGACTGAGCCACAATGGTTGTCCGCTACCAAATATTTTGGTGGGCGTCATCATTTGACCATCCATTTGGAAAAGCTCAGTCAATGGGCAGTTCATTAGCTCTTCTGTGTATCAGGATATGACGAACATTGTACCATGAAATAAATCTTGACAAACCGACGTCATCTTGTATCTTCGTCAGACTGCTACGAGAAAGTAACAATTGGCAAACCATCGCAACGTTATATTGGCAAACGACCAAGAGATGTTGATATTTTGTAAACCACCATGATAAGTGAATATCGGGAATGCATCCATGATATATTAACAATTAGCAACCATATATCACAATGTTACTTTTTATTGGTAAAATTCCATGAAAAGGTAACAAATACTTGGCAAACGGTCACGGGAAATTAATACTAGGGTGACTATTTTTATTTGGTAGCAATTGAATAAAAACAAGCCTTAAAATAACCTGTATGCGCCCACTGTCACATTCACCCTCATATGCGCCCACTGTCACATACACCCTCCTATGCGCCCACTGTCACATACACCCTCCTATGCGCCCACTGTCACATTACACCCTCCTATGCGCCCACTGTCACATACACCCTCCTATGCGCCCACTGTCACATACACCTCTCCTATGCGCCCACTGTCACATACACCTCCTATGGGCCACTGTCACATACACCCTCCTATGCGCCCACTGTCACATACACCCTCCTATGCGCCCACTGTCACATTACACCCTCCTATGCGCCCACTGTCACATACACCCTCCTATGCGCCCACTGTCACATACACCCTCCTATGCGCCCACTGTCACATTACACCCTCCTATGCGCCCACTGTCATATACACCCTCCTATGCCCACTGTCACATTTTCCACCCTCCTATGCGCCTTCCACTGTCACATCACCCTCGTATGCGCCTACCTCGTCACATTCACCTCCTATGCGCCCACTGTCACATACACCCTCCTGCGCATGCTCACTCCGTGCCCACTGTCATATACACCTCCTATGCGCCCACTGTCACCCACCTCCTATGCGCCCACTGTCACATACACCCTCCTATGCGCCCACTGCTCATACACCTCCTATCGCCCACTGTCACATACACCCTCCTATGGGCCCACTGTCACATACACCCTCCTACCGTCACATACACCCTCCTATGCGCCCACTGTCACATTTACCCTCCTATGCGCCCACTGTCACATACACCCTCCTATGCGCCCACTGTCACATACACCCTCTTATGCGCCCACTGTCACATAACCCTCCTATGCGCCCACTGTCACATACACCCTCTTATGCGCCCACTGTCACATAACCCTCCTATGCGCCCACTGTCACATACACCCTCCTATGCGCCCACTGTCACATACACCCTCCTATGCGCCCACTGTCACATACACCCTCCTATGCGCCCACTGTCACATTCACCCTCCTATGCGCCCACTGTCACATACACCCTCCTATGCACCCACTGTCACATACACCCTCCTATGCCCCCACTGTCACATACACCCTCCTATGCGTCCACTGTCACATACACCCTCCTATGCGTCCACTGTCACATACACCCTCCTATGCGCCCACTGTCACATACACCCTCCTATGCGCCCACTGTCACTTAACCCTCCTATGCGCCCACTGTCACATACACCCTCCTATGCGCCCACTGTCACATACACCCTCTTACGCAAAGCATCAATGTCAAGTGTAGATTGGAATAGGCCAACTTAATGAAATTAATTTATTGTTTCACATAGGTTATAACAACAGCACATATACATCAATACACGTTCACAGCAAGCATGCCGGCCCCAATGGTACTGCTAAAATAACCTTTCTGTTTATTTGTTTTCTGTGTTTTTCTTCAAGTATAGATGCTTGCACGTCCAAAATCTCAAACGGGTCAAGACCTAAAACTGACCAGAACGTAAGTGACTGTTTAAGATAACAAAATTTAGGCTATTTATGTTTTATTTAATTATGTATTTCTTGTCTATTTCACTTAGATTGTTGAACATATATACACACGTGGTATCCATACCTTGAAATTAATAAATAGTACTCTTGTTCCATGTTACAGTTTCGTGTTTAATGTGGTTGACGTATGGCACTTTCGTCAGCAAATGTCGACAGTAGACATGTACACGATACCTTGATGAGCATATGCCTAATATATATGGCATTGTGTGTGCACTGTTAAAATCTTAATCTAACTTCTAATTACAGTGATACATATTCCAACATTTTGCTATACATATTTCTGTATGAAACACTTGTCTTAGCAGCACTTGTGTACATATCCCCACACCAACACATGTAGATAATGATCTAAATCGGTAGAGAATAATGGAGATAACAAAACACAGCAAATTCTAGGAAGGCAGCCTCTATTTGCCTACTGACAGAGCATTATAACTGTACTAAGTTCCCATATTATAGCATTAAAGTGATGTAGGAAATGCGTTTAAACTTGCATAACTCATAAAGTATTCAAATGCACACGATCAAACTTTCACTGATTATTGCTAAATATGTATGTTTCAACATATGACATTTTTTTCTTGCTAGGTTAGGTCATAGGTCAAACAATTTTGATTTAATATTTTTAAAATTTTGATGTGTGGTTCATTGTCTACACAGATAGACCTTTAAAATGACACCAACATCACATCTGTAGGTCCCCTAGAAGAGGAGTTATGACCCGTGGAAGGTCGTCAGGTATCAAGGTCAGGTCAAACTTTGATGACCTCTATCTCTGGAAAGGAAGGTCAGATTGACTTAAAAATTGTTTCTTAACATAAACTGATGAACATAAACCAACACACATAGTTTCATCAAAATCGAAGACAGACTTGTCAATTTCACCCTGTTTTTGATTGATTTGGATGGAATGCCCCATGCTCATCATGTTTGGATTGTGTCGACAAAGTTGCTTTTACAATAATTTTGAAAATTCATAAAATATAAATGTTGCACAACATTCAACATTTTAGGCATCTTCTTGAGTTAAATACACCAATGATGACTGAAAACAGTGTTTTGAAAAATGCGTTACATTTAAAGTTTTGTAATTTTATAACTTTATTTCCATCATACAATGGTCATTTTGTTTGTCATCGAAACGGGAGTTCGACAGAAACAAATTCAATACATTTTACTCTAAGTGATGGGCAGAACAAATAATGATTGCACTTCCAGTACAAAATAAAACTTGTTACATTGATGCAATATATTTTAATATTTTTGTCGACAATAATGTTACTATGCTCTTTAAAGGTCTACATTTTTCAAACTAAAATTAAAACTTACTTATATAGGAAAATATATAACCACATATGTTATTTTAATGTTGTACATTACTTCATGCATTGTATAATGTTGTATTTATACAGCTTATGGAAATAGCAGCTGGATTTATGGTGCAAACAAAATGGTTTAATTATTGAATGTTTCTCGGCTTCAAAAAGTTTCTGTTATCTAAACTTATAAATGTATAGCCAGATGTGAGTGAAAAATAAACACGATAGTACCATAGGTGAGATTTCGTATGTTTTTATATTCCAAAAAACAGTGCCATTCATTCAATATGTCATCGGCGGCTTCGTGCGTGGAGAACTGGTGTTTTTTCTTTTACAACAATATGTCTGTCATGAGCTGTCGGTATGTTCATTCTCCGTTTATTCCATACATTTTCCTTCTTTTCTTTGCTGAATCTGTTACATAAACAGCAGCTGGTCCACGTTTCCTTTTGATACTTTTATCGGTCACGATCCATTCGCATGGCGGTGGCTACTCCATATACACATATGTTGGTGACTTTTTTCTTGCATTTATTAACTAGGCGTAGCTAATGGAAGTCTGACGGACAGTCCCGAATATTCATGAGCATGCCTTATACGGATCGTGAAGGTGGGGCCAAAATGGAAGCAGTTATTTTTTGATATATTGTCAGGGTCATTAGTGATTAATAAAACATAATTATAATGAAACAAATGCATAGAATTACGGTAAATTATCATATTAACTGGATTTTTTAATAATTGCGTACATTATTAAGATATTAAAATTCTCAAAGAATCGCTTTAATCGGTATGGAATTCATGTGACGATTTTATGTTAAGAGGTGCATTTTAGGACATTGGCTCACATTGTGGGAATAACACTCGTATTAACACTAAATCGGCAGTGCCGGATTTAGGGCAGGGCAGACGGGACAGTCGCCCAGGTACCTCCACGGTAGAAATACGTTTTATGGGGTCTCCACAGAACGCTTTTTGGGTAATTTCATTGTGGTCTAAACGTTTTAGTCGTAACTTTAGTGCTTTAATATGATGCAAACTGATGTTCTAACAGAGCAACAAGTGCATGTCGCTGAGTGAGATATCCCTATTGTAGAAGGTAAGAAGGACAATTACTATGATAATAGTCAAGCAATGTCCAGGGACCCCCACATTCTTAAATCCAGCATTCTATATCAGTGCAACATATTGCGTTATCCGAATGACTGCATCCGGATTGAAATGTTTTGATTCGGCGACGTAGTAAGGCACATGTCGTGATTTCAGGAACGCGGCTGTTGGCCGCAGCTCTGTTTAACCATTTCGCGAGACAATTGCGCAATACGTCACTATGTGCACGTGACTGATCACGTGTCAACGCTATTTCGGACAAAGCCGCGTTGTCGGGCAGGTGTCACCTAGCGGAAATATGGAGGAAGTGGACCCTAGTCCGCCAGTAGACGAGACAGCGACCGTTGACGATGACGCGCCGGACGCCGCTGATGCCCTGGCAGCTGCCTTCGGCGATGCCCCAGACGCGGACCGCGCCCCGTTACCGTCTGAGGCCCCGCCGCCTGAAAGCGTTCTGTCTCGAGTGCTGCTGACGGGCGCGGCGAACTTCGTCGGCATACACGTACTGAACGAGCTACTCAAGTCGAATAAGTACAGCGTACGGGCGCCGCTAAGCCGACGGAGCAAGAACTTGAATGATCTGTGGCCGCCCGCCAACTATCCACTGCAAGTGATTTTGACGGACATTTGGAAGGAGGCGCCTGCGCCCAGCCTCATGGCTGACTGCACCTACGTCATACACTCGGGCACCCCGTATGTGCAAAACGGCATGTCGGAAAGTGAAAACCTTGACTATTTCATTAAGGTGTGTACGAGTAAGGTGACCGCTTATCAAGCCATTGGTGTTCGGTCGTATAGCCGGTCTTTAGCTACTTTGAGTTTAACAAGCTCTCCATCCTGTCAGGTCTTTGTCAATCTCAAGTACGACGCAACCGAATTAGAAGAGGTCGTTAGATTGTTTCGCCTACGTTAAAACGACCTTGTATAGTTACATGTCTCTGGCTACCGACCCATCTCCTTGCACTCTTTGTCCACTCCATCATTCGTGACGTACTGCGTATCCATAGACGCCGGAACCAGGGGATTAGGGAAGTCGTTTAGTGGGGCTGGATGTAGGATTAGTCTCTCATAATATTTAGGGAAGCGGTGAATTTTGATGTGGAATTGGAGAATTTTGGGGAGCTGCAATGTGTGGTATTTTGGTGATCCTAAAGTGAGTTCCAATAGGTGGTTTTTGGAAAGCCTCATGGTGGGGTATTTTGGCGACCCTCAAGAGGAGGTGCAGTTGAAGGTGTTTAGTGAGCTTCAAAAATTTCGTCACAGCAAAAATGTATTCACCAGCACCCCGTCTTCCGATATCATGATCCGTCAGCGGAGTGAGTGGTGCTGATGCTCCGGCTCAGAGCCTACCGAATATTAATTTCGTTATGGCGCAAGTGATATCATATTTCCCTCTGTCGCATGGAGACGCCCTTGAGGGAAAATGGGCATATTTAAGCATACAGTGAACATTTTGAGGTTTTTGCGCTTGCACACGATTGCGGGGTACCTATTCCATGTTTCACCAAAGTCATTCTGTCATCTGACGGCACTAACTGTTATGATCGTCAATTAAAAAAATTCCGAAGGAGGCGTCTTGCCCCCATACGTGGGGCAAGACGCCCCAATGAGAAATTGTGGTGAAACAAACATAAATTTAATCTGCAAAATGCGTTGAATAATTTCAAATAAGAAATACGAACTTTATTAAAGCATATTAAACGACATCAGGCAACAGATGAACAGATGGCACATAATGCACAGTCAATCGCTCTCCGATTCACAGTTGGGACACGTGAAAAAGGCCTGTCCCGCGGTCCAATCTTCGTGGGGCCATTTCTTGCACAGTTGACATTGCACCCACACCTCTCGTGATCTGCTATCTTTGAATGGCTCTCCGCAGATAATGCAGGGCCATTCTTCCTCCTCGCTACTGGAGCTCACGCGCCTTTTCTTTGCCGTGTGTCTCTTCACTCCTGTCGCCAGGGGCTTCTTCTTGAGCTTGGGTATGCGTTCTTTCTTCGCCTGCTGCATAGCCAACTTGTTCTTATGCGGCGATAACGATCCCACAGTGGCGACTTTCTTGTTACGGTGTCACACTCGGCAATACGCGATCTTGCACGTGGACGCGATATCTTTAGCAACGGAGATAGCTGCTTTATCAGCTCCTTAACTGTCGACACTCCTGCGGACGCGGTCGTTGGCGGGCCAGCAGTGGGCGGTGTCGGCCCAGCAGTGGACGGTAGCGGGCCAGCAGTGGACGATGGCGGACCAGCAGTGGACAATTGCACTTTAGGGCGATTGAAACCGACAGCCCTTGCGGTGTTCGTACCCTGAGGCTGCCGAATAGCCAGGTCAGGGTGGCGCTTGAAGAAGCCGTGAAGCCAGTCTCGGCCGGCCATCTTTGTTTCGGCGTTGAACGTGTGCGCAAGCCCCAGCTTCACCGCGAGATCGTACGCGAGGCGCCTGACGTCCACGGTCGTCAAGCCGTACAGGCACTTCTCCATATACGCGATGTGTTCGCGCAGCGTGCGTTCCACGTCAGCCGATAGTTCTGGTAGCCTTGGGCCGAGAGATAACGATCCCACAGTGGCGACTTTCTTGTTGCGGTGTCTTCGCAGCGTTTTGGCCGGAATGCCAAAACGCCGACTGACAGCCTTCATAGGCTGATTCTCCAGCGCTGCCAGTGCCTCCTTCAACACATCGTCCCCACAGGCACCCCGTTCCGACTTGCGCTTGTACATGCGGACCAATTCTACAGAAGAAAATATTAGTCAGTAGATGTTCAATCTGTCATAGGCCTATTGCAAATTTGCATTCAAACACATGCCGTATTTATTATTTATTTATTTATGCCTATTTATTTATATATTTATTTATTTGTTTATTTCTTTATTTTGTTTAAACGTATTTATACAGGGTAGGCTAGTACATTCAGATTAACATACAGTTTTTCACTGTGGCCCTGTGCTTATACATAATTTATGGAAAAAATACAGGAATAAAAAAGCAATATATATATAAATACAATGTTGCAAATACACAGACAATAAAATAGGACAATTAATATAACAATTACATCATAATATAATGCAATAATTATTGGTAATATAGAATGATATAAAACATAATATACAAATACTATAAATAAAATAATATTTAATTGTAGCTCTAAGGCTAGGCCTTACACGTTAGCCTATGTTGCATGTGTAAAACAATCAATTAAAAAACGTGGGGTAAGACGCCCCTCAAGGGGCAAGAAGCCCCCCCGGGGCGTCTTGCCCCACGTCGTTGGGGCGTCTTGCCCCCAATAGGTTTCATGCAGACATGTGCCGATGGTCAAATTACATTTAATTATCGCCCATTTTGCTTGGTAATAATTGAAACTACTGACATAAACGATGCATAAAGTAACGACTATATGATATCGCACGTAATATCTGTCTCATAATTATACATCTAGTATGTAAAATTTTAACATTAAACAAGCCTAAAAACTTTCTCACCGTTGTTTTAGCGTTCTTGCGCGTTCGGACGCAATGAATGCTAGGTGGCAGCATTGTTTTCATCCACCAGAGACAGGCAGCAAACGATCGACATATTGAAATACCCAGGGGGCGTCTTACCTCGAGGGGGCTTCTTACCCCACCTTACCCTATATATATATAATATATATGAATCTATATATATATATATATATATATATATCAATCTATCTATCTACCAATCTATCTGTATATACATATATCTAAATAAATAAATACACCCTTACTGTGCGTACGCTGTAGGGCACGTTGAACTTACTGAAGGCGGCCAAGGCGATCGGCACTGTCAAGCGGTTTATCTTCGTGTCGTCTATTGGCGCCGTCACCGGGCCGGCCGCCAATTGCACCAACAAAACATACACAGAGGAGGATTGGCCGAACTTGGAGGAACTTCCGGTTAAAAGCAGAGGCAAGGCCAATGTATGTTGTACATTTCTTGATCCTCTTAATTATCGTGTCACTTTAGTTGTACGGTGGGCGCCTTCTACAAAATGAAATCAATATACAGTAGAACATGTCTGACGCAGCCACCAAGTGGCTGACACAAAAAGGCCTGATTAAAGGGATACCCTCATTACACATACTGGTCAGATTTATACATACAGTGTATTATGTACAATTCTGGCACTGTTTCACTGAAATTGTTGGCCCGACTGGCCAAAGCCTTTCCAAAAACTAACGACATTTGACGCAATCTGGGAATTTGCGCTCCATTTCCAGCCGAAAGAGCTTTGTCGGGAACTAGTTTTGGGATCTAACACAGTGGAACACAGTTTCATGACGGGTAAAGTTGCAAATTAACGAAAGTCGAAATTCAACACAGAATGGTGCACAAGATTTCCCTGCATCGGCAGGACTGAGCAGGTTTTTTAAGATTTAACAAGATTGCCACCCAGAGAATTAACTCTAGGTGGCAGGTGGACAAGGAAGCCCTTTGGCTTATCGAGAGTCTGACCCTTTTATCTACATATATCCAGCACTTCTGAGGTATGTGTCGATTTTATTTTTAAACATATTCACACTACTAGCACCCACACAATCAGCAGATAATCTATTCCATTCATTTACAGTCCTTTGTGAAAATGAGAACTTTCTTATATCTAATCTACACTGCTCCTTTGCTAATGCAACTTCATGTCCTCTAGTCCTTCTATCTTTCTTAACTGAGAAAAAAATATTTCTATCGATATTTTCATAACCATTCATTATTTTAAACACTTCTATCTGATCTCCTCTCAATCTCCTAGTCTCTGGTGTTGCTAAACCGCATTTTTTAGGCGTATTTCGTAACTAAGATCCCTCAGTTTTGGTATCATTTTAGTTGCTCTCCTCTGTACTCTTTCTAGCATATCTATGTCCTTCCTGCGATATGGCCTCCACGCTTGAATACAATATTCTAAATGAGGCCTAACTATTGTTTTGTACAGCGGTATTATTAGCTCTTTTTCCTTATACGTTATGTTTCGCCTATTAATCCAAGGATTTGATTTCCCTTTGAAGCTGCAATTCCGTACTGCTCTGAAACCTTCATATCAGCACTAATGGTTAACCCTAAGTCCTTTTTTTACAGTAGTACTTAGTACAGTACCCCCCATTGTGTATTCTACCTCTTCGTTCCCATGTCCTGCGTGGAGGCATTTACATTTCCCAAAATTGAACAGCATTTGCCACTTTTCAGACCATTTTATCAACTTGTCAAGATCATCTTGTAAATATTGTCTATCTCCATCACTTTTAATCCTTCTAAACCCTTTTGTATCATCCGCAAATTTCAACACCTTGCTTGTTATTTCATCATCCAAATCGTTGATATATATTAAGAATAATATAGGTCCTAGTACTGATCCCTGTGGTACCCCACTCAATACCGATTTTTAGTTTGAAGCCTCCCCACTAACTACTACACGTCGTCTTCTGTCAATCAGCCATTTTTCTATCCAGTTTATTATACCATTTCCTATGCCATGGGCCTTTAGTTTAAGCAGTGATCTTTGATATGGTACTTTGTCGAAAGCTGTTTGAAAATCTAAGTAGACGATATCTACCGGTGATCCCTCATCTATCCACTTAGTGATGTCTTCCAAAAAACATAACATATTTGTTAAGCATGACTTCGCTTTAAAAAACCATGTTGAGATGGGTTTATCAAGATATGTTTAACAAGAAAATCCACCATGTGATCTTTAATTAGTCTTTCTAATAATTTGCAAATCACTGATGTTAAACTCACTGGTCTATAGTTCTCTGACTTGTTTATCGAACCTTTTTTTTAAATAACGGTATAATGTTTGCCTCTTTCCATTCTAAAGGAACCACTCCCTCTTCTAATGACAAATTGAAAACTGTTGCAAGCGGTACGCTGATTTGTTCTACAATTTCCAATAGTAGTTTGGGCGGAATCCCATCCACTCCAGGTGATTTATGATCCTTCATAGCCCTTATTTGCTTAGCTACCATTTCCGGGGTTACAATTACTTGTCCAAAATAGTTTGAATCTGCCCCCTTGAACTTAGCCTCTGGTACTGGCAGTGAACTAATATATTTCCTGGTAAACACTGAACTAAAGTACTCATTCGGGTCTTCTGCCATTAAGAATCCCTCTGATATTATATTTCCAGCACTATCTTCTAAATGACCGACCTTATCTTGAACTTACTGTTTGCTTCGAACATACGCATAACAATTCTCGCTGTCATGTTTTATATTACTAGCTAATTGTTGTTCATAGCTTCTCTTTGAATTTCTAATTTCAGCTGTAGCTTGGTTAAGTGCTTCTTTATAACTGTTGCAGTCTTCAGGTTGTGGGGATAGCGAGGTGCACGCTTTGAGCTATAGCTTGGTTAAGTGCTTCTTTATAACTGTTGCAGTCTTCAGGTTGTGGGGATAGCGAGGTGCACGCTTTGAGCTATAGCTTGGTTAAGTGCTTCTTTATAACTGTTGTAGTCTTCAGGTTGTGGGGATAGCGAGGTGCACGCTTTGAGCTATAGCTTGGTTAAGTGCTTCTTTATAACTGTTGTAGTCTTCAGGTTGTGGGGATAGCGAGGTGCACGCTTTGAGCTATAGCTTGGTTAAGTGCTTCTTTATAACTGTTGCAGTCTTCAGGTTGTGGGGATAGCGAGGTGCACGCTTTGAGCTATAGCTTGGTTAAGTGCTTCTTTATAACTGTTGCAGTCTTCAGGTTGTGGGGATAGCGAGGTGCACGCTTTGAGCTATAGCTTGGTTAAGTGCTTCTTTATAACTGTTGTAGTCTTCAGGTTGTGGGGATAGCGAGGTGCACGCTTTGAGCTATAGCTTGGTTAAGTGCTTCTTTATAACTGTTGTAGTCTTCAGGTTGTGGGGATAGCGAGGTGCACGCTTTGAGCTATAGCTTGGTTAAGTGCTTCTTTATAACTGTTGCAGTCTTCAGGTTGTGGGGATAGCGAGGTGCACGCTTTGAGCTATAGCTTGGTTAAGTGCTTCTTTATAACTGTTGTAGTCTTCAGGTTGTGGGGATAGCGAGGTGCACGCTTTGAGCTATAGCTTGGTTAAGTGCTTCTTTATAACTGTTGCAGTCTTCAGGTTGTGGGGATAGCGAGGTGCACGCTTTGAGCTATAGCTTGGTTAAGTGCTTCTTTATAACTGTTGCAGTCTTCAGGTTGTGGGGATAGCGAGGTGCACGCTTTGAGCTATAGCTTGGTTAAGTGCTTCTTTATAACTGTTGCAGTCTTCAGGTTGTGGGGATAGCGAGGTGCACGCTTTGAGCTATAGCTTGGTTAAGTGCTTCTTTATAACTGTTGTAGTCTTCAGGTTGTGGGGATAGCGAGGTGCACGCTTTGAGCTATAGCTTGGTTAAGTGCTTCTTTATAACTGTTGCAGTCTTCAGGTTGTGGGGATAGCGAGGTGCACGCTTTGAGCTATAGCTTGGTTAAGTGCTTCTTTATAACTGTTGCAGTCTTCAGGTTGTGGGGATAGCGAGGTGCACGCTTTGAGCTATAGCTTGGTTAAGTGCTTCTTTATAACTGTTGCAGTCTTCAGGTTGTGGGGATAGCGAGGTGCACGCTTTGTGTGTTATTGTTTGGTCGTGTTGGGTGGGTCTACCGACATGCGAGGACACCAGAACACATCGAAAACGACGGCAGCCATCAAGGTCCAGTACCTCGCCAGTGGCCGTGACCATCCTATATAAAGTAACTCCTCGTGAACATGATTGATATGTGGTTTCAGGCCAATTTTATAGGATCTTGCCTTCTTACTTCTAGCGCCGTTGGCAGATGTGGTGAATTATGGCATGTTCGCAATTGCTCAGTCTGTAAACTATTTGCATGATAGTCTGGCATGTTGTTGCAAATGATTAATTCCAATAACTCTTAGATGGATGGGCCCAAAAGACACAATGTTATGGTACAGTTCTGCGATTCCCGGAGAGCCTATCTGTTTGGCCAGTTCGATTTGTCCTAAAGAGCTTTGCTTTTTCTTGGAGCCAGATAGAACTGCCAAAGCCGATGATTGTGTTGATACTGCGGGCAGGTGGAGATGGAGGCATGGAAGTACGTGGGTAGCTTCCCCGCCGGCGAGTGCTTCCAGCTGACCGTCGTCAACCCCGCGTGCATGATGGGTCCGTTGTTGTCGAAGGTCGTGGCGCCGGGCCGCGTCGTGCTGCACCGCCAACTCATGGAGCACAAGCTCAAACGAGTCCCCAACTTCTTCCTGCCGATCGTCGACGTGCGGGACGTCGCAGTTGCCATCTTGAACGCGCTGACGGCTCAGGAAGCCGCAAACAAGCGCCACCTGTTGGCCGCAGAGAATATCTGGTACTCGCAGACGGCGCAGATCCTCTCTGACGAATTCTCCAAGTACGGCTACGACGTGCCGACGAAGAAGGCGTCGTACATGTACCTGTGGTTCAACGGCATGTTCGACAAGCAGATCCGCAGGTGGCTGCCGATCATCAATAAGGAGTTTAAGCTCGACAACACCCGCATGAAGACGGTTCTCGGCGTGACGCCTCGCAACATCAACACGACACTCATCGACATGGGCTACAGCTTGATCGATACGGGATTGGTGAAGAAGGCGACTAACTACCACGGGCGTCACTCTGGTGAGCCACTCCACACACTAGGGGGAGGGACTGTGTAGCCGGAAGTGTGAGGTTGGACTTAACAGTCATGGGAGGTAACTGGTAAAGAAACAGTGGTAGAATAATAATAATAATTCCGTTTCTTAATATAGCGCTTTTCAAGTAAGTAAATACCAATCAAACGCTTCACATATTAAAATGGCGCTTTGACTAAATGCTAAAATATAAATTAAATAAATATGCTAAGATAAAAAATAAATAAATTAGGGTGTAAAAATACAATTTCAAACAATGAAATTAAAAACCAATCAATGCTATAAAATAGAAACCACCGCGAGAAGCGTTGCGTCACTCGCCGATCGCAATGCACGTGTGGGCGCATTGCGAACTATTGCGCAGTTGAGGTAGTTCGGGGCTAAGCCATGTTAAATATGTACGTACATATCTTGAAGGTGATTCTCATTCTGATCGGCAGCCAATGCAGTGATTGCAGAATCGGCGTGATATTATCTCGCCGTCTGACGCGGTTGCACGAGGCGAGCGGCCGAGTTCCGTGCTCGTTGAAGTCGGTTAGTCTGTCCATTGTTCAATCCACCGACTAGAGCATTGTAGTAGTCGAGGCGACTTAGCACAAGACAGCGTACTGCAGCATGGCACGCGTCTCGCGTCAGCAGAATTCTGCCGATCAGGCGCAGATGGAAGTAGGCCGAAGAACCGTAGCTGGAGACGAGGCGGTCTAACTGCATGTGTCGGTCGACGTAGCAGCCTAGATTTCTCGCTGCATCTGTTGATTGCAAGGCAAGTCCAGGTAGTTCCAAGCTGGAGCTGCCATAAACACGTAGATTGTGAGGTGACTGCAACACGATAAACTCACTTTTGTCATTATTGAGTTTAAGTTGATGCATCAGCATCCAGGCTCTAATCTCGGCGATGCACTGGATGAGCAGCTGTTTAGCGTTTTCTAGTTCGTCAGACACCATAGGGTTATAACTGACATATAGCTCGATGTCATCAGCGAATCGGTGATAAAAAACACATGATGTTTCTTGCAGATGTCAGCAATGGGTGTCGTATATGCGTTGAACATCACTGGTCCAAGTACTGAACGCTGAGGTACACCATGGTAGATGGGGATTGCATTCGAAGAAGACGAACCAATCGTGACACACTGAGATATGCCGGTCAATATGATCTAAACCAGCCAAGTGCCATACCGCCGATGTTGAATCGTGAAACCAGAGTGTTCATCAATTCGTCAATGTTAATCGTGTCGAATGTTACACTCGTGACAAAAAGAACCAGCATGACACTGCGCCCCGAATCAAGGTTGCGCACGATGTCGTGTTTTACTTTCATCGGTGCTCTTTCTGTAGAATGATGTTGTCTATACGTCGACTGCATTTCGTCATGCAGCTTATTCGTTGCCATGTGCAGATTCAGGGACGACTTGCTCGATCAACGTCCATATGAAAGCGAAGTCGGAGATGGGACGATAGTTCTCCAGTTCGTTCTGGTCAAGTGAGGCTTTCTTCAGTAACGGTGTCACTAGGGCAGTTTTAAGTTCACTAGGAAACACTTCTATGTTTAATGACGCAATTACAATGTTGACGAGTGTGGGTGGCGTAACGGTTAAAGTAGTTTTAAGTAGCTATGTAGGTAGCACATCAAATGGACAACATTTCGTTGGTCTGGACATGATGATCGTTTGCCGCTCTTCAGCGTCAGTTGAACAGAGATTGTTTAGACCTTGCAATACAGGTGGAGCAGCAGGCAGCAGTGACACCACGATATATTCTGTTGTCACTTTCGCACGCGTAACATCGACGACTTTTTTATATTTTCTTCAAAGAACTCGGCAAAGGCATGAAACATTGATTCATCGTTCTCGCGATCAGGTAATGTCTGGTCACTGCATTTGGTTAGTGAATGTAACACTTGGAATGTTGTTTTTGCGTCAGCGTTGTCCAGTGCTGCACTGCAGTAGGCGACTTTCGCGTTTCGGACATGGTGTTTAACGTTGTTTATTTGCGACATGTAGATCTGCTTGTCGATTTCGAATCCGGTTAGGCGCCATTTTCTCTCAAGTGTTCGTCGCTTACGACAAAAACCCATTCATGCCAAAAACTGACTGAAAATGAAGTTAATGTTTTATTATATTTTGTCATTATTTTGGTTATGTTAACATGTATTTTCAGTTTGATCTATACACCATGTTCCTAAATGTTACATCTGATGTGGTCTCTTTGAGAGAGCTAGGTGCAAGGGGGTAAACGAACGTTGAAAGCTGGGCTGGTCCTTTAAAGCCATACATGAAATTGGGAACGTTATTTCTATTGGTTAAAAAGAACTGAAAAGTGCAAAACGGCACCCCTTCATTGTGTGCCATATATTGTTTTTGTTGTTGTGCATCCTTGGGGTACAAACGTGCACCCTTCTCCTTAGCGCCCTAATTGTACCATTATTGCACCCACGTAGCACCCTAAATTCTGATGACACGTGATTAATGGGGTGCAACATTGCACTCCGAAGGGTGTAATTTTGCACCGGAAGCGTGCATATAAGTGCAAATAGTTTTGCACCTTAGCAGCACCCCAGTTGAACCCTAATTTCTCCGTGAGTACGGTCGCCTGCACAATAGTAGGGTGTCTAAGGGATAGTATCGTTATTTGCCGGATAAAAGCATGAAAATTGGACCATATATGTACAATTTCACGACGAATTTTTTTCTGTCCTTGACCTTAAACTTCAAGGTCAAATGTTACTGAACGTGAAATATAACTTTTTTCGATACCATGTTTTTTTTTATATACAGTGTATGTACGAATGTATGTAATTGTGTATGTATGTTTGTCCATGACCTTGAATGTCAAGGTAAAATTTTGATCACCAAAACATCGCTGTTTTTGTTTATATGAATATATGCGTGTAATTACGCATGCATGTATGTATGTAAATATGTGTGTATATCTGTGTATATTTGTATGTTATTTACCCTAAATGTCAAATATTACTGAGTGATATATATATATATATATATACATAAATATTTATATATATTCAAAAACATCGTTGTTTTTTATGCATGAATGTATGTGTTGCATTTATGCATGCAAGATACAAACACACGCGCGCGCGCACCACACGCACGCACACACGCGCACAGACGCACACACATTTCCGCGGGTGTGCGTGGCTATACTGTATTAGTAAATATGTATGTAAGTACTGTTTTTACATTTTCTTTCGTCGCCCAAGCCAGTAATAATCACTTGTCACTTCTCGACACAGGAACATGTGCAAAGGTCCGTGCACGGCAGGCCAGCTAATCACTTGTCACTTCTCAACACAGGAACACTCCCGGCACCCCTTAGTATCTTCAGGAAGCGTTGACCAAAGAGGAGACCATCTCCCACCCTCGAACGCCCATCCAAAGTCCTTTGGGGACGGCACATCCGGCCGAGCCACACAACTCAAAGACCATATGCTTGCCTGGTAGATGGTGCGCCTGAGGTGTTGCAGCAATGCACCCTCTGTTGGTGGCAGACGACCGAAGGCGCAGTTTTTCTTTGTGAAAAGTTCTCGTCTTGCCTCGTTAACAGACGTTGCTGCACTTGACTTGTCATACATTGTGATGACGAACTTCTCCATCAATTTAAAGTCTGGACTAGCCACTTCTAACTTGGCAAACGGTGACCTCGCTGTGGTTGCAAATGTCTCTGTCATACTAGGAACTTCAGACCAAGCCTTCCAAGCTGACCTTTTCCCTACGCCATAGAACGCTGAAACTACATCACAGCCCGTCATGGCATGGAACATCAGGAGTCCTTTAGCCTTCCGCTCTCCAAGGCTGTCAGAAACGGTGTTGACGAGTGTGTTTCTGAAGTTTCACCCTCTTCCGAATGCCACCCACAGTTGGATGTTACCGACGGTCGTTGTCAAACAGAAGAACAATCCAACGAAGATGACGACAACGTCCGTGTCTACAGTGCGCACCACGACTGTCTTCGTCCCTTGCTGAAGAGGATGTACTGAGTAGTATACTACACGCGTGTCTACTTCATCGTGGGAACACAATTCATCTACGACTGTCCCATGAGCAGCTACACTGTCACCAGTTGTCACGCACACCACCTTGTCTTATGGCCATTGCTTTGTCTGGATTGCTTCTCCAAGAAACTTGAAAAGATCCTCCTTGTTTTTTTAGTCCCGCAGGAACTCTGGCCATTTCTTTGGAACCATGGCGTGTCTTGTAATTCGCACTCTCCCACCGTGTCCGCGCTTCTCCCTGGCTGTTAGTTTCAAGCTGGGATCGACATATTTGTCCCACACAGTGTCCATCTTCGATGTCGATTCAAGTTCCCTCTTGATGAATGGTATGAACACTTGCTCGGCGTATTCCTGGAACGTTGCGCAGCCTGTGGGGGTCAACGTGTGAGTTAGGACAGATCTGTGAAAAACCTTTGCGTCTACAAATGGAGGAGCCTCGGTTTTGTCGGGAATATCAAGACAAGACAGCAGGTCCGACTTTGTACCAAACCTCACTTCCCTAAATTGTGATAGAGGGGGCGGGAAAGGTTAGTTCGCGGACTTGGTTTGCAGTTTACAACTTGCCAAACAGTGATGCGTCTGACTTGATGTGACTTTCTTCTTCTCCAGCTTCGGTTTTCTTAGCGTGGGAAAACCGTTTCTCTTGATCGGGTGCTGAATGGTGTGCTCCTTTCGTGTAGGACATTCAACCGGAATGCCTCGTATTGTACCTGGCTCACAGTCTCCAGCTCTGGAGCGCATGCTTGGCTGTGGAGCACAATCAGACTGCTGCACTCACACTCGAAAGATTTCCGTGTTGCGGAATGACACCGACGAGAAGTGGAACTTTCGCTGAGTAGCCAATGTTTCTTCGTGGTCCTGCGAGGTGCCATCTTTGAAGAGCTGCTGCGTTTTCAGTGAGACCGATGATGCTTCTTTCCCCTTCACGCCTTCATTTACCTTTCATGGGCGTTTGCATTGGTCTTTCTTTATAACAACAACGCGTTTTGAAGCGTCACTTCCAGAGGTTACGCAAGCACTCCCCGCCACTGGACTGGATACAGTAGGACAAAGACAGTCCCCTGAAGAACATCTTCAAACCTCTGGTGCCCTTGCGTCTCCTTTGGTTTGCTTTACCGGTGTTGTTGCTTACGCTGAGGCTGATGTGCTAGTTCAAGTTGAATCTCAACCAGTTTTGCCAGTTCTTGTTAGTAAGGTCCTAATTCTAAATTGACTATCCTCTTTCATCAATATTTGCGTGCAAAATAAAGTATGTATTTGGAATTGCATCAAATTAACGCACACCACCCCTGGAAATCAAACAACCCCTCCGCAAAAAAATATCAACCAACGTGTGCAAATAAATTAATAATTATACATATTATTTCAATAAAACTACTATTTTTTCCATCAAACCGTTTTCCTCCAGAGTGGAATGCAGAACATTAAAGTAATTATCAATGATTTCTGGTGTGGCGTTTGCCTCTCTCCCGTGATCAATCGACTCTGGCTTTCTAATTGAAATATCAGGGTGCCTGTCTCTAAACCCTCGCCACCACTTTAGGGATTGCCCGGTGTTCCTATTGACGCACTGATTTCACTGCGGCAGGGCAATGACCCACGCCAGTCCCACTATGTGGGTTCGTGTAATGGGATATCAGTGTTCTGCCATGTAGTGGATGTATCATACTAATACGGCTTCGTGTTCATCTCCTAGAACTGTAGGTCGTCCCATTTTTGTGTACATTTACACTGTCACTCAATATTATTCGCTCGCGGGGCTCCGTATTATTTTGCCGCTGCTTATACGGATACAGATGTTAACTTCGACTGCTTCCTTGAGCATTTATTATATCAGTCTCGTCCCATGTTCTTTTATTCATAGTGGTGATATCGTATATCGGTAACGTAATGTTTTCTTTCCATTGCTGTCTGAAAACAAATAAAGAGTTACAAGAAATGTGCTATTGACGTAAATAAGACATCTCTGTAGAATGTATTAATAAAAATATGACTAAGAAATGCCTGACGAAGATAATGTACTTTGACAGACTGGGCGACTTTGATCACGTTTTGGGGTGACTTAATATCGTTATACATTTCAAATAACTACCAGCTTTGCACAATGCTTGATCCCATCATAAACCTTGCATCAATGAACGGCAGAACGTTCTAACCCCACACTGACACAGCCAAAGTGAATACGACATTAACATTGGTAAGCAGGCAACAGCATTCACGCTGCAATCACAGTGGTGTCAAACCTACAATAAGGATAAAGATACAACGAATATTGGGTGCCTTCTTTGGGGTCATATTTTACATACAAATACAACGTTTTACCGTGTTGCTGCTAGTAAATTTAAAAGAGTTGACCCACCCGAACTATTCCACACCGTCCATCTATTCACTCGATCACGCGGGAGGCAATGACGTTATATATTCAATTCAATACAAACAAGTTTATTCAAACAAATAAACGTAGCATTGGCTGCAATAGCCACGACATCATTGCTTATAGTGACATAACTACATAATTTTTCGAAATAAATACAAAATAAGTTACAAAACCTGTAGTTAATGTATCCCTAGTTATAGATTTAATAACATTTGAGTAATTAGAAGAACAAAAAATAGAAGATACTGAATCAATTACTCAAATGCCTACATACGCAAGGACAAAGTATGATAGGTGACTTTATCAAATAAACATAAAATTCAAAAATAAATGCAAAAAGTAATTAAATAACATTTGAATACTATATTATCTGATATATTCTGGTATCACATTCTTCAACTCCAAATAAACGTTGTTCTCGTAATATGCAACTTTAAGATAACACGACGTAGACGAAACATTATATCCGCGAGCCGTATGTTGTTTTTATTCCACTGGGCAGAATTGACGACCGGTAATGTTGCGAAAGTATAATTTATCGAATAACATATCAAATGCAAAAGTTACATATATGGTAGCAAGTACGATCAAACAAGTTAATATTGTTTATGTTTTACATACTTTCTTTAAAAAGTTGAAAATTGTAGTTTAACTCAGAATGCAACGTTAAAAGGCTATTTCGTTTAGCACCTTCGTAATTATTGTCCATGTTTGCTTGTACGTTTTATTTACAATAAATGAAACACTTACTATGTTTAATGATGGTTCGCTAAGCCTTAATAAGGTGAAAACCAATTTTAATTATAATAAAACTTTTTTTTTGCAGTGTGACCGACGTGAAGCGAGTGGGAAAAGATTACGACAGCATGACGTACAGCTACAACAGAGACGTTAAAATAACGTTTATAAAGCTGATATTTCATGTGAAATCAAGATGTAAACCTGTCTTTATGAAAACGACACACGCATGCACATTACAGTTTCACATACGCTGTAATAACATAAGTTCAACCAAAAAGAAATAAAGCCAGTTACCATGTAACTGAACACTATATCTCACGGTTATAAAATGAACCAAGATTAATTAGTCAACAGAAAATATATAATATATAAACCAACGGCATGTAACTACAACTTAAGGCTGATTTTCGATTTGTGAATTAAAGCATGCTTTGAACTTATTTCGGTTGTTTGTGTTTTGACGTTACCGTTTCTATTGCGATTAACAAAAGAGGAATGCACATGAAGTCGTGCATGCGTAGTCGAGTATATTCAGGAAGCTAGATATAATTTGAAGATTTCACCATGGAAGATACATTGTTTGGTAATACGTAGTTTCAAAGGGGTCAAATGGGAGACAGTATTATGTAACTGACATTAATTTTACTCTGGGAAATTCATTTATAATTGTATTACCTTTTCAGAAAATATGATACATTATAAAAAACAACAGAAAATATCAATGTGAAATATGGGAGGCAAGTATGACATCTACAGGCCAGGGTACACTGGCACTTTTCACCCGTCGAGGCCAGACTAGATCAGACTCACCCTGACTGCGGTATATACACTATACCGACTGAGTCCTACCAGAAGCCGGTGTGACGACGTAAACTAGAACACTTTCGACTATGTCGCGCGACATAGTCGAAAGTATCAGGCTGGCGACTACGTCGGGGCTAGTCGGTATCAGGCTGGCGACTACGTCCGGGCTAGTCGGTATCAGGCTGGCGACTACGTCAACTATGTAACAGTATAATAATTTCATTTGTAGCGTGTCGATTAAGTTGCTGTACTAGCAAAATGTAACAATCGTAGTATTACATAATAAAGTTAACAAGTGAAGCGTAGTACAGACGTAAGTATGGTTATACCAAGCACCAGCAGAATACGCGAGGCAGAGGAACATAAGATAGGGAAGTCGGTGAAAATGCAATAATTCAAAAATTGGCGAAGTTATAGACAATTATGTAAAGGCCATTGAATATATTTGTGTGAGTTTTTTTGATCTGAAGGAAAGGTTTCATTGCTTAAGAAGAATGTCCTTGCAGCATTTGAAAATAAAATATTGAAAAAGCATGCATACCAATAACCGCTGAAGCAAAATGTTGCACTGTACCACCACAAGGAAATGTTAAATCATGTTATATATTCATCTACAAATTAAATACTTCTAGGAAGATACAGTAAAAACAACCCAAAAAACCACCACTAAGCCAATGTTTATACATGCAGTTACTTACAGCAAGATCAATGCAGTGTAATTAGAAGTACATTATATGTCTAATTTATGGAGGGGTTGTCATTTGTTATTTATTTTGTATTATTATAACATGAATATAAACTTAAAATATTCACATAACGTCCACCATTTAATATATGATAGCATGTCTGTGCATATGTAAACACGAGTAACAAATGCATGGCTAAAACACAACTTCAGAATACAAGATTGCAATAATGTGTATGCCAGGGATGTGAGCGATAATAGGAGAAATTCGTTGCCGGACATGGGGTAACACTACGTTCGAGCTTTGGGCAAAAATGGGCAAAGGTGTATCACCGCCAAATTTGCATTAATATTACGTTTATACATTACTAAATAGCACACGTGTAGTTTGCCAGAGTTTCCGCAAGCTGTTCATACCTTAGATCCTCTCTAAATATGATCAATGTTCAACATATCATATTTTTCTTAATTTTATTTCAATTCGTACAAAAAAACGCCAAAAGAAAGAGCATCATTTTGCGATTTCAACCATACCGCCAAACATAGCATGGCTGGTAATAACGCGAGTACGTGATTTTATGAAAAACACCACCCTTCCGCGAGATTAAATATGGCTGCGCCCGCAACGAAACGAAATTTCTGCGGATGTCGTTGTTTCAACACGAATATCTGTATTAAGCATTACGAATTCACAAAAGCAGGTATTTTTTTCACAAAGAAGACATGTTTATGTTTCTTTTGATATAAAATATATGTTCAGTCTTTATAAATCAAGGGACTTACAATTTGTAAAACATAGGCGATTTAACATTGCGTCCCAATGCAAACGCGTTTGCGTGATTTCTTCCGACCTCCCTACATAAGATACACCTAATCTACTAGAGCTGATGCACTCTGAAGTCCCAGGTGGGTGGAGATAGTTAAATGTCTATGGAACCATGTTCGTACAATTTATTCTACTTGTGATATTTGCTGACATTTCCGCTCAAGAAACGTACTATTACAGCCTCCGTCAACGAAAGTTGTTGCCGCTTCTTGAAACGTAATGTCAACAAAATAAAAAATAAAAATACGCTATGAAACCAGAAGATCATTACATCTAGGATACTTTTGACATTGAAATTAGCTTGAGTAATGTTATGTATAGGGGTGTGTTAAATGGAGTATATAGGTCTATGCGTGTTTGATGCAATGATAAGAACACTTGACAACAGTTGTAAATGGTAACAACAATAGGCACATTTTACTGCCGGATTCCTCACTGGTAATGAGAAATTGAATAAATGGATCAAGGACAAAACAAGGCATTTTAATGTGACAACTGTATGCGATTGATTTATAAGATGTCATGCATATAATGCAGTGCTCTTTGTATACAACGTTATTATATCCACACTGGTGACAAAGGCAAAACAGTGACGTCTGGATACATCAGTTGACTTATCCATCACGTGACCCGTTGCCTAGCCAAAATGTTGTCAAGCCATCAAAAATACATGCCGAACACGTGGCGAGTTCTGACATTCCATCGTATATTTTATTGAAATGTTTGTCCCAAAAGTGTTTCTTTATGAAAACAAATATGTAAGACCGAGCTTCTGAAGTGACAACTGCATTTGATTTATGAGATGCCATGCAGCAATAGTAATGTAATTCACATATATAACTGTTATTAACATTGTTGGCAAAGCCTGATGGAGGTGACACATATAATTTTTATTGTGACATAGGCAAACCGTGATGTAGCAATCCCTTGTATATTTTGTTGAAATGTAATTTACATAATATATAATCGTTATCAACACTGCTGACAAAGCTTGATGGAGGTCATGTGTAAAATCTTGATTGTGACGTACGCGAACCGCAACGTACTGGAAACATCAATTGTTGAGAGGACATTCACAGACACGTTACATGATGTGTCATCCCTAGAGAGGAGTGACCAGGTCACTCTCGCCAGAATCCAAGAACAACGTTCTGAACACGTCATTGCAGAACGTTGGATGAGGTTCGCAAAGTCTCGTCAGGTCTAGTCCAAAGTTGCATTCCAGCAGCACTGGTTGTATGCGTTTCTCTCCTGCAACATGGCAAACCAATGACAGCCCACGCTTTGCATATACGTATCTCTCAATTTTAATATTTAACGCAATCACACAACAAGTTGATAATGCTGTTATTACTATTGTTACTGACTCTTCTCTAACATGAGAGAAGACACTTTTGTTTGGCTTTCTCTTCAAAGCAAGTGTCACATATTGAACCTACACTATGTTCCTCGACTATTGTGGATGCAAAAACAACTTTAAAATGTAAGTTATGTTAATAATATAATATAAACTTCTATAATGCCTAGATTCTGAGGAACCTGAGCTCAGAGACTAGATCCTGAGGAACCTGAGCTCAGAGACTAGATCCTGAGGAACCTGAGCTCAGAGACTAGATCCTGAGGAACCTGAGCTCAGAGACTAGATCCTCAGGAACCTGAGCTCAGAGACTAGATCCTCAGGAACCTGAGCTCAGAGATGCAACATACAACAATCATTAAACAAAATCATGAACAGGGATGTGCAGCAATCACCATTAGAGCAACTGGCCTGCCAAAGATTTAGTGGAAAAGAAATGTTTAAACAAATAAGTCTTGAGTTTTTTTAAAGGTATTGACACAACATGCATTGAGAATGTTCTCTAACAGACAAAAAACTGTCTAACGGTTCTTAATCAAGTTAACCTTTTCAATAAAAAATTCCACTGACCTTTCTCATCCGTTGCCCACTGCAGAATGACATCAATGCCATAGACAGTGCGGGACTGGGGCGAATGCCCTATACCCCATGGGGGGTCCTTAGATGACGCTGCCACAAACAGCTCTTTGATCACATCGAAGATTGTTGCCTGAAATAAATAACTTCTTAATAACCAAATAGCAGCGTATGGTCGAACACTGTATTTGGCCAGTACTTTACACTATGTGCTGTGTTTGTAGAACAAAACAGATATGGGTACTTAAAGGCCATATAAGTCAACAAGTGCAGGTAAGTAAGTAGTGTTTGCCAGCCGGTCTCAACCTCACAAATACCAACTATCACCCACTTCCAATTACCTCGTATCAACTCCGTGTTGAAATAACAAAACATGAACAGAGCAGCCTCTTCACTACACAACACCAAAACATTTTAAAAGCAGCTTTATTTTATATTTAAAATATCATCTAATGTGTACATTTGAATGTAAGATTTGGCGTTTTTTAAAGACCAAGTGTTTGTTAATGTAATATAAAAAAGAATGAAAAGTAATTGGGCAATTACCTTAGAAATGAAAGCTAAAACTTACATGAAGTAAATGAACATTTGTTAACCAATTCCAGTTACATTACTACAAATTTCTGTTACTTTATAAAACTTAACAATTCCAATTCTGAAATTGGCGTCTTGTTTACAATATAATTGGCCCAAAGTGTGTTTGGTCATCCATGTAACCGAAAATAGATAAGCAAGCGAAAAATTAACAACTCGAAACATGTCCAAAACATGAAATTCTATGGTCACTACCACCCTCACAGTTCGTCCTATCCCGACCATCTTGGCGTCATTGTTTAAGGATGCACTTTCTGTTATTCTAGAGTCATCTAGATTTCCCTGTAACCGTTCATAGAACAACTATAATCTGACCTACAATCGTGCCATTTTCTGTGTTCTGTACGGTTCCGAACGACGTTGGCGGCAGGTACTCAGTACAATAATCTTCTGATTGCAGCGCTGTTTTAATCATTTGTTTAAGTTCAGACATGCACCCTTCACCATTTCTTGATTTCATGTTATAAGCTCCACCCACTTTTAAATGGTGGCGAAACTGACATGCTTTGATGGCAGATAAATATCTCTAATATATCTTATATATCTCTACATCGGCGTGACGTCACAATAACGTATGCCAACCAATGGACTACGGGTCAAAATTTGTTGTGTTGGTTGGTTGATATACGTCACACCTATTAAGAGTTCGAAAGTGGGTGGAGCTTATAGCATGAAATCAGATAGTGGTGCTTCAATCGGTAGATTGGTGAACTGTGTCGATGAACCAACATCGTTCGCAGTGTCTAAGACACCGGAACCAGCACGGTTGTATGTCCATCATCATCATCGTTTAGAGGCGGTGTTTCCAGACACTGCTGAGTTCGCCTTTCTACCAATTGCCCTCTTCCACTTGACAAGGTCCCGTGCATCCTGATGGTCGATACCCATCAGATTCAAGTCTGCATACATGGAGTTCTGCCAGGTCTTCCTTGATCTGCTGACGGGAGCTGTCCCCTCCTCGACTAACGTTGTGCAGCCCTTCACCCAGTCCTCGTCGTCCTTTCACTCTACATGCCCATACCATCTCAGCCTGCCCATGTCTCACACCCATACAACAGGCAACTTCTGACACAAGCTGTGTACACCTGGCCCTTCATCTTCAAGGGGGGCGCTTTGGAAATCAGGAAGGGTGTTAACTCCCTGAACTTCTGCCAGGCACACCTCACTCTCGATGTTACTGCTGCACCCACCCCACCCTTCGCACTTAGCATGTCGCCCAGGTAGCAGAAGTTGTCTACTCTGTTGTATGTCTCTCCATCCACCTCCAAGCCTTCTTCCATCGCTTCTTTAGGTGGTACATCTCCCCGACACCTCTTGCACACAAACGTTGCGCTCACTGCCTGCAGACTACCCTTCACACCACTGCATCTCCTGTGGACCCACTTCGTACACGATGTACACTGAAGCGAGTTTGTGGCTACACCCTTGCTATAGACTCCACATGGCCATGCACCAGACTCTGACATCACTCCTCTGTCACCTATGCTGACCATCACCTTCGACTTCCCGGCGTTCACCTTCAGTCCTTTGGCCACCAAGCTCATGTGCATTTATAGTTTATTTTAGGAATGATTATCAGGAAACCGATAATGTAACGAGATAACCGATGGACATCACGTATCACCGCCTGGAGACCTTACGAAGGGAAATGATCTAGAGGAAGACCGACGAGACGGTGGAGAGACGAACTAGAGTACTGGAAAGGCACCATCTGGCAGTGGATAGCGCAAGACAGGCAGATCTGGACATGCCAAGGCCTTCGCCCAACCACGGGACACTATGGATGCACAATGACAATGATACAATTTCAAAATTTTGTGGGTGCAACATTCAAATTGTGATTGTTTTGGACTTATTAAATGCAATTTAGTGGGCAGCATATCTTCTACATATCTTCTACGTATTTACTCTGGCATTAAGAACTTAGACGATATTAAAAAATGAGCAATAGACTAGTTTAACGCACCTCGACATCAGCCCAGGGATGCCCAGGGTGTTGAGAGTCCCACTGGGCCACAAAGGCAGGAGACCGCATCTGCACACACAAGAGACAGTCTTGCATGAATCAATAAATAAAGGTAAGTTCTTGTACAGCACAGTATCCTATCCTTAGTCCTGCTTTGCACTTCACTCACTCTCTGGCAGTCCTGTTCAATCAAACACCATATCGACTTCTCCGGGAAGTATTCAGCCACACTGCAATTATTGTATAAAGACTACTTGTTAACACCCACCCACCCACCGCTGTCTATAGCCAGGTCCTCATTTAGCTGATTGAACTGTGCAGTGAACGAAATTGCCCATACTTTGAAATGGCAGTCTGAGAATTCATATTGAGATTCTCTTGATCGACAGTGTCCTAGCCAACAGGACACTGCACATGACTAGGAACAATATTCTTAAAAAGCACATTTCCTTGGCAGGTCAATGCACTTTACAAACTTGTGATTAATTAGTTAGATGCCAAACGAAACAGCACGTGTTAGTCCTGGACTAAAACCTACATTCAAAATCATTTACAAATCATAAAAAGTAATAACTAAATGAGAGAACATATATTACACTCATTTGCAAAACTTACAATTAATTATATTGAGCTAATATTAATAAATTAAATAGAAAATTAAATTCAGTCACAAAATGAAATACATAAAATATTTGTTTAAAAAAGTTATATATTAAAAGAAAAAACCAGACAATCCCAATTTTATCCCTCCTAATTTACTCAAGATGACACTGACAACAGATCCCCGTGTTTCTCTTCTCATCAAATGAACTACCAAGTTACCCCTCCTGGGATGGGTATTTTTGCTAGTACTAATATTTAATATCAGTGTGACAATAGTTAACAATTCCTGCTGAAACTGAAAACACATGTTGCAGACAATTTCACAAATAATAAAGAATGAATAAATTCAACAAGAAAATGAAACACCTTAGAAAAGAAAACGTTACCTTACAGACGTCCGCACCATCTTTGTAGGTCATTACTGTGAAATGGGTTTCATAGTCGTCAAGGTCATTCAAGGTGAATGGTCTGAAAACAGAACTTGAATAAACGTATGCGTGTGAGTGGGCACGTCTGTGTGCACATGGTGTAACGAAAGCGTGACAAAAGATGTGCGCATTTGCAGGTTTTTTCACCACATTTGTGTCACTGGTAGATTGGATTCATGAAACTAATCCTGAACTGTGCATGTTCTGTGTAGCATAGACAGCATAGAAAACAAAATAGGAAAAGTGAAATTAAGATGGAGAGACGATGTCATTTATAATGTTTAAAGGGCAGTGGTGGGCAGCCAATTGGGAAAACATTGCAGAAATGTAGCCACGGGGAGAATGTTTGACGGTCTATTGTAGAAGATCGAGATAGGTGGAAAACTACTGTTAAGAGGGCGGAATGGACTGAGTGAAGTGACCACCAACCACACAAGGAACCTGGAGGGAGAAGAGATTTGACTCCATGAACATAATTATTCTTCATCCCATGTTACAATTGGGTCCTTTCAACAAAGTGTTTATCTCGTGTGTCTGAGTTACTTGATAGTTTCTTTTGTATCACTTGTATGTGCACACACTTGTACACTTGACCAAATGCACGTATGACTTAGTTCTTACTGGCTGAACCGGATTACGATATACAATTGTTCACAACGCCATGCTTCCTTTCTACATTTGTTCCAAGCTCCGTAACTGTCGTACACGTCAAGTCCAGTCTCACAGTTAAACTGATTACACTCTGTGTGAAAGCAGCATGTATGTTCTACATATACACTGTACTTACTTGTTGGCGAACCTTGGCAGGAATCGTCGATGGACGTAGAGCTGGAGGGGTCTCACCGAATACAGCATGACAGCGTAGCGCAGATCAAACTTGACTGCCCCGACCCCCGGCCGAGCCCACAGAACTGGGTCCTCCAGGTACTTACAAGCAATCTACACACAGACAGTACACAGTGGACAAAAAAAGGGAAGGAAGTTCTTATATTGTGTAGTATCCAGTCCTTAGGACTGCTCAAAATGCTTTACATTTTACTCCCTGGCAGACCTGTTCAATCAAACACCATCTCGACTTCTCTGTGATGCATTTAGCCACGCTGCAATTAAAGCGCGATGACTATTCGTACACAAATATCCACCACTGTCTATTGCCAGGTACTCATTCATATAGCTGAGTGAACTGGAGCAATTAAGAGTGAACGAACTTGCCCAAGGTTCGACACCGCAGCACAGGATTCGAACCCGGGTTCTCTCGATTGAGAGTGCGATGCTCTAGCCATTGGGCGACACGAAAGGTTGTAACATCAAACTACGTGTGTAACAAGACATCAACCTTAATAGCCAATATGACGACACACTTAACTGCATTTCGAAAAACACCTGATACCCATTTATTACCTAGCAACTATCAACCTTGGTGCAAACACTTCTCAACATTCCATCTATACACAGTCTATCAGTTTTTCCTGTTTAAATTTGAAAACAAAAAAGCAAACAATGCTACCCAAAGTGAGGCAGGAATAAATTTGCTTGCTTTGGCAAGATTTGGTTGCATCGGTGGTGAATTTTTGCTTCGGTGATGTTTTGGGGAACAAAATCACTACAGAGGTCTCACCGACGAAGTGGGGTCATTGCTGACATGATCTAAATGGGTGAATTTTTGTAATTTCTGTGCCACTATTTTATGAAAGGTTTCGACAATGAGAAAATTAATTACACAATAGTATACACGTAGCTACCAACGCAAGTGGATCCCACCTTTGGCCCTGTGTCGAGAAGGTGCAGGATGTAGCTGAGATTGTCTGTGATGTGCATGTCAAGACCACGCGCCAGGTTACATGGCTTGCAGATCCAATGGTTGTCTAAACCCCTGTGAAATTAGAACATTAACATCTCTGTTTCTGCACAGTGAGAACCTGTGAAACCATCAGCATTAGTTGGCAACACTTAAAACTAACCAGTTATTTCGACTGTTTTGTTCCTCACGTTTCAGACTAATTTCGCAAAAAATAAATGTACCAAGTATTCACTACGATATACAAGTTCACATGTGCATATGTTTTACTTCGTTTTAATGAAATTAACAAACTATCAAATTAAATTTGGTTAGGCCCAGCCAAATATGGCGAAATGACGCAGGAGGTTAACAAGACAATTGACTTTCACCAGCTATACCCGGTGTAACAAATCTTTCTTTGATGATTAAAAAACAAGTACGCATTTTTTATTAAACTGACTGTGCTCACTAGTTAAACCATTCACATTTTACACATCTGGACCTAAAAGAACTGGATTGGCCAAGGGCAAACGAACTGACTGAGGACCTTTAACACTTTCATCACACTAAAATAAGCAACAGTTCCATCATCATTGCATGCAACAGTTTGTTTGCGATGACCATGACGTGACATAAACAACTAGTTTCATTTTAATTGGATCGATTGGACTGATTATGAAACCATAATGCACTGCAGGACACAACATTGCATGCTGGCATGTTTAACTATTTTCTCTCAATTCCTAGTTTTATAACCAAAATATACTTCACACAGAAAATAACAGATAGCCTCGTTTTGGGTGTAGCTGGTGAGTGCATATGGTGTACTCTTTAATCTGGTGAGTACATATGGTGTACTCTTTAATCTGGTGAGTACATATGGTGTACTCTTTAATCTGGTGAGTACATATGGTGTACTCTTTAATCTGCACAAAATCAAATCAATTGCAACCATTTTCATCTCACTTATACATCTAAAATGGTCAAACTATTTTATATATAATTTGAAAATTTTGCAGACAAAACACTGGAATTGTGAACAATGCTTAGGATTTATTAAGTACAATTTGGTGCACAGTATACCTTCAACATATTATTTTTATTCGTGTTACGAACATCATGATAGTAACTACAGCTGTAGCAATAAAATTATTGAGGAACTGAAAAGATTGTTCTAATGAAATACATGATCAAATCATAAAATATTTTGATGATGTAAACATTTAAAAATAATACCTAAAATTGTGGTATCATAAAATAATGTTGTGAAGCAAACACTGACATTTGAAATACACTGAAAAGTGACGGTACAGATTTACAGGCTTACCTTGTCTGTCTGTGCTGGAAGTATGACACAAACTGAGGTAGTTCTGTTTGTAGATTGTACGTTGTTGCCAGCCATCTTGGATGTGTGTCGAGACAGCCTTCACTTGGAGGGTGGAGAAAGGGGGCTCTGCGTGCGACCATGGCCAACATATCCTTCAAGGTGACCACCATCTCAAACGGGAACTGGTTGATCAGCTTCCCTGGTGTATCTTCACTGAAAAACCTGGCAGAACAATTTGTTTGTTATTGTGAACCCTGCTTAGGGGGCAGTCAAATCAATTTAAAAAAAATATGGTGGTGCCAACTATGAGGTAGAACTGATAATAATGCACAGACACTACTGTTGATATATAAGAACAGTTTCGATTACCGGTGCACTACCTAATAAATGTGCACTCTCCTTTTACAGAAAACCATGCACACAAAAAGTGTTCACACTGTTTCACCAATAAAACCATTCCTACGTACTTAAAGTCTTTCAGATATTCTTTTGTCCACAAAATATCTGCGGATTCTGTGTCCTCCACAAACTCAAAGCATTCGTCCGTGAGGTGGTGACTGACTTGATCAACGTCAGTGTATACTTTGATACGTCCCTCTCGTGGCAGGGCTGGAAACTTCATGTCCAGATTTGGGACGGTCTTGTGAACTGTATATTTCTGAACAAAAATACAGTTACTGCATTCGTTCTATTAAGTATATATGCTCTGATAAGCATACGCCCTCTTGTTTGTAGTCTGTCATCTCCAACCTTTGGCATAGAATCGAAATTGTAATTTCCTAAACAACAGCGGTGCAACAATTACAGAAGGTAAACATTTCCATTACATACACCATTATTGTATACGACATAAATGGTGTCGCCTAGCAAGTATAGTGGATTTTTCTTTTCGTCGTCACTTCCCCTCCCTATATAGAAATCGGTGCCTTTTCAAAATTTTCATTCATGCTTACAAGTACATGTTTGAAATACTTTTAAATCATACTGTATGCTAAATTGAGTGCTATTTTTACTTATTTCACAGTCAGTTTACCTTTTGTTCTCGTGACGTTTCGACTGCTTTCAGCAGTCTTCTTCAGAATACTACCGCTAGATGGCTACTAAATAGATGTGAAACGTTTGTCACAGAGGAGGAAGATAAACGCAAGGAGATGCGGGTATCCACAGTGGACCATATCAACGGTGCAGAGAAAGATGAAACAAAAGAATGAAGCCAATAACAGGAAGAAGATTGTGGAAAAAGACAAGGGCAAAGACATGGTGGTACTTCCGTATGTCCAAGGATTATCCGAAACCACATCACGGATTATGAAGAAATATAGGGTGAACACAGCAACAAAACAAGAGGTCACTGGTAAGACCAAAGGACAAAGTAGAACCATAGAACCACACAAGATGTGTGAAGGAGTGTGTGCTATATCATGTAAGAACTGCAATGCCACATACATCAGATAAACTAAATGCACACTTGGAACCCGCATCAGAGAACACAGAGATGACGCAAACAAAGCAACAACGAGCAAACCCTACACCACAAACAACAGAAAAACATAAGAAAGGGAGATGAAGAATTCAGCCATCACAGACCACATGACACAGCAAAATCACATAGCAGAATGGAAAGGGGCCAAATTTGTGGACAGGGAGTCGGACTGGAGGTCAAGAGGCATCAAAGAAGCGATCTGGATTAGAAAAACCAAGGACAGCATGAACCGAGACGAAGGACGGTATCGGCTTTCACACATCTATGACGAACTCTTGAAGAGCCACCTAGGGCGCAGCCATGGGGGGCACACACCGGAGTGACTACGTCTGCGCTGAAGAACTACTGTGTTGCCATCTAGCGGTAGTCGTCTGAAGAATACTGCTAAAAGCAGTCGAAATGTTAAGAGAACAAAAGTTAAACTGACTGTGAAATACGTAAAAATATCACTCATTTGAACCACCCAGTCTGATGAACCTCTTCACTCATTAGTGCTTAATTGGTCGAATATGACATTAATAACTGGCAGTTTCAATTTTGATATGTCAAAACTGTGCAGTGAAAATACAGTTGACTCCACAGAACACAGTCACTTTGGGCCAGAATTTTGATTATATTAAGTGGCTGACTCACTTAAATGCTTGAAACATTTTAATACATCGAGAATAGAGAATTTAAAAAAAAATAAGATTTTACTAAACAGCTGATTGTGGCATGTGCACTTTTGACAAGCAGAGTTCACTAATTGTTTGTATCCAATTTTTTATTGCACTGTAATGAAATGATCATGAAGACAGTAATATATAAAGAAAGTAACCATCTTACCGTCTAATAGCACCACTACACAGCTTTGATGTGAGATATAACTAAACAGGTTCGCTCCATCACAACAATACCATTAGTATTACTGAGTCAGTATGTATAGGATATACCCATTCTGCTAAACTGTCTGTTATATCATCAGACTGGTGTTTATGGAGCAATCAGAACGTACCAATAAGAACAGTTCATCGATCTCGTACTGGTCGTAGCTGAGGTGTGTCCACTGACGTGGTTGCCATGGCGTCAGTCGTATCTGCCGCAAGTGGGGGTCTGTCACACCCTCAACAAAGTCTCTTGTTACTTCGTCTACAAATATGATTGTATTTTATATATATATAATATTTTATAAATAATGGAGTAAATGGGAATAGAACGGTTGGCAAAGACATTAGATGCCTGGAGAGTGGACGGGAAAGGGAGACAAGGATGACCTAGACTGTGATGGGAATAGAACGGTTGGCAAAGACATTAGATGCCTGGAGAGAGGACGGGAAAGGGGAAGACAAGGATGACCTAGACTGTGATGGGAATAAAGATGGTGGACGGGAAAGGGAGACAAGGATGACCTAGACTGTGATGGGAGTAAAATGGTTTGCAAGAACATTAGATGCCTGGAGAGTGGACGGGAAAGGGAGACAAGGATGACCTAGACTGTGATGGGAATAGAAAGGTTGGCAAAGACATTAGATGCCTGGAGAGTGGATGGGAAAGGGAGACAAGGATGACTTAGACTGTGATGGGAATAGAACGGTTGGCAAAGACATTAGATGCCTGGAGAGTGAACGGGAAAGGGAGACAAGGATGACCTAGACTGTGATGGGAATAGAACAGTTGGCAAAGACATTAGATGCCTGGAGACTGGACGGGAAAGGGAGACAAGGATGACCTAGACTGTGATGGGAGTAGAACGGTTGGCAAAGACATTAGATGCCTGGTGAGTGGACGGGAAAAGGAGACAAGGATGACCTAGACTGTGATGGGAGTAGAATGGTTTGCAGACATTAGATGCCTGGAGAGTGGACGGGAAAGGGAGATAAGGATGACCTAGACTGTGATGGGAATAGAACGGTTGGCAAAGACATTAGATGCCTGGAGAGTGGACGGGAAAGGGAGACAAGGATGACCTAGACTGTGATGGGAATAGAACGCTTGGCAAAGATATTAGATGCCTGGAGAGTGGACGGGAAAGGGAGACAAGGATGATCTAGACTGTGATGGGAATAGAACGCTTGGCAAAGACATTAGATGCCTGGAGAGTGGACGGGAAAGGGAGACAAGGATGACCTAGACTGTGATGGGAGTAGAATGGTTGACAAAGACATTAGATGACTGGAGAGTGGACGGGAAAGGGAGACAAGGATGACCTAGACTGTGATGGGAATAGAACGCTTGGCAAAGACATTAGATGCCTGGAGAGTGGACGGGAAAGGGAGACAAGGATGACATAGACTGTGATGGGTGGATTGTGTAAAGAGAGATTTGGAAGGATTGGGAGAGGTGTGGAGAATGGGATCAAATGATAGAGGGGAGAGGGGAGTGGAGACAGCTGTGCAGGTGTGAGGGGGGGATTGTCTCACCCCAGACATACAGGGAAACAAGAGGAGAACAATGTATACAGATAGATGGATGGATGGATGGATGGACGGATAGATAGATAGATAGATAGATAGATAGATAGATAATGAGGAACCATGCAACTATTAGAAATGACAGAAGACCAACATTAAGATGGAGAGACTGCATGGGGAGATCTCGAAAGGGCAGGGGTGAAGAGCTGAAGAATTAGAGACAGGGTGGAACCATTGCAGATGACCGAGACAGATGGAGAGAAATAACAGAGAGTGGATGATCAAGGACTACTGGTACAAACCTCCGTCTTGTAAGGCTATGATTGGCCACATTATGGTGAATGATGTCTGTGTCGGGACGTAGTAAAACGGAACCAGCCGGAAGCTGGGAGTGTCTGAGTGTTGGACTCGACTGCCAAACTCATCCATAATGTACCAGATCGGCACAGCGGCATCTGTACCCTGAAATGTTGCAGTGTACATTTGTACAGTAAACAAGTTAAATGGAAACAAATGCATTTGTTTAGGCCTGTACACCTACAAGAGTTAATGCAATCTAACGATTTGAAGCAACAATCAACAATATTACTCATGTAATGACATATTGAGATACACTCCCAAATTGGGCAATGCTTCACCAATAAGCACCTAGCGCTTCTTTGACCTTGACCCTGCTGTCCACTGCAGTGTGTGTCTTACCAATTGGTTTAGTCTCACTATTGCCAACATGTTTACGTTTTAGTTAAATTGCAAACAACGCTTTGGCCTTATTAAATGTATCTTGGCAGGTACAGGCATTAAATATGTTTATTCTAATGCTAAGTACCAGATATATTAAACTAAGAAATAAGCAGGGATTACAAACAGTACACTTAATGCTGAGGTTTCATTGTTGATGTTTTGTTGAATTTCACTAAAACAGAAAAATGAATCAGAAGTGTCTGAAACAGAATGTTGAATAACAGTAAATACATCTGAATTAGATAATATATTTTAAAGTGGTAATAATTTGTTATTGTGCCTAGACTGGATAACAATACTTTTAGTTTAGTTACACGTCTTTATTCTCAAACTTCAGTTACTTGTGAAAGTCAAAGTTGGCGAATGTCAAAAAAAGTTGACCTGTTTGTTTCATAAATTAGGAGATCCACTAATTATATATACAAAATGCGTAATACTTACAAGTGTGGCGTTTGCAATATTGTATGTTTGATTGTATCTGAAATGTGTAAAAAACACATTATGTGATACATTTAACACTTGCAAAACAACATATTACAAACAATTAAACCCACAACATATCAACAGTTATAGTCACTGGCGTATGTTCTTAGAAAGCATTTACAACAGCTGGTTCTAAACATTCTGTGGCATCACCAGTAGTGTTGTTCTGACTATTCGGTGTTGTTGATGATTGGTTGATTCACGCTTCTGATCGATTAATCAATTACAATTTTGTGTGAGTGAAGAGAATCGACACGAGAAGAATGAGCTGAGAGGAGGTTGGAGTAAAAGAAAGTTTTAATAAGAAGCTGGTGAGGGGTCAACTTAAGTGGGCTGGACAGGTGGAGCAAATGGGAGTAGAACTGGTGAACGGTTGGCAAAGAACGCACATGGCAAAAGTGTGGAAGAGAAAAGAAGGTGAGGATGACATGGCAAAAGTGTGGAAGAGAAAAGAAGGTGAGGACGACGTAGATTGTGATGGGAGAAAGAGAGGGATTGGGGGAGGAGGGAAGAATGAGAGTGAAAGATAGAGAGGAGTGGAGAATGAAAGATACAGAGAAGTGTAGAGAGAGATTGGAAGATAGAGAGGAGGGAAGAACGAGAGTGAAAGATAGAGGGGAGTGGAGAATGAGAGTGAAAGATAGAGAGTAGTGGAGAATGAGAGTGAAAGATAGAGAGGAGGGAAGAATAAGAGTGAAAGAGAGAGAGGAGTGAAGAATGAAAGCGAAAGATAAAGAGGAGTGGAGAATGAGAGTAGAAGATAGAGAGGAGTGGAGAATGAGTGAAAGAGAGAGGGGAGTGGAGAATGAGAGTGAAAGATAGAGATGAGTGGAGAATGAGAGTGAAAGATAGAGAGGAGTGGAGAATGAGAGTGAAAGAGAGAGAGGAGGGAAGAATGAGAGTGAAAGAGAGAGGGGTGTGGAGAATGAGAGTTAAAGATACAGAGGAGTGGAGAATGAGAGTGAAAGATA